>CM045758.1:114316701-114706101 GCA_025200525.1 Camellia lanceoleosa | reverse complement strand
TCTGATGTTGTTTATACCGTAATTTTTGTGCTTCTTTATATTCAATCATATATCAGGAACACTGGATGGATTCTCATTTGATTCTGATGATGATGCTGACAAAGATGCACCTAAAACCGTCACTAATCAGACTGATCCAAAATGAGGTGTGGGTAATCAACTTTAAAAACTAAACTAAGCAGAAAAAAGCGTAAATATAGCTTCTTAACCTTTCTCAGTTCGACCTTATCTCTGTTGAATGACAAGATCATATATTTATTATTGCAACATATCGCCAATAAAAATGCTAATTTATGAGATCATGGTTCAGAACCATTTGAGTGAATACAAAAGCTGCAGGAGGAAAGCCACCCAGAAAGAAATGAAAAACCCAAGCTCGAAAAGAAAGCAGACTTCCGTGAGACGCTACTGAATGTGATGATTGGTGTGTGGGCCGACATGTCAATTCTCATTGGTGAAGGAAGAAATATGGTAACAACAATTTATATTCCATAATTTGTGACACCCAGGCACAATTTTGACATTTGTCGAATTTGAAAAAAGAAACAACAAAGTATTAGCATGCCCTCTTTTTCTGGAGGTTGTGAAATTATACATAGATTACCGTCAGGTTAAGTCAGACTTGGCTCTGATTACACTGTTAAATTGAATAATGGTGCTAACTATAAATTACAATGAAGAGTGAACAATGGTGAAAATCTGAACTTCTCTTTTCTCCTCTCTTCCCGGAGAATAGTATTTTAGAAATGCGAAAAAAGGGACTATAAGGATTATTGATATTGAATGAAATGGGTAAAAGAACTATTGAGGAAAAACCATGTCTACCCAATCTCTCCATGACCCTGTTGTTGTTCTTGGTAACGCCGGTGAATTTCCTTTGTTCTTAGTATATTAATTGGAGGCTGGTGTTGTATCATTTGGTCTATTAGGTATATACATGAACAAAAGTTAAATTTTTATGTATTAGAAAATAGTTAATTCACTTCTATTTCTAAAACTATTATATTTTCCTATTATTCCATAACGTAATTTTATCTATTTAGTCATAAAATTTTATTTTGATGATTAATATAGAATTAGTAATTGTTGATACCTAATTTGATGGTAAAAGTCATTTAAAATTTAATTTGTACTTGCCTTAGCTTTTAATTTTTCTTTTCTTTGAATCAACTTCTCCCACAACCAATTTTTCTTGTTTCCTAGCTATTATGAACAAATTAAATCACAGCCAAATTATAGATGTTTTGTTTTGTATGGTTTAAAGTTTAAATTTTGAAAAAAGACATTTTTTGCCTATAATTAGGCCTAGAAATAGTTATTGATTGTACAATTGGCTTGGGAGATAAAAATAGATATAATTGTAGGGGGGAAGAAGCAGGCTTTTATGGTGGTTGTTGAGATCATAGAGGGAGCAGAAAGATGATGGAATAATGTAAGCCTTTTAGAGTGAAAGTGCTGGTGCCATCGTCAAAGGCATAACTATAAACTCTGGGGCATGCTCTCTTGAAAATGGTTGAATAAAGATGGCCTGCATGTACTAGGGTTTGTACAATCCCACTTACAGTAATATTGGTCCAGCTCAAATGCATTGCATGCACTCTTGCATGCTTACCACTCGCCACCGCCACCGCCACCGCCATACCACTGATTTCCTCTCCTCCACCATCCTCGCCCCACCACTTGGAGTTCTTTTGGACAACCTAAAAGGATTTTAACTTTCATCGGTTTCGGCTCAAGGCTATGAAACAAAACCCAACTATTCAAACTCGACACTGCTATATAAACAAGTTCAATTTCAAACATATTTTAAAACTTCGCTAAGTTTGATAATCAAACTTTTTGAAACGTAAAAATCGTGATTAGCTTGATTAAACCTCATTTGATATTGGTTTAAAAAGAACATACACATAAGACACTATTACGATGTCTGCACGCAGCCTGTAGCATTGCATTCACCATATATACCCCTTGTGGGGCTGCAACCAGAGGAAGATTGTAACCATCCACAATGCTAACATCATAGTAATCTTTCTCAATGTCAAAGCGAGGTTATCTCGAACAGAGATGCAGGCGTGATATAGCTCCCATGCTGTCGCATTCGTGAAAGCTCGCTGCATCAAGCAGTCCCCTGTTTGACCGCGTGCCCACCCTAGCTCATTAAAAATTGCAGCCTGTCCGTGCCCACTTATCCGACCTGACCACCCTGGAATTGTCGGAATGCTGACACTTTGGCTCTGAGCTCAACTCAAATCCTGTTGTTGTCGAAAAGTTGCCGGAGTCCCCGAACCAGCAAGTGTCACCGGCCAGATTGTAAATGGGCAATTGTTAGTAATAGTGAATGTATAAGCAAATGAAAAAAAGAAGTGAAGCAAATGGCAAGAAAAGAACATCCATTGTGTTCTCATTCGACGGTGACTTTGTTCTTTCTGGGTGGTTTTCAAAGTGGGTGGCCACTGCTACATATTGTACTGGTGAAGAAGAATCTGAATATTGTTGTTGTTTTGGGACATATGGATACTATAGAAAAACAAAAAAGGGGGTTAACATTGCTTTGTTAAATCAATCAGCCGCAAGATCTTTTGGGTTTAGTATTTCTTTTTTCAACTTGGATGGCCTCACTTTCAAGCAATTCCTTTCTTTCCCTGTTGCAAGGACCATTGTTGATGAGGGGAACAAAATCGAGACGTAAAAAACAGGTGAAAAAGAATCATCAGAAAGGCCCCCACCAGCATGTCAATCTGATAGCTTGAATTGAATTACGCTGCCCTGAATAATATGAGATATTTACTTACGTGTATTTGAAGAATTACCAATGGGTAAAGGAGGCGAATTACTTCTGGCAGACCTCAAGCAGGGCCTTCGTTTTAACCATCTATCATCTAGGATTACAACTTCAAAAGTTTTTGTAGTTTTCCAAAAGATTTTAATTTCTTTCTTCAAAAAAAAAAATTAATTTATTAATTAATTTCAATAGGAGCAGGGGGCAAATGGAAAAACAGCAGCTGATCTTTATGAAGATTGGATACTTGAGTTTTGCAAGGGATCACTGCTAGAAAGATGGTGCTGATTCCTCGTGCTCATATATAGGACTTGGATTTTATTTATTTATTTTTTACTAATTTTTTTCAAAAAATAGAGCCTCTACAGATAGACAAAAAAGTCGTATACAGATCTACTACATAAATCAAGCTTCCTACAGATCAAGGGCCAAGTAAATCAAAATACTACGAATGGCATCATAATTAACAGACCTTTGTACTAGCAATACTACTAGCCATTATTATCAAAAAGGAAAAGCCAGAAACTTTCCATCTGAGGGAGTTCTGGAGAAAGCAGCAAAAGTGAGCAAATAAAAACGTTATATATATCTATTTCTTACTCTCACTCCTTCAATCTAAGACACAAAGTGAGTGTATCCCATATGCATTTAGTGAATGCGGGTCTCATTGCCTTGTGTCTAGGAGGAGAAAATGAGATTAGAAATAAGTGATTATGTATAACATTGCCTAAAGCAAAAGAAAAAGCATGAGAAACTAAGTTTCCTACAACAAAATGAAAAACCAACAAGAGTGAATATAAAGCACTCTTATCAAAGATTCATGGAGCTAAGCTATTGGCCACAATTTTTCTCCATGATCCCTTCAGCTTAATCCAGCAAAACAAAGATTTGGAGTTAGCATGACACTAATACAGGTGTATAATTATACTTTTCAGCCCACTTTAGAGCACACAACAATAGGTGCAAGGGGAGCAAACTGCCAGCAAGTGTTCATTAAGAGCAACTCAGGAAGAGGCAGAATTACCAACCCTAGAGTTGAGGAGCCAATATGTAGATGGCATTTACAAGAAGAGGAACAAGTCCAGCTGTACGCACCCAAAACTATAAGAGGCAAAGATCTTTTGCTAAGAAGAGCGACTGTAGAGGAGTAACTTGATAAAATGAAAAAATAACTCAATTCCGGGATTTCAGAGGATCTTGGTTTTGGATAATTAGATGTAGATATAGCTAATAATACCAAAACATTATGTTAAAATGGATGCTATGATGACCTTTACTATCTAATAAAAGGGGTCTGCTCTCATTATAAATTGTTCTTACCCACCCAAACAACAAACAACAATTTACTCCTCAATTAGTGTGTGTAAGTGCGAGTACTTGAAACATAAGACAATCGCCTTGAAAGCATTTGCAGAGAATGAATACGACCGACCTAAACAGACATGTCAACAAATCACAATGGAAGGAAGCAACCAACGTGGAACATAATCATTGAGGCACAAAATAACAGTAAATCAAGATTGAGGATACAAAATAAAATTAAAAGCATTTTACTGAAAATTTGTAAACAATACCCAAAATGATAAAAGCCCAATCTCTTCAAGCAACTTCAACTTCCATAATCTAGAATAACATTCAAATTATAACTTCTTAAAGCCACTACCTCTAGAAAGACATCTCTTGAGGAACTTAAGCATTTAAATTCAAAAAAGTTTAGTACAGATTGTCCTGCAAATCGTATCAAAGATGGACACAGCAGAAACTTCAAGCAGGAATGTCTTGGAACAACACCATAAGATGCAGCCACCGCCATTTATGATGGATAACAGGAAGATAGTTCAAATCCAGTTTGGTAGCAATGCATATAGAATGAGACAATCTCACTCAAAGTACACTCTCAACCAATAAAGCTAGGCCAGAAGCCAAAACATGTGTAAATAGAATAAAATAACAAGAAATAACCCTTCAAGGTTGATTGATTGAAAAAGGGAGTAACAAGCGCCACATCGCTGCCTTCACAAAGCCATCCAAGCTATTGTTACAATATCCAGTGGACCAACTGAGGGCTTTGGGAGACATTAAAAATCTATTAATAAAAAGTAAAGCTGAAGAAGATGCTCCACTTAATTTTCTCACTGCATATGCAATGATTGTGAATTGTTTCACAGGTTAGGTTCTTTCCTTGTTGCCATCCAGCATAAACCATATTGAAGCTAACCTTAAGTCAAGAATGCTGAAGGCCAACTTCATATGTCATGCTGTTACCAAATAGAAACACATAAAACTAGCCAAATCAACCTGCAGCAATTGCATTTTCTACAGTCAATTAGCATCCACTGTTCCCCACTTCGCAATCAATAAAAAGTTCTTCCCTCCTGCAGAACAACAAACAAAATCACATCAGAAATGCCTAACTTTCGAGTCCAATAAACTTCCAAATTACAATTGTTCAATGCACATACAATAATATATTTTCAACTCTCCTGACTGGGCAGTACATGCTTCAACCTGCAAAAATAACATTGAAAGCTTCAGCAAAACCATCAATTTAAAACCAGCGCATGAAAAATACAAAAACAAACAAAAAGAAGATAAAGCTTATAAAATAAGAAAGAAACTGGGTTGTTCCTCTTCAACTTGAAACACAGTCGGAAAAAAGTAAATCAATACCAAAACTTATGATAAAATTCTACAAGATCACAAACCTAAAATGCCTTCACGCCTTGTACCCGAAAACCTGTACAACTTATAGAACCAACCACATAATTGCCACCCAAAGTCAAGGAGCAAATTGCTTCCAGAATGGTGAAATTTAGTAAGTTCAATTACCAACTACCAAGTGAATAATCACAATAAATATAAACATGAAATAAATTCAACATGTTTCACCCAATAATATATACAACATATCTCTTAACACATTATGAAAATACACCACTTAAGAAACAGATCATACCAAGCCCCAAATAAAAATTAAAAAATATTAAATGAAGCTAACGACTGACGATGGGCTTTGCAAAGAACCCTGTACTTGTTCCAAACTTTGGTGCGGTAAAAATAAAACTCTAAGCTTCACCAGGACCCCTGTGCAAAGAAGTTAGTAGATATAGCACTTTGACCAGCCAAATCTTCTATAAAAGTCAAGCTTGGGAGGAAGCGCTGCAATCCATTAAACAAGTTTAGAAATATAAGCCTAGTTCCTACAGAAGCATGACATATAAGGTCCCCCATTAAGAAGTGACATATAAGGTCCTCCATTAAAGTACCACCGCATCAAGTTCTATTATTCATACTTGCCGTGATTTAAAAAAAAAAAAAAAAAAAGAAAAAAAAGATAAGGAGGTAAAAAGGAAAAATAGGAAACAAAAGAGAGTTTATTGAATTATTATGCTCTAGCTCCATGTCCTATATGCCATTCCAATTTGACTGCAGATTGGACCAACAGCAACAAAGGCGATCTCTCAAAAGCAAAGGGATGAAGCTGTGCATCCCGTATGCGCTTAAAAGCACAGCTATCAGAGGGGGAACTCTCTGCATCAAGCTTCCTCCGGACACCTCTCACTGCCTGTTCCTCGGCTGGTGTTAGAGGAAAAATCTGCCTGCTCACTCTGCAAAGGGAGCTATGGTTATCATAGACAATTCTCTGGTTACAGTTTTTGTCACAGATGTGTGTAAGTCCAGTTAGTCTGCAGCGGTAAATGTTTCCACATACATTTTCATTTTCATATTTCCGCACTTGTGAACAGTGTTTGGCCCATCTTTGGCCTAGAATACTTGACAAATAAATAACATTTGAAGGCACAGCTACCATGATTTGCCAACACCTCCATGCTTCCTTAGATGAGCAACTACAAGATCTTTATGAGAACTCCACACTCGAAGGACTTGCCCCAAAATGTTCTGCAGAACCCACCACAACATGAGAAATTGTAAGTCCAATGCAAGGGCCTGTGGCTCTAATGAAGATGATAATGATGGTGATGATAATGTGCCTGAACTATTAATCTTGGACCAAGACATCTATAGTGGCTTACAGTGTACAGTCAAACCAACATTGAGAATTTGTTAGGTATTCTACAACAATAATGCAGCTAACATCACAGAACCAGATGGAAGTATATCATATTTGAGACCTCAGATCATTTTACATGTCACTCCCTATAGTGCACCACCTGCATTTCTCTCTCTCTCACACACACACACACACACACACACACACACACACACACACACACACACTCACACACACCTTGGTAGGAAAACTAGTTAACAAGTTAGGTTTATATGATCAAGTGTGCTGACAAGAGCAGAGAATAACAGGCGGGTTTAATTATCAAAAGCTATTAATCCTCCAAATTTGACAATATAGGCAACTATGCCAGTTAGTGTGGCTAAAAAATATGTGTGATATATCAATACTGTTATGGAACTTTGTAAAGACTATGGGGGGCCATTACCCCCTTGCCTCTGGAAAACCCCCCCTTTTATGTGCAGTACTATACTGTAAAACATCAGGCATTGTTTCCTTTTGGCCCCCCTCCCCATGTCTTTAACCTTGCTTTATTTTTAATGGTTCTGTCTCTGGAGTATTTATTTATTAAATTACATAACTATTCATGTTTTGTAATAAAACATACTATTGCTTGAAATAATATTTTACCCAAGGCATTCAATTTTATAAAGAGTAACAGTAAAATAACCAGTTCTACGTTGTCGGACTAAAGATCAAAAGTAATAACCTTTTATAAAGAGTGAAATGCCTCTATCATTCTTATTTCACCAATGTAAGATCAGAGCATTTCTGAGTGCCATCAATACCACAAATGAAATTAAGTTTTAACTATAATTTATCCACTTCTAATTGATAGCATGAAAAACCGATGGTATAAAAGCGACTGCCTTTAAACTTGGCTTGATCGGTCTATTAAATGGAACTAGCCCCATGTGTTCCTTCTGCCCCCCCAAATGATGAAATCCTAAGTCCGTCCTGCATGGCAACGGATCTTCTGTAAAAATAATTTCTAAATCTTGTTGCCTATCTTTTAATTGTCAATTAATGGACATCGCAAAGGGTTATCTCCATCAACCCTATAATTTAGCTAGATCATTAAACTTCTTCCTTATTTAGCAGTTGATGACTATTTATTCTGTGTGTTCATCATAGACATTACAAAAATGATCTTGGAAATATTAAAATCTAAAAACAGACAACAAATTGCCAACAATTTAACCACACCATGGTTTACTAGTGTATTTCCAGGCTAACAAAACAGCATAGTTTGTCAAACAAGTGATATACAAAAGCCAATTAGGGACCATAAACAAGTACAAAACTTCAATTTAAGTACCTTCCAAAACATCAAACAACATGACAAAAAAAAGCAACAAAAACCCAAAAAAAGATGAACAGAAAGAAACATTTTTGAAAAATACATACATGATACACACAACTATACAGAGTGAACTGAGAAGAACCCAACAATATATAGATGAATATACACAAATATATGAACAAATTATAAGAAGATAAAAAGAGAAAGAGACTCACCAGCAAGCAAACAAACAAACAAAAAGATAATCCCCAAGCTCGCTCGCTCGCTCTCTCTCTCTCTCTCAACGCCCAATCTCCTAGTATAAAGCTAAAAATGGCGAAGAGAGGAGCAATGGGTTTGCATATTTATAGAGAGAAGACATGGTGATCCGATTATATGTGACGCGTTGAAATAGAAGACTCTGGTTGAGATTCAACCCAAATGCGAATGAAATTTTGCCCAAATGAGAGCTTTGTTCTTTCTGGGATAAATTACAAATGCTGAAATTGATGTAGTTTAAAAATTATAAATAAGAATTTTTATTTAATAAAATTAATTAAAAAATAAAAATTTTAATTATTCTTTTATATAATAATAAAATTATTTAAATTATTAATTAAAATAATTTTTTAATATTATTAAAAATTATTAATTTATTTAATAATTTATTAATAAAAATTTATTTATTATACAATTAAAATTTTTAAAAACATAATATAATTTTATAATACCAAGAGGCAATTTATATTTTAAATAAATTTTAAAATTTGTGTGTAGTTTATTTATTTTATTGTATGAATTTGTCTTCGCTTTTCATTCATGATCACGTGCTTAGATCCCTGCCTGTCTCCATCTTTTGAGTTTTTGGAACGTTAGAATACATGAATTTCAACTCTCACTTTATTATTCTTCATTCAAAATAAATAAATATCATTTATTATCATCTTATCCATTTCAACCAAACAATCTACTCTTTAAAGCTAAAAAATAAAATAACATATCGTCGATGAAAAATTACAATTCTAACCTTATATAACACATCCAAGCAATAGATATTTTTTAGTTTTTCATTTATTGGTTAATGGTGTAGTAGTTGACCACACCAATCTTTCACCCCATGTCATCATGGACAGACCTTAACACAATTTCATTTTCACATCCCCAGCAATAGAAATGGCAATAGAGCGAGTTTGGAGTGGTTTGCAATGTCTTATTCTGATCTCATATTATGTAATTTTAAAATGAGAGTACTACTAAAGATTAAAAATAATATAATATATTATAAATAATGATTTATAATTAATAAGAATAAAATATATAAAATGAGAAATAAATAAATTTACTATAAACCATCTAAGCTCTCTTGTATTTTCTCTCTTTCTACAACTCAATAATAAATCTAAAATCATTGCATAAACACACCAACAAATCAAAAAATGTAGAAGTGAGGGGTTCTGAAGTTGGTGAGAGGAATGGGTTTGCATAAATTGTTTTTGGTGTACTTCGATTTTGTTGGACTTAGATTGACATTTGTAATGGCAAAGAGATTGATGGGTTTATGGCCCGATACTAATGGGCATCCAAGAGGACTAACCCACGGATCAAGACCCGGCTCATATCCTTGATCAAAGCCCAATAACTCGACAAATCAACACTAGATCCAAGCCAATAACATTTAAACACTTGCCAAATGGAAGTTTGCCACGTAAAGATAAAAGATCCTGCAAAGTTATTGCACTCACACGTCAACCATTAATGAGGCTCTCACACAGTAAATCGACAACCCCTTCACGTCGGAGGAGACAAACACACCATGAGCGATCACGAGTTAAAATGTAGACTTTTAACACGTGATGGAATGGACAAGGAAATAATGATAGGAATGACAATGATGGGGTCCTACCTTATGGATATTCATGGAGACCCAACCCAAATTAATGGATTTTCTTTTTTTTTTTACGTTGGATTAATTAAGTGGGGTTTTTAAATAGCCATATGGGTCAAGAATGGGTACCTGCCATTTCTCCATATATTGTGTTTAGGGTCCACGATCTTTTCATTCTCATTCCTACATAGCAACGATTCAAAGGCAACGATCTCCATCTCCATCGTTGTCGTCTTCTTCGGAGGAGCTCGTTGTGTAATAATGGTCTTGATGGCGTGGTGGTGTCCGTGAAGAATAAGAAAGAATAAGGAACTCCATAGCGGCGACACCATCTGCCTTCTACTCCTTTCTTCCTTTTATCCTCCTATATACACAATTAGCGGTGGCAATGGCCTCTACGATGTTACATAACGGGGCATCGCGACAAATGTGGAGGGTTCACTGGGCAATCTCAACCCGATTGTTAACGAATGGCAATTGTATGATCTTTTAATCAAGCTGTGTGATCTCTCTACACTACATTGTGGTTAGGTTTTCACCAAACCATTATCTCTCTTTAGAACTACGTGAAGTGGCGGTGGTGTTGAATGGTCTTAGATGATCACATATTTCAACAAATAAAGAGGCTCTAAAGTGCTTTCAGCAGATGATCACATATTTCTGAGTCGGATCAATATATTGATTTAAGCGATTGGTGGTTCAAATTCACACACATATTTACTTAATTAATTTATTTGTTTACTTATTATAGTTGATGATTTTTGTTGTTGATGAACATATAGAACAAACAAAAATATAAGATTTGTGTGTGAATTTGATTTTGTTGTTGAACCAAATAAAATAAAATAAGATTGAATGTATATTTTAGTTTTGGTTGTGAACATTAAAAAAATTAAAAATTACAAAAAAAAAAAAAAGGGTCAAGTTGGATTAGGAAAATCCAAACCCATTAGGAGATGGGGAGGGTAGTATCCATGGAGAATGGGAAAATTTATTATAGGGGAATGGGGATGAGGAATTAATATCTACCCAATTAACCTCCATTGTCATCCCTAAATGATGAGCAAAGGATATAAGGTAGCTTTAATCGTGAGGTTAAGTTCTTCGTTCCTTTACTCTCTCTACAGTCAATCTAATGCTAATTCGATAAATGGGAGGGTCTACTGAGGATTACCTCTCCTTTTAACCTTTTGCAAGCACCTCTTGCGACTTCAAGACCAACAAAGCCGTTAGAAGTATGAATCATTGACCCATCTTAGTTGGAATTATTACATTATCGGTTGGCGCCATTTGTAGGAAACTCCATTTCGGAAAAATCGTGTTCATTGTCGTTGGAAGGAACCCGTAATCATCCACTCCCAATATCGAGTGGATGGTCACAACTAGATCCATGGCTTCCACAACGTTGGTAACCCCAAAGTGAGCCTTCAACCCAAATAACCGCTCCATATTTCGAGAACTCATCAGCGGATCAACCAATCGACTAAATATAACTAAGCCTTGATCAATGCCTTACTCGGTGACCTATCTATCCCACCACCGCAACCAATAGTTCCCCACACCAGAACGGCCATTACCACCGTCAATTCCCCACGTGCCTCAAGGAACATTTCCACCATTCGCCTCGCGACCCGGTAGTTGAATCTTGACGGTCTACACGTCCGTCGACTCATGACCTCGATAAGATATGCCGTCACCTTTCCATAACCACCATTTACGCATCAAATGGTCGCCGAAGGTGAGGCTAGCGATGTTCAACCCCAATCCTGTTTGTGAGGATAATGCTCGTTTGGGATGAAGGACTCACAGACGCCATGAAACTCCAACTATAGGGATCATGTAACATACACCACAAGGCTTCCTCCATCGTCAACTCTTCTTTTCGCTTCCATACGGGATAAAGCTCTCCCAAGTTCAAGATGCCATAGATCGACACTTTCGATGGTACCACCGTCTTGTCGACCATGTAAACATATCGAACACTAATGATCTTACATGCCTTTCGAGCGAAATCATGTGTACCTTCCCACGTTGAAGGGTCGGCGCCTTTGGTTCAATCGGCTCACCCAAACTTAGTCGCTTCATTTCACCAACTCGAATCCTTTTGAGCCATTTTATTGGTGCTTAGCGACAACGGCATCCAGCCACCTAACTACTAAACATCCGGCAGACAGAAGGGGAGTCATTATGTAGCTATGTCACCCGCTTCAACACCAAAGCCCTAAGTAGAGGAAAATGATGACAAGGTCATTCTCACGACGCTTCATGGCCGGTTGCATCCGTCGATTTCCTCTTCTCCTCTCCAAAATCCCACGACCACTATGGCGCTTCTTTCTTGCCAAGGCCCAAAAATACATGAGCGTTGAAGACTCTTTGACAACTCTCCAAGACTCCAAATCCAAAACCCGCCTCAAAGGACAAGAAAAGAGCTGAACCCGACCTCGCAATATATCGTACCGATTCCCATCACACCTAGATCACTCTGCGAACCAATCGCTAACCCGCCCAATTGGTTAAAGCGACACCCTCAATTCACCCGTGGAGAAAGTTACGAACCAAATTCAACGAGACTATAACTTGAAATAGCCTCAACATCGGGTCTCCTCAGCCCGGCGGGATCAATCAAATACTACGCTTCCATCGACCACGGCCACAACAGCCGAATATGTCAACTTCAAAGACGGGTTGAGGACCTCGTCGCCAAGGATGCTTCGGTGATTCTATGACCCGCATGAGGCCTAGAATTGGGCCCTCGACCAATAACCAACACACTCTCATCGGCGGCCAGACTTCGGCGAGAATGATGGTGACTTCAACACGCCACAGGCTCACGATGACCCTCCTACTAAGTGAAATAAGAGTCATTTCTGCAACCTCACGTCGCGGTGATCGCGGTTGGCGACAATGAGTTTGAAAAAATTCGACAAGGATCCGATAAGGAAGTAGCCACGGTGGACCGACCTACAAACAACCCAAGCAATGGTACAGTGGTCACCTTCTGACGGTATGCACGAACGTCGTTATTCTCATGGCGACCCCAGTCATCTCTGCTTTTTATCAAACTACAAAGTCAAGAGTTACGGTGGCAATAGCATGACTCCTCACACATCATATTCTTCAACACTTATTGCCAAGTAAAGGTCGGAGAAGGGAAGTTGTCCCTTCTACAAACCCTTGTGGTAGGTTTCACTGGCGATCGGGTCACATCCAAAGGCTCTATCGACCTCATCACTATTGGAAGTATCCACGATAGTCCACCAAACTCATACTTTCCTCGTCGTCGTCATACCTGTAACATCATATTAAGGCACACCGCAATGCTCTTCACTATAACTCCACTTACCATCCGGCTATGAAGTTTCCTGACCCGCAGGGTACAGCCTTTGTGAAGGGTAAATAGATGGTAGCTCGGGAGTGCTACGTCGCCTCATTAAAGGAAGTCAAAACAAAAGAAGCTATGATCATTGAAGGCCCCGATGTTAGAGATGATGAAAAGTCAGTTAGAGGAAACGGTGAAAGGAACTTGTCGAAGTGCCTATTGATCCCACCGATTCAGAAGAGCGGCTAAGATTGTGACCAGTGTCGCTTCGAGCTAAGCGATTCGACTTCCACGCTCTCTTAGCCGAGCACAATGATGTCTTTGCTTGGATCCATTCTGATATGCCAGGTATCGACCCTTCTTTTATTACCTATCGTCTCAGCATTCAACCTCAATTCTGACCGTTCTGCCAAAAGTAACGCATTTTTCATCCGGAACGTAACAGCCTTATCGCCATTGAGGTTGACAATCTGCTGAAGGCACAGTTCATCAAAAAATGTGGATTATCCCAGATAGTTGTCCAATGTAGTCTTGGTCCGCAAAAACAATAGCAAATAGCGACTCTGCGTCGACTATTTCAACCTCAATGAGCCTTCCCCAAAGGCAATGCACCTTTCCGAAGATAAATCTATTTGTCTACTCAACTACGAGATTTGGATGCTTAGTTTCATGGATGCTTTCTCGCTATAATCGGATCTTAATGCACACAGTGACCCGAGCACACCTTTCATCAGCGAGCGGGGAACTTATCACTCTGTGTCATGCCATTCGGTTTGAAGAATCTGGAGCCACTTACTAACGCCTAGTTAACGCCATCTTCCAACACTAGATAGGTTGAAACATGGAAGTCTCGTCGACGACATGCTCGTCCAAGAGCAAACTCTCTTCCGACCACTTGATAGACTCGCGAGACTTTCCAAACCTTAGCAAGTGCGAGATAATCTGAATCAGAAAAAGTGCGCCTTGACATTAGATCTAGTAAGTTTTGGGGTTCATGGTTAGTGAAAAGAGGCATTGAGACCAACCTAGAAAAGATCAAGGCCACTGATAGAGATATGGTCTCCCAAGATGGTCAAGAGGTTCTGACTTATAGGTAGAGTTGCCACTTAACATTTTCATCTGACGTATCGAAAAATGTCTTATTCTTCAAAGTCCTCCAACAGCCTTGAATGGAACAAGTCTGCGAGGCCTTCTAACTCAAACAGTGCATAGCCAACCTTCATCTTCTCTCTCAAACCTTTGCCAGTAAAACCCTTTTCCTCTGCCTTGTGGTCCTACACTCATCATTAGTGATGCCCTCATCAGGGAAGATGGATCGATCTGTTGCCCGTTTATTACATTAGCCTCGCGGTGCTTTCTGCCTCTCTCTATCCAGCCTTTTACCCTATCTTTGCTCACCAACTCCACCGTCATCCTCTCTATGGTACGCTTTGTATTGTGCCATCTCCTTCACATTTCTAACTGTTACTTCGGTTGTGGGGCCAAGACTATTTGTGATATGCCAAATGATTGAATCTTCCGCGATGAAGGAACTTAAGTCTAGAATGTGTTTGTTTTTTCCCATAAGGTAGATAAAATGCACAAGTCCAAAACCCCATGGTTTGCCTATTTTCCAAGGATCGCGGGTAAAATTTGCCAATTTGAAAATTTGATCAAAAATACAAACCTTGCATTTTCCACATCCCAACTTACCAACCCTCACCTCCTACACTCCATTCGTCTCCTTATCAATGGCCATTGTTGTGCCCGATGTCTGCCACAATCCTTCATCACCCACTAATTCTCTTTCCTTTTCCCCATCTATTCCACTTCACATTATCACGTGCTTTTCCTTTTCTCGAGCCTTGTGTGCCATCAATCTTAACACGATTATCACGCTGCGTTTGGCCACCTCCGCCCGATCGCGCACGATCACTAACCTACCGTCGGCCTAATGGTCTTCTCTCATGCTCAACCCAATCCACGGTTGTCCAACAATAGTCTCACTCACGCTTAGCCCAACCACGGTCGGCGGCTGACGATCTTTACACGCTTCGGCCCAACCCATTCGATCGACGGACGGTCTCGCTCACGCTTCGGCCAATCCACGGCCACCAAATTCTTCTCTCACGTTTGGCTCACTCTGATTAGCGACAGCTTTTCCTCACATTCACCTCGCCGTGATCGGCCCGGCTCGGCGATTTTCGCTTATGCTCGGCCCGCCTGTGGTCGGCCTGGCCGATGATTTTCTTCCCACTCAAGGCACTTTCGATCGGCCAACCCGATGGTCTTCCTCCCAATCGTTCACCATGGTGGTCGGCAACGACGATCAACCACTCCAACCACGCACCTCTACCAAGCCTTGGAGGACTCGTTCCATATTTTTATTCCCTTCGTTAGACTAAAGCTGCACTCGGGAATAAGAGACTACTGATACTAATGGGCATCCAAGAGGGCCCAACCCACGGATTAGGGCCTAGTTCATATCCTAACTATCAAAGCCTAACAACTCTGACAACTCAACACTAGGCCCAGGCCAACAACATTCAAACACTTTCCAAATAGAAGCTTAGCCAAGTAGGTAGACAAAGATCCTGCAAAGTTATTGCACCTACACATCAGCTATTAATGAGGCTCTCACGGCATTAAATACGACAACCCCTTCACGTCAGAGGAGACAAACACACCATGAATGATGCAAGCTATAATGTAGACTTTCGGCCAACACGACAGTCTAGAATGGACAAAGAAATGATGAACAAAAGATATAAGGCAGCTTCCGAAATATGTAAGAGATTAAGTTCTTCGTTAACTTCTACTCTCTCTACACAGTCAATCTAATTCTAATTCTATTGTCGGGAGGTCCGCTGGGGGATTACCTCCCTTTTTGGACCTTTTTGCAAGCACCTCATGTGGGCTTCAAGATTGGCAAAGCCATTAGAAGTGTGGATTAGCCCGATCCATCTTCTGTTGGAATTACCATCTCATTAAAAACAATACAAGGGGTATCACAAAAGAGAAATGAAAGGTGTTCATAATGAAAAAAATATAATGGCGTTAGCAACAAATGTAGGTCAAACTTGAGTTGAAACTTTGAGGACATAAAAAATAGGATTGGACCACCTTGGTGGTAGCGAATGGTGGTCGAAAATCAGTGGCAATAGAGCTTGATTATTTCTATTATTTGAGTGTGTGTGTGTGTGTGTGTGTGAGAGTGAGTGAGTGAGTGAGAAAAAGAGAGAGAGGTTAGGAATGGCAATTTTTCCTTGCCTTACTTTGTCTTGCATCTCCCACTCTACCCCAAACGAGTTTTTTCCTCTTTAATAAAGAATAGGGCAAGGGTGAACTTTGCTCCCCTGCTCCACGATACCTTGCACCCACCCCGATTATATTTATTAAAAAGATTTTTATATATAATATAAGTGTAATTTAATATTTTTAATATTATAAGATTAAAACACTAATAGCCATACTCCATATTTCTTTTCCATTTCTGTCAATTTAATGTAGAGTATGGAGTCACTATCGTTTTCAAGTATAACTTGTGTGTTAAGCACACATAAAGGAACAGATGGGTACAATTTATTGTCCATCCCAAGCTAATATAGCTCTTACAAACCCTTGAAGATGTGTTGCACATCAAGAATAAACGAATGAGAACTCAAAGTTACAATAAGGTAATTCCTTACTTAATTCATAGGAAGGAATAGCAAGATGGGAACTCTAAATTACGAACTATATGTACAGGAAAAAAAAGGTCTAGAAGGTAATGATTTGTGGTGGTAGAGGGAAAATGAAGTAGCACAGGCGTCAATGGAAATAGTAAAAGTGTCAATTTGTGGTGGTAGTTATGGAAAAGAATAAAAAAAAGAACAAAATGGGACTTAAAGGGTGTGGTAAGAGAAATAGATACATTTTGTAATTAGGAAAGTGGACGGAGCTCTAAAGGAATTTTAGTCATTAACTTATATGATCTTATTATAAGATCATTTTAAGCATTAACAATGTTTATGTTGTCATGTGTAAGTCATATACCAAATTTCTATCAATTTATCTAACAAATTGTTAACAAAAAATTTACAATGATAAAAATTGATATTTTAAGAGCATCTACAATAGATGCGTTAGTGAGTGTGTTAGTGTCGATTAATGTCGTTTTGGCGATCAAAAACAACATTGGGTGTTGCAATGGGTGTGTTAGTGTTGTGTGTTAGTATCATCCGTTAACTTGTATGTTAACTGTGACTAACGTTTTAGGTAGTGAAGGGAGAGAGAGATGTGTGCTTGGGGAAGTCCTCTTGGACGTCCCGCCGGGAGTCCACCTTGGACGTCTGGACTCTTCAAGAAAAGGGGAAAAAAAAAAAAAAAATTTTTTGGGTTTGACCGGTTAACTAGTTGGACGTCCAGCTAGTCAACTGAATTTTTTTTTTTACTTGTTGAGAATTTTTTTTTGAGCTTGAAATTTTTTATTAAATTAAATTATTTATTTTATTTATTATATATATATATATATTCTTAACATACACCTTAACACGCCTTTTAACACTTCCATTGCACTACCACTTACTTTCTAAAATTAACAAACTCTTAACACATCTTAACACACATTTTTTAGCCCCACTTTTATCACTTTTTGTAATATAACACACACCTTAACACATTTTTTTAGCCATTCCATTGTGGATGCTCTAAGAGAATAAAGAGGGCTTTTGGCCTTAAGGTATGAGGTTGTGAGTTCAATTCATATAGAAATGAATTTGATATTCTTCACTAATTGTTGGATTATAACAACAATGTTACACAACTTAAAAATACAATTATCACAATCCTCACTCACTTGTAATTGGTTGGAAAAAAAAAAAAAAAAAACATATGATTAAGCTTTCGTTTGGCAATGGCTTTTTAGTTGGCTTTTTAACTTTTTGATTTTTTAACTTTGAGATTTTTTGTTTATTTGGTATTTTTAATTGGCTTTTTGACTTTTAATTTTAGAATGATGGTTTTTTTTTTATCTTTTGTGATTTTTTAATTTTTTATCCTTTTATAATTATTTAGCTAAAAATGAAAATCAAACACCACGTAATTCGCAACATTTTGAGTAACGAGGGGTTGTTGAAAGGATTAAAGTGTAATTTTGTTATAGACAAAGGTATTGTGGGTGGGAGACCTAAAAGCTTGCCCATGATTGACACCTATTAGTGTCTACGTCATCATTGCTGAACGTCGCGTTTGCGTCTAGAGCAAATGCTAGCGTCAGACAATTTTATAAAATTGATATAAAATTTGAAAAATGTTTGGGGCACTAATTAGTGCTCTCACTAATTAAATGATATTGGATCTCGTCGAATGATGTGATGTTTTAATTTTGGAGTTGTATTTTTTTTAAAACTTTTTTAATGCATTAGTCTTTATTAGTAGTGGTGTTTTTAGTGTGATGAATCATTGTTAATAAAATTTTATTTAATAAATTAATAACATATTTTTTAATTTCAATAAATTTTAGGAAAATGTTTGAGGGCACGAAATCTGGGGCTCGAAGTTGGCTCGAAACCCAAAACGACATCGTTTTGGGTTTCAAATTTTTTATTACCCCCTTTTCTTCCTCCTTTATCTCTCTTCTTCTTCTCCGTTCTGAACACGGAGAAGCGAGGCGAGAGAGAACCAGAGAGGCGAGGAGCTTGTCGTCATGGTCGTCGATCGTTAAATCGTCGTAGCTAAAGTCGAAAATCGCCTCGCCTCTGCCTCCACTCCATTTTATGGCCCATTTTTATTTTCTTCTTCTTCCTCTTCTCCTTCTTCTTCCTCCTTCGTTCTCAAATTCGAGCCATTCGAGCCTGAGCCCTTTCGGACCCTGTAGCGCTACTGTAAATTTTATTATTTAGATATTTAATTCATTAAAGTTCAATTACTTTATAAATAATTTAATTTAATATAAATCATATATAAGATAAATCATTTAGTTAAACTCCATCATTTAAGCTAAATGCATTCTACAAACACAACACATATCTAAGGTGTTCTATTTGTGGATATATTTAAGATAAATTATTTATGAATAGTTTAGATGATCTAAATAAGTGTACTTTTTGACTTTTTATAAAAAAAAATGTGTAAAAAAGTAAAAAAAATAGATAGAAAAGTAGAGAGGAGATGTTGATTGATGTGATTCAAATAATTGTGTGTATGCAAAAAAAAAAAAAAAAATACAAATTTTTAATGCATACCAAACACCTACTTAGTTTCGGCTCTATCAAATTAGTTATTAAGTTAGTTATTCAATTTGATGGATTTGACTCCATAAATATAATGAATGGTTTGAACTAATCAAATATTAAAAAATATTACTTTTGATATTTTTGAAATTAGTTGCGTAGAGTTTATATATATAAAAAAAATTATAAATCAGTGATGTTCTGTCAAAATATTTACAAATTCATGGAAAAATTTATAATTTTAATTGTCAAAGTTGGTAAGATTGATTTGATTTTTTTTTGGAAACATACACTGAAATGCTAATTCTCTACAAAAATAATAACAATAAAATTTTGGTTTTGATTTTTGAAAACACTTTTCGAGAAAATTCTACTTTTTTATTGTTCATATTTTTTTTTATATTTTCAATGATTTTTTTAATATTTAAGCATTTTTTTTTAAATTTTTCAGACACACATAACATAAATATACTTAAAAAATATAATATTTGAGATTTTTTTTTAAAAAAAATTCACTAAATACAAAAAATAAAAAAATTAAATTCATTATATTTTTTGTATTTTTTTGTATTTATTAATTTTTTAAATATTTTTTCACAAATATTTTACTATTTATATACATCTAAGTAAGGTGTATATTAAAAAGAAAAAAATTGCTTAAAATTTTAAAATTATTCACTAAAAACAAAAAAATATGAAAAATAAAAAATTAAATTTTAAAAGACTGAAACCAAACAAATAGTAATAATAACAAAAATAAAGTTTAAATAGCATGACAAAATGATAGAGAGTTTGTTGGGAGTGTATTAAAATGTATATAAATAGAAAAAGTTAACTTTTAAACTAAAATATAACAAAAATTTAACTTAGTGTGATGAGAAAACTTAAAGATTAAAAAAAAAAACAATAACAGTAAGTTAATAGATAAAGTATAATTAATCCTAATTTGTATAATGTAACCAATTTTATTATTTTATTATTTATTATTATTATTTTAAGTGCATTCGGACTGAGGAGCTGTAAGATGGGGTAGTTATGGGCTGCAATTGGGCCGATCAACTGCCAGAACATTCATGACTCGTTGAGGCCCACGATTAATTCGATTTCCTAACAACAACTCGGCCCAAAATAGCAATGCTTCGACTTCGAACTCCAACGAAACCGCTTTCCGCCCTTCGCCGCCGCCGCCGCCTCCGCCTCCGCCTCCGCGGCGTCGCGTCGTCCTTGCTGGAGTCTCTCAAATCAATGGTAAAGGAACAGGTTTAGGGTTTGTTTAAGAGGCGAATTGAACGAGGGATCACTATTATTGTTTGGCTACAATCAGGTAATTTTCGATTCGATACCTACTTTCTTGTTTAATCAATTTCCTGACTGAATCGTGATTGGTTTACTACTGTTATTAGGTCATTGATTAGTTTATACGTCTACGATTGACATTCATGCCTTTTCTTTCTTTCCTATTTGTGTTCGTAAATGGCTTCTCAATTGACCTTGTAGCTTCCAAATGATTGTTCTCTTGGCTCTAATAGATTTTTTTGGGTGAATTATTACTTTACAACTTTGTTTTAAAGATGATTTTTTTAACATGCTAAACTTTGATCCCAATTTTTTATTTTTATTTTTTTTATTTATAATTAAATACAGTTGATCACAGGTTCAATGCTTTTGTCTCAGTGATCAACTATTTTTTTTTTTTTTTTTCTTTCTCTGGCTTTGATTTCCTAATCATTATTATTTTTGTTGTGTGTAATGCAATTCACTCCTTACTTGGTCCACATTATTAGAAAATTTTCTCAAGTTTCTAAGACCAAATTGTGTTCTGATCTTCAACTTGGTAGGACCAAAAGAATACAACCAAATCCAGAAAGGGGGAAAAAAAAATTATTGCATTTGTTTTGTCTTCTATTTTACGAAGATTGATTAGGAATCCCTTTGGTTGTGATAACAGCAACGAAAAATCCTCTTCTGAAACTCTTCTAAACACAGTTATAGAAAGAAACTCCCACTTTTGAGTCTTATACAAGCTATGCCTCTTATCCTGGTCCTCCTTCATGTGACTTTAAAAACCAGATCAACACCATACGACTCTTTTTCCTGCTACTTAGGTTGTGTTTGGTTGGAAGATTTGATGAGAGAAATGGAAAGGAAAAGGAAAAGGAAATGCAATCCCACTTTTTGTCTTTTGGGTTCATTTATGTTCTTTCTTTTCTCCATTTTCCAACTCAACCAAACATAGCTTGGAATTCAAATCCCATCAATTCTTTCTCCTTTTCTTTCTATTTCTCTTTCCTTTCAATTTCCCTCATCGAATTCTCCAACCAAGCACAGCCTTATTCTTCTTCAAAAAGCCGCCATTTGCATATAAGCTGTCTTAACTGCTTCCAGGGCCATGTTTTTATTATTTCAATCTCTCTCATAGTCTCTCTCTCTCATGCTGTTTTAGTTTGTTTATTTGTATAAGAGTCTCTTTTTCCTTTCTTAAATGAGTGCACAGTGCATTGCTGTCAATGGGGTTCATTGGATTAATTTGCAGTTGTTTCCAATAGTGAAGGTTCATGATGATTTCCATGATATTGGAACTGTTGTGGTTTTGAACAAAGATGGTTTATGATGATTTCCATGATACATATGGCCCTTTTATTAACCATATTCTTAGAAGCAATATGGACATAGCTCACTATGTTGATGGCGTTCATGCCCATTGTGTTCTAATTTCATAAATTCTCTTGTTCATTTATCATTAATTTGTTACTGCCTGCACATGCTTTACCTTGTGCCAAAAATGAACTTATTTCTTTAGGTTGAGTTTGGTTATGATGAAAGTAGTGGAAAGTGAGGTAAACGAAAAAAATAAAAAATCTCCAAGTTTGTTTAATATGAAAGTGGTGGAAGTTATAAGAAAATTATTTTTCCTGTATAATTCATATTAGCATGGTAACTAAGCTTATGTTTCTTGCAAAAACACAAGAAAATACAAGAAAGTTTAGATTTGTCTATGAAGGTGGTTACTTATAATTAGAATTTCTAATTTCTCTCTCTTTCCTTGCAATATTTTCTATCCCAATCAAATGTGTGAGAAATTTTCACTTCACTCTCTATCACTTTCACTTTCCATCATTTATTTCTTTTTAATCAAATACTTAGTGATAGCCACAATACATGTGTCATTCTCTAATCTATAGGCTGTATCTCAGAAGGTGAAGAAGTATCATGGTGGGATTCAAAAATAGGTACATGGTAATGGAGATTTTTTTGGATCCGAATAGAGATCTTGTGGCAGATGATCCCATTATAATTACCCAATTTAATGTATCAAAAGCAATCAAAGATAGCCTTCTTGAAAATTTTGGGGAGTGTGGTCTTGCTTCATCACTTGGATCATTCCAAGGTGAGTGCATGTTGTCAGTAGTTTATTTGTTTATCTGTTATGTAATAAACTTGCTTTTCAACTTTTAATTTCCTTTCATAATCTTTGAAAATGTGATTTTGGATAGTCAAGTACGTGAATCCCATTACAAAACTATGCATCATCAGAGCCTCAAGGGAGGAGTACCAAAAGGTTTGGTCTGCAATAACCATGGTTACGAGTATAGGAAAATGCCCAGTGCTATTCAACTTGTTGGATCTTAGTGGTAAGTGAAATTTCGGTGGAACTGAATTCTTTAGTGACTTGCACAATGTTTCATTAATCATGTTAAAGATGATATTGATGCCTAATCTAGACCTTCTGGATGTATTCTCTGGAAAAGTGACAATTTAGCTGATTAACATGGTTCACTTTCTGAGAAATTTGGATTCATGGCTTTCAAATTGTTGAATTTGAAGAGGGATTTGGAAAGGGAAAGGGAAAGGGAAAAGGTGTGTGATACGTAGGCGAAATGTAGTTATATTTCATTCACATTTCACCTACCTTTTCCTTTCCCTTTCCCTTTCCAAATTCCTCCCCAAAGCTATGAACCAAACACAACCTTAGGGAACTTAAAGTTGTTTATCTACAATTTTATTCTACTCACTATGCTAGATTTGTTTGGTATCATACTGTAACTGGTACCAAGGGTGGAACTAGGATTTTATCCTGGGGTGCTGCCACAGCAAAGGCAAAAAGAGAGACTATGATTAACCCTGATCTGCGGTGATGACAGGTTTCTTCGAGCTTCAATTTGAGAGAGAGAGAGAGATCTAGTTCAGAACTGGCTAGTGTGTGTGACATTGAATTTGAATCAAATAAAGATTATATATTGGTTTGGTGTATCACACACACCAAATAAATCATATACCTACACAAGATCAATGGTCCATGTACAATTTAAAAAAGAATCAAATAAATATACGAACAAATTTCACCAGGCACACGTGAATAACAATGAGGTTATAGTTTCTTTTAAAAGATTAGTGGTTGTCTGTATACTAAAATGGGGAGTCCTTATGTTTGGTGTATAGAAAATATACTATACCTAGTTTTTGTGTTTTAATCAAGGCTAGGGGATGCCATGGCACCCATTACTATACAACTAGTTTCGCCATTGCTGGTACCTAAAAACTTAAAAATTATTTTTATCATTTTACAGCTCTGTGGACTCCAAACTGAAAATAGTCTGATAAACTTGACACACTTTGTTAGAAATATGGAAAGGAAAACAATGTATAAGAAATAAAGTATAACCTTCCCTTAATTGTTTGTTTGGAAGTTATTATGCAGGACTTAAAATAGCATCTCATTAGCATCAAAATGATTCCATCTCATCCAATAATGCATACTCTTCTCTGATTGTATATTCTGCTGCAGGAAATTATTATTATTAGTAATTTGAAATCCAATTTCTTTCTATATTAGGAAGTATCAAGGCTTGCAAAAATGCAGCTTTGAAGTGTGATGAATTAAAATTTGAGCAATACAAGCTCGTGGTGGGAGCTAGCTTCACAGCTAAAGTCAACCAGCACATGCAGAATTGTCTCGAGAAGATTAGGACTTTGGAACACTGAATGCATGCATCGGTAACGGCTCACTTTTCAGTTTGTATAAAATTAAAATTTCAGGTGAAGAACGTTATCTTGTTTACTTTATATGACTCATTTTTTAGTGTTTCATGTCTTCTGAAACACTGTTTGTTTTGCATTTTTTTATTGCATTTATGTCTTTTATATCTGTATCAAGTAGTATTGCCTATTTCTCTAGTATGTACGACCTTCTGATTTCAAATTTGATGCTCACTTTCACCTCACAGATTATCCAATTGGTGTTTTGTAGCCATCATTTTTGTTTAAGCTGAAAGAGGTTATTGTGAGTATTGACTCACAACCCTGTCTGGGTGGATGTTACATCAAGAAAATCTGGAAAACAGTAGTTCATTGTGCTGTGTTCCTATATTGTCCAACAATGAAGCATGAGTTGAACTGAAGTCATATACATATATATTTGGTCGACAACAAAAAGGCATTTTATTAAAAGAAAAAAATGTACAAGAGGACAAAGAGTCCACCAAAAGAAATAAAAACAGGAACAAAGGAAATCAATTTCTCAAACTACACATCACACACAAACTGCCCTCGAATCTCTAGAGATCATAAAAAGAGAAAAGAAGAAAGGAGTCCCTTTAAATGAAGAAGTGGACGCCTAAAAGATGCCAAACAACAAACTCTATCCCATGATGACTTAATATCCTTGAACATATCCTAAACAATCCTAGCATTCTGTTCCAACTACACGACCCAAAAAAGTGATAAAGTCCCACAATTCCATAAAGCTTATGCTTTCTTGTTGCAACGAAATCCCAAAAATCAATCACAAGCATTTGAGCACATAGAGCTTGAACCACCCAACAAATATTTGCCAACTAAAAGACCAAAACCAAAGGACGTTGCAAGAATAAATGTTCCAAAGGTTCCTCATTCCTCTTACACATACATGACGCTCCAAAGATTGCGATTAGGTTTTCTTTTTTGGAGTGTCATTAGTCATGATGATACTTCTATAGGCCAAAGTCCACATGAAATCTTGACTTCAAGAGGTACAACCACTTTCCAAATTCTTGTAAAATGAAAGACGAAAACTGGTGGAATTGTTGATAATTTTGTCAAAAAAGGATTCACATGAAGAGATAACCAGAGAATTAAGAGACCACATTCATTTGTTATTGACATTGGTCTCAAGGAAAAATCATCAGGCATCCAACAAAAGACATCTACTCAATAGTCTCCCGGTCATTGGGATTTCTAAAGAAATTGAAATTTGAAGATCTCAAAGTCATCTACGAAAGAGTTATAGATGAATGAAAAAGATATGGTGCAAGCTAACCGATACAAATGTGAAAACAACTCATCAAACGAAGAGTTACCTACCCAAAAGCCAAAGCGAGTTATTCTAGAGACTCAAATAATCTACCAAACCTCTCACATGGGTGTGGGACTCACACACATGTGGTTGTGTGGCTCCACCCACGTGAGAGGTTTGATAAATTATTTGGGATACATAACATTTTCCAAAGCTAAAAGTAATGTCATAATAAAGAAGAATGTGCAAAACTTTTAGAAAGTGCTCTCCCTTTTGTAGAATTTTTTTACTGTTTTTTTAAATTTTTTTTTTTTATTTTGTAAATAAATGTATTATCATTTAAGAACTCGGTTAGTTCCCGGCTGGCGGCTACTTTGGTCATAATTGAAACTCAATAGCACTTAACAACTAGATTACACGGATTCTTTGGTTTTTGGGAGGTACCTGTGTCGACACGACACTGGTACGAGTGTGGGATACGGCCGGGACACGGCACTTTGCAAATGGATATGGCATAGCCCTAAATGTAGAAGAGAAAGAGAAGAGAGCAAGAGAACCTGGTTGCTAAAAGGGTTAAGGCATCAATCTCTCTTCTCTCTCTCTCAATCTCCTCTTTAATTTCAACGAGTTTCGTCTCCTCTTATTCTCATTCTCTCTCTCTCTCTCTCTCTCTCTCTCTCTCTCTAACAGATAATAAATAAAGTAAATAAAAAAACCTAAGAAAATCATCTATTTTATATATAATAATAATAAAATAAATCATCTATTTTTTTAAAAAAAAAATAAAATAAAATCATACATATAATAAAAAAAATCTAATAAAATTTATAAAATAAATCATCTATTTTTTTTTTTAATATTTCTTCAACATAATTTGTTATTCCTTATTTTGTTACACTTTATTTATTTATAATATATATATATATAAATATATGTATAGATGTCAATTAAAATAATAAAAATATATATATATAGATAAATTTAAAATATTATTAAGAGAAATTATTAGGTGTGGTACTTTTGGTTTGACAAGAAATTACAATAGAACCGTCATGTTATCAAAAAAAAAAAAAAAAATACATAATATTTATCAGAAAGTACATAATATTTTTTTGACACATTCATATTTAGTTGTTTCCACATACCCATGTCTAATTTTTGGGTAGTTTTTAGTTATACTTGTGTATCTCCATTTAGAGATTTGTCGAATCGGACTTCTAGATTACATATCCACTCGTATCCGAGTCCATGTAACGTAACTTCACAATGTGTACTTGTGGAAAAAGACAGAATTAAAATTTGTTTGCTCTTACATTTAACTTTGTAACTTCACCTGATTATGACATGTTCTGTTTGTATGTTCAGGCCAGTGGCTTGAGTTGAGGCTGCCTGCTTTGTCTATTAAGAGATGTCTTTGAATATGGGCCGCTGCCATTGTCGTCGGCTGGAAATCCTCAGGGTATGCAGATATCATACAGCTAGTTTAAAACAGTTTTAACATGTTGTCTTGGTGAAAGGTGCATTGTTGTAGCAGTGTATGCAGATATCAAACAGCTAGTTTAAAACAGTTTTAACATGTTGTCTTGGTGAAAGGTGCACTGTTGTAGCAGTGTATGCAGATATCATACAGCTAGTTTAAAACATTTTAACATGTTGTCAGACCTGTGTAAAGTTAATTTGCATCTTTTGTCTTGCTGTTTATCCATTTATTAACTGTTCCAATGTTGATTTTTTATGGAAATTTCCAAGCTTGTTGAATTTCTAATTTTGTCAAAAGGGGATAACGGTGACTGAGTTGGGAATCACTGGCTACACATTAATTTGTATTTGATTCATTCTAATGAGATGTAATGGTGATTCTTTACCCTTTATTATGGGATGATCATTCAAAAATGTTAGAGATTTTAAAAATGTTATCAAAATTTCTCTTAAATGTCTCATATGAATATGGGACTCACATGAAACTCACATAGGGTTCGTTTGTAAAGTAAGCTGGCTTTTTAATTTTTTGGCTATTTTAGCGCAGGGTTAAAAACTTGGTTTGGGAAAGGTTTTTGGCTTTTTGTTTTTTTGTCTTTTTGTGAGAGTAAGAATATAATGATTATGGATTGAGTGTGATGTTTTGTGTTATTGGGCTAAAAAGCCTATTTTATTTTTTGTGACTATTTTAGCCAAAAAAGCTCTAAACCCCACTTCCCAAACCTAGCCATAGTGTGGGTCCCACACTCATGTAAGACATTTGGTAAAAGTTTTAGTAGAGTTTTTAGGGTCTCTAACATTACTCATGATTATTTTCATCACATAGTAAAAGATAATTTTATTTATAATGCATTTGTTATTATAATTTTAATCAACCAAATAAGAAAATAAATATTTTGATAAAATAATAATTCTATTTTGGTTCAATCTAATGAACCAAACATTACCTAAGTGTTTGGTTGATTGTTTTTTTTTTTTTTTTTGTTACAGAAATCCTCCTACCTCCATGGTCCAAGCGTCCCATGAGGAGATCACCAGGGGTCTGTAGTCAGATTTTAGTAAGAAATTATAAAACTGAAGCTTGTCCCGACCTCCCAAGGCAAGCCGATTAAGTCGACTTCCTTGGGTGACCTTTAACCAAAGATCTTTGCGCCCAAGTTGGGAATTGAACTTGTGACCTTGGGACTTAAACCCCAAGGGCTTGAACTTGTGTTTTATTTTCGCTTTACATTTTCTTTAATTTCTTACTTTTTTGTGTTGTCGTCGGAAATTTAAAACCAAAAGTTGAAGTTAGTCAGATTTTATTTTTGTACGAAATTAATTAAAACTAAATTTCAACAAAAGCTTGTGTAACGTTTGTCTTGACAATGCATTAAAAAGAGGGAACAACGAGAAGTTGGTGGTTACTATTAGGGTACCGTCATGTGGTATCTCAATGGTATTGTAATTGGTGGAGAGGATGAGGTTCACGAATTTATGTTAAATAATTGAAGAATATGAGAAGATATGATAAATTGTGATTGATGTGGGATATAATTACGTGGCGCCCCAAGACTAATCAATAATTTTTTTGGAAAAACCGTAAAATTCATGGTCAAAGTCATTGGAATTACACTTTCTTTGTGCAGGCAAGGAAATATTTTTCGTATTTTTTAATGTTACAAAAATATATATTTGAAAATTAATAGAAAATATCTTTGTAGTCAGCAGAAAATAATCCTATTTAGATGAAAAATATTTTTTACTTTTAAAAGTAGAAAATATTTTTCGAAATAAAATCTTATCACTGCACCGCCACCACTATTGCCTTACCATAACACCACTACACCACCCTACCTCCACCTTTGCCTTGCAGTCGCCACCACTAATAGAATCATTAGTATATTATTTTCAAGAATGCAATCAAACTTAGGAAAACGTTTTTTTAAAAAAAATATTTTTTGAAAAAGTTTACATAAAAAATATTTTTCATTTAAATAAACAGAGTGATAGAATATGCTAAAGAGTGCTGGTAATAGCCCCGCTATTCTTCTTTGGACTCTCACCTCTTCAAATTTGTAATTTTTATTTTTAAATTTTTTTTTCTACAATTATCATGTCATAAAATTTCAATACTACCCTCATTCATAATCTTCCGAACCTTAACCCTAACTTTAACTCCGCCTTAGCTACCACTCACCAACACCTTTGGTTGTCACCCCATACCTTGCCCTCCCCTCTATTGCTATCCCATTTCTCCTAGCCCTCCTCTACAACCCTAGCCATTTCCATAACTAGCCCTACCACTCGCAAGTCCTTCACCACCCTTTCATACCCCTTTCCCCGAGAGAGAGAGAGAGAGAGAGAGAGAGAGAATTATGCAAGAGGAGGAGAAGAAGACAAAGAAGAAACGAGTCTTTGTGGGGATAAAGGCTTTGAAGGGTAGTAGTGGTAGGCGGAGAGAGGTTGAGAAGTGGCGGGGTGGATGAGGAGTGACAAAGAGGGGAAGACGAGGATGGCTGGGCACTAGAGGTTGTAGTGTAGTAGGTTGAGAGCTAGTAGTGCCTGGAGGTGGTGATGGTAGATGAGTTAGAGGTAGAATTGGAATTTGAAAGAAATGATAATAATTTTAATATTTAATAAGGTGTTTAAAGAAATTTTATAAAACTTTAAAATTTGAGGTGAGGGGGCAAAAGAAACAAAAATGGTGAGAGCACGCCAGACTATTATGCTAAATGGGTTGGTAAGCACCATATACTATCAATCCTGGGGAATGAAGTCATATTTGGCAACCCATTAAATTGGATCCCACTAGAGATATAAAGTGAGTTTCAGAATGTGAAAGCAACAAAAAAGAGCACAAGTTTTTGATCGTGAATGGCATATAAGAGTCGTATAAGTATCTTTTCCGATGTACCAAAAACAGAATGACATATAAGAGTCCTAATTGGGTAAAGCCTCTCACCAATTTTCAACAACAATATCCATGGATGTGCTGGTTTCCATGGTCCCAGCTCGACATTCTTGTCCATATGTGCTGCTGCCAGGCCCGGTCCTGAGATTTTCGAGGCCCAAAGTCAATAATCAACTACTAAATTTTTAGGGCTCTTCACATTTTTTTTTATTAAATGAAAAAAAAAATTAAGGTAAAGGACAAAATATTTGTATTAAAATCACAAAAAATACTTAGAAATTTTTTTTAATTAATTGAATAGATTTTTTTTTTTTTTTTTTTTTTTTTTTTTTTTTTTTTTTGTGCTTGCTATGCTGAGATCAAAATATTTTTTTAAATCAAAATTCAAAACAAGAGCACCATCACTTAACAAAACACAAAACTTTTAAATTATGTGATGTGAACTATTAAACTTAAATAAATTCTTCTTAATGATGTAAATATCAATATTATAATAGCAATTAATTGTGAAAAAGACAAGATAAATATTTAATTAATTGAAATGAAAAAAAAATAAATAAATAAAAAATTTACCTGTTTGCTGCTACTCCGTCCCTATGCTGCTGGTGTGTGCTATATCAAACACATGTAGGGAATGTTGGATTAATAGAAGATAGGGTTAGGAATTAGAAAAAATGGGCCTTTCAAATGGTTAGGCTAGGCTTTAACTATTGGCCTTTTAATGGGTCAAAAAAATTAAGTTAGTTTGAGTCTTTTTTTAAAATTTTTTTTGGACTTAAAACGTACCTAATATATAATACTGACTTATAATAAGAGGGGGTCCTATTTTGAGCCTATTTTAAGGGGTCATAAGCCATGGCCTTGGGGGCCTATGGCTAGGGCCGGGCCTGGCTGTTGCTACTACTATTTTCTTTTCTTTCTTTCTCTATTTTATTTTTTATTTTTTATTTGTAATAAAGTGAAGTAAAGTAGTGTGATTGTCGTGAAAATCAAGCGAACTATCAAATACTAGTAAGAGCATCTCCAAGGGGATAGTTAAACAAGGCTTGTTAGGTATTTTAGCTAATGTAAGTCTAATTTTGAGCTCCAATGGGCTAGCTATTGGACTAGTTACTTTACCATCCTATTTTTTTGGTGGCTACAATTGAAGAGCCCTAGAGGCTCTCTAAATAATTATGTATGTATATATTTTAGATTTTTGTATATTTATGTGTTGGATTTTGGATTTTATATATTATATATGTGTGTGTGTATGTAGTAATTTTATATGTTCTTTCAATTTTGTTTGATAAATTACGGAATAACTTATTTTATATTTTGTATTTTTTTTTCTCATTCTATAGGTTTTTTATATTTGTATGATCAAATTTATTATTATTGCAAATTTATATTAGTAAAATATTAATAATTAGTATTTTTTTATTTTAAAAATTAATTAAGTTAGTTTAAATAATTATCTAAAATAAAGAGCGTGGTTAGAGAACACAATAGCTAAAGTAATTAGGTAAAATAAAGAGTGTACTTTTTTTGTACTTTAGCTAGTAAAAAGTAGAGAGTGTGGTTGGAGTTGCTCTAATACACTGCACAACATAGCAGCCTCACAACACAAAGTACATTGAGAAAATTATATCTTAATGAAGTAAATACAAAAATTACACAAATATGGAGTATTTGCAACTCAAAATTACACCCTCACAATTTTTGAATTGTACCCACCACATAAAGAATTGCACCCTCATATTTATAATAAATAATAAAAAAAAAAATTGTGTTCTATCCTGTATTGTTATTTTTCCCAACTATAGTAGACCTTTTGAGTATGTTTTTAGCCTTTCTTTTGGGGTTGGGGTTGGGGTTGGGGTTGGGTGTTTGGGGTCAGGGGTGGGGTCGGGCTGTGGGGTTGAGTGTGTTTTAGCTTTTCTTCTGGGGTGGGCATGGGGTGGGGTTGGGCTGTGGGAGCTGAGTGTGTTTTAGGTCAGGTTGAGTTTGGGTTGGGCCCATATTACATAATAAGAAATTGTGTAGCACGGTCCGACTCTAATATCGGATCTCTATATCTATCTAAATCCAGGTTTAAAAATAATTATAAATCTCAAATCTATCCATTAAACTATATGTTAAAAAAAAAAAAAATTAGAACATTGCATAATTAAATTCAAGCACACATTATATTTCTTAAATAAATATATTGATATTATATATTGAAAGATTACTGTACCAATTAAAGAATTTTTAAAATAAATTCAATCATACGTCACCACAAATGTGAGTTTTAATAAAATCAATAAAAATAAAATCTATATTCCAAAAAATATATATATATATATATTATAAATAAATAATTAATTAAATAGCTGGTCAGATCAGATTGAGTTAAAAATATAAATTTCAAACGTAATCTATTAATGTTTTAGACTAAAATGAGATAAAACAATCTTCTCAAATATTAAAGGGAGACTTATTTATAAGTTTTTTTTTCAGACACTTATGTTAGGTTAAATCCTGTGTAATTTCTTATAGAGTCTCAAGTTCTATTTAGATAGGAATATATTCCACAAGATCCTATATAAATGTAATGTAACGTGACACCTACATAAACGTAACGTAACGTGTCACGTTACGTTTCGCAAACTTAATGAGTTTTTATTTTTTTAAATTGAATGTGAAAATGTTGCTGGTTTATGTTGGTGTCACGTTACGTTTCATATAAATATGATCTATGGTAACATTCAATTTCCTATAAGTGTCACGTTACGTTTATGTAGGTGTCATGTTACGTTACGTTTATATACATATGATCTATGACAACATTTAATTTTCTATATATAGTTTTACTATTATTTATGATATTAACAACTAATATTAAGGGTACATGTATCAACAAACTTCTCACAAGACTTATGAAAACATAAATTTTTTAGTAAGATCATATGTCGCATAAATTTCCATAATAGAACTTATAAATAGTTTTTTCAATATTAAAAGATTAAAATTAGGTCAAACGTTCTAGGTGGCCGATGTCTATCCCTAAGTGGTGGTGGACGTGGGGTGAGGTGGGGCGGGGGTTGGTGCCCGGTGCCCACATGGCATTCCATTCTCCGTCCAAGCACGTGAACTGTTAGGTGTATTTATGGCAACCACATTATTCACATGGATTTAGGCCTCAATTACAGTGATCTTGTCTTTAGTAAAAAAAATTAATATTTAGTTTTTCGTTTTGAGAAAGTCCATTATGTGCACTCTATTTTTGGTACATATAGTATGTATCTTATATAATAAAATATTATTTTTTTCATAAAAACCCTTTTCTTCTCACCAAAAATATAATTTTTTACTTCTCACAAAATGTATAACTTTAGTTATACATAATTTGTATGTTCATATCATAATTTTATCATTTATAACTTTCATTACAAAAATCGTAACTTTCATCACAAAAAATTCACAACTTTTATCACAAAAATCATAACTTTTCTTACAATGCACAAGTGCACATTGTAGCATTTCCCTTTAGTTTTTAATTTTTTTAGATACACTTAATTTAGATGTATTTAAAAGGTAAAATATATAAAATAAATTCAATAAATATCAATAAATATAAAAATGTAGTGAATATATATATTTTTTGTGTTTTGTGAATTTTAAAATATTTTTCACAAACATTTTATTTTTTAGGTACATCTTAAAAAGTAAAAGAAATGATTAAATTATTAAAAAAGTTCACTGCAGACACAAAAATATGGAAAATAAAAAATTTAAAAATTCAAAACTAAATAGGACAATTTGGAAAAATTACATTAATTTTCGTTTCACTAAGACTCAAGGGACCAAAACTAATGTACATGATATGAATGCAATATTATAAGATAGTAAAATATACATTTACATATAAATATCAGGAAAAATTATAATTAAGTGAAACTTTTAAAAGTTATTGTAGATTTATAAAAAAAATTATGATTTTAATTATTAATATTAAGGGTGGACAACCATCCACTCGATCCGCCAAAACCAAATGGTCCGAACTAATCTACCACAAAATAAACAATTTCAATGGTCTGAGCAGGCAGATGTAAATGAATTTTTCTCAATCCATATAAGTTTGAATAGATAGCGGATGAGAGGCTACCCGATCTGCCGATACTCCTAAGAAAATGAAGTTATATTTTTATATTTTAAAAAATGACATTTTATTTAGTAATTATATTCTATTTATGAAATATGAAAGTTGGGCCTTTATTTTTTATTATAAAAAATGAAAAATCAAAAATTTTGGGCACAAAATTGTAAAGAACTAATGGAAAATAGTTCAAAAAATATTCAAAAGCAGTAAAGCCCAAATCGCCAAACTAATCTCCATCCAACACCACCTCACTCAATTTGCATCTGCTAACCAAGCGGACAAATGCAAATTGATTTTTCAATTAGCCTAAATTGACGGAGGCGAATGAGAGGATACCTGACTCAATCTAATTCGTGAGCATCCCTAATTAACATTTATAAAGTTTATCACTGATTTATAATTATTTTTTCAAAACACCACTTATTTGATCCTATATATTACTAACAAATTACTTTTGAAATAAATAGGGATTAAGTATTATATGAATTAAAATCTTAAAATGTCAATGTAATTATGATAAATTCACTACAACAAAACGCACCAATGGCGACTAAAAAATAGAATTTCGTCGCTGAAAGGTGCACAAATGGCGACTAAATCCATTTTAGTCGCCAAAATGAAGACATTTGGCGACTAAAACAATTTGGTCGCCAAATGTATATGTATTGGCGACTAAAAATCAGTTTGGTCGCCTATTATATGGGTTTCAGCGACTAACACAATTTTCGTCGCCAAAAGTCATGGTTTTTGCCGACTAAAACAAATTAGTAGCCAAAGGTGCTGCTTTTGGCGACTAAAAAGCAGATTGGTCGCCGATTGTAGGTGTTTTGGCGACTAAAACCAGATTGGTCGCTGAAAGTGAAGCTTTTTGGCTACAAAAAAAAAAAAAAAATTAGTAGCTAAAAACTGAGTATTGGCGACTAAAATTCTGTTTAGTAGCCAAAAGGGGACGTTTTTGGTGACTAAAATTAGGTTTCGTCGCCAAAAGTGCTGATTTTTAATTGAAACTTGTTTTTTTAGCGACAAATAAATAATTAGTAGCCCAAAATAATACAATTAGCGACTAAATAATGGTTTTAGTCGCCAAAAGTCACCTAAATTTTTTTTTAATAAATAATTTATTTTTGACATAAATTATATTGAATTAAAAAAATTATATTTATAAATATTATTTTGTATTCTTGCGGTTAATATACTATATAAATAATATATATTGCATATATATTCATGTGATGATGTCTTTGGCATAGTGGAGAGTGTTGTGCAAGGGTTTGGCATGGGAAGTGGGGCGTCAAGTTGAAACCGGTGGAGCAACAGTTCAAAATTTTTTTTTAAAAGCGAGTATTGGCGACTAAAACAGGTGGTCGCCAAAAGCTTTAGTTTTGGCGACGGAAAAAATAGTCGCTAAATGTATAAATTAATAAAATAAAATTCACTATTAGCGACTAAAAATTTAGTCGCCAAATGTATAAATTAAAAAAATAAAAATGAGCTTTGGCGACGAAAATTTTAGTCGCTAAAGGTGCTATTTTTGGCGACTAAAAGCAGGTTAGTCGCCCATACCTTCCGCGACAGTTTTCCAGCGACAAACATGGTGACTAAAAAATTTAGTCGCGAAAACCTTAAACCCAACTTTTGGCGACTAAAAAATCACTTTTGGCGACTAAAAATTTAGTCGCCAAATGTGTATTTTCTTGTAGTGATTTGTGAAACTGATTGTATTTTTTTAAATTCTAAATTTCAAGGGATATCAATGTTATTTACCTATTTAATTACAATAGCATGAAAAATATATTTCCAATTTTGCTCATAAAATAAACATGTGATTCAAATTCAATTTTTATATAATGGGATTCACATTTGTACTAAACTTGGACCATATACTTATTTTATGGGTAAATTTCTCAAAACGTTTTACAGAGTACCTAAACTTGCTATTGTTTAAAAATGTCACCAATATATAGGTTTGCAACTCATTGGATTGAAATTTTAAAAAATTATACAATAATACTATATTCTTTAATTTATCATCTTTACATAATTCTTAATAATGTGACATTAAAGTTAGACCCCCACATGATAACATGTTTAACAAATCAAAATTTGACACTTGTCTGACATATCATTAAAACTAATTTTTAGGAGTGATAGATTAGATTTCTCTATTACTTTTGTGTTTTTCCTTGAAGACAACAAAATAAACGTTTAAGAATTAATGATACAGAGCACTACTCACTTTGCTTGGTTTTAGTTTTCTAAAAACACTTTTCAAAAAAATTTATTTTCTTGTTTCCGTATTTTTTTTTTGTTTACTGAATTTGAAAAAACCAAAGTGATTCATGATTCTGACTAGATTTAATTGCAGCAACTCTCGAACAATTAAAACAAACAATCTAAATCATCTAGCATATAGGAAAGTAATTTAGATTGTTGCTTTGAAAACAATAAATCAACACAAGCGATTTTTACGTGAAAAAATCATAATTGGAGCACCTCCAATTGTGATAAAAAAAAATCACTGGCAAAATGCCACAAATCAATCCACTATGAAAGTAAGAAAGAATACAAATTTACCAAAACAAATTACCCAAACGCAATCAATTTGTTTTCAACAATCTGTATCTCTTTCACTCATTTCGTCTCAGAATTGATCAACTTGATGTTGAATCTACAACATCCACGTCGAACCAATGACTATGTACAGCTTCGAACTCCTTCGAATCCTCCATGCTTAAATCTCCGGATTCCATCGAAGAAGAAGAACATTCTTGAAGATGAACAATCAAACTCTTTGATGTATGCTTGTCAAACTATGAGTTGAATATTCAATCAAACATCAAAGAAACCTAGTAAAATAGCTCCAGAAGAAAACCCTAAAACCCTCAAAGAAGATTTAGAAGCCGTGCCCTAGATTTGGACCAACCTATAGTTTTATAACTGCTGAAATCGCGATGTCCGCTTGAATGCAAGAATGGATGCTCGAGTGGAGACGTTAAAATGCGTGTTCCAAACTAGGATTCATGCTCGAGCGTAGGAACTTACGTTCAAGCATAAAATCACACCTCACAGTATATTTGCAGACTAGCCAAAGTACTGGAAAGGCAAAAACTCCACTCGAGCGTAACTTTCTCCGCTCGAGCGGAAAGACCAAAAATAGAGGAAACATTACAACTCGATTAACCCAAGCATGTTCGTGAAATTGGCAATAAGTATGGTCTTAACAATCTCCCCCTTTGTCAATTCTCAGACAAAACTTTTCTAACAATGTTTCCTAGCAAACACACGCACTAGACAACTAACATAATTAAAAGCCCCGACCAAACAAAAAAAACAACAACTGCAAAATCACACAAGCCGATTTCGATCCCTTTTGAACAAACCACTTGTGGAAAACATCAGAATACCTCACCAACCAAAACTATGGAACGAAATGAGATAACAAAGATAAATGGAGAGGAATAAGCAACATATCCATATATGTATAACCAAATCTATCTATGCCAAAAAGTCCAACATATCCCAATATATCCACATATATATATAACCAAATCTATCTATGCCAAAAAATACATATCCCAATATCCACAATCCCCAAAACTACTTCTTTTTTTTGTCCGGTAGACAAGCACAAAAAACAACAAAACAAAACACAAAAAAAAAAAAAAAAAAAATAGAGAAAAAAAAAACTGTGCATAGCAAAATACATTGTCTAGAGAGAGAGAGAGAGAGAGAAAAACAAGTATCACTGAGCCGGCGGTGGCGGAGACTGCTGTAGTTGAAGCATAGTCAAGATTTGAGCAATATGGTGGGAAGACTGAGCAACAGACTTCTCAATGCGGCTGGAAGAGGCCTCCAAAGCAGTAAGTCGGCCATTAGTGGTGGTCTCAAGATCAGTAAGTCGAGCTTCAAAGATATCCATCCGACCCTCCAAGCGATCAAAGCGAAACTATGGCTGCTCAAAGCGCCTTGGTGGCTTTTGAGAGAACGAGTCGGAGGAAGCTGCTCCCTCTCACCTGCAACAGCAGCGTCATACTCGACCTTCTCAGCCAAATGACCATCTCCTATACCTGCACCAGAACTACCCACTCCTATAGGAACCCCTTTGACATGAGACTGACTCTAAGAGACGGTCTTTTTGGTGAATGGGCGGGTAGGAAAAGCAAATTCATTCTCGTCAAAAGAAGGAATCTCAAATTTGGTGAGAAGACGGTTAATAAGGCAACCATAAGGAAGACCTAAGTTGTTTCGCTCAAAAACGGTTACCATTTTTTGAATAATGAGGGTGGCAAGATTGATAAAATGGTGTTGATCAATGAAAAATAGTACAAAGCCTTGTTCTTGATTGATTTCGAAGCTATGAGTAGTGACTATGATGTTGGCACAGATAATGAGATTTAGCAAATGAAACTAGGGAAGAAGCTCATGTTTTTATCAAGGTGCCCTTAAACCAAGGACGGAGTGTGCCACACAATGCAGTGGCCACCTCGTCAAAATCACAAGTGGGTTGGATAGGGAATGGATAGTGACACAGAAAGAGCTCGCCTATACCTAAAAGCTCACGGATAAGATTGGAGGTAATGGTGATGGACCTAGACCTAACCTAGGTCTTGAAAGAAGGGCCTATATCATCAATACCATCAATGTTACAATAAAACTCCCGCACCCAATCAAAGTTTTGACGACCCGAGAAAGAAAGAACCAAGTCACCTCCTAATGGATCAAACAATGGGCGAATAAGAATGGACACAAAGGTGTTGGGATGTACATTACGCTCTAAATGAACTATCCTAGAGGTGTAAGACTCTCGAAACGACTTGGCTTTATCTGCCGAGGGAAACCGGTTGGTTTTATAAGAGGGGCGAGTGACAGTGGACTTCCGACGTTTGACAACCCAATTATAACCATAACCCCCCAAACCCAACAATAACCAAACCAGTAGTCACACAAAAAACAAGATTAGTAACCAGAAAACATTAGTGACTAAAGACAAATGACAAATATCCAATAGATTATAATCCATTAGTGGCAAACCTTAGCAGAAACACAATCAATGAGTAACATTAGATTAGAACAAATGCAGATGAAAAACAAACAGACCCAAACCAATGATAGACTTAAGGCCACAACAAGCAGATGCCAAAACATAACAGAGTATAAACCAGTAAAAAATAACTATAGAGTAGACTCAACCCGCGTAGGAACCAAAAATCTACAAAAACAGACACGACCAAGAGAATGTGAAAAGAAAAATACAGACGAGAGAAAGCATACCTGAAGCACGTGAAACAAAGCACTGAGATGAGCACACCAATCCAAAAACCAAAGAGGGATGAAAACAGAGTCGCCAAAGGAACCTTAGGAAAGAGAAAGATGAAATTTGGAAAAAAATGTCATGACCTAAACCCGCCTTATAGGTTTAGCGTCGTAACCGACCAGTAATCCGTGATTATAAGGTCTGTTTAACAATAATGACAATAATACAATATAAAGAGGCTGGTGGAAGCCAATCAATAATAACATATATTGTCCAATGAGCTGCGAGGACTTGAATGAAAATAAACTTTCATATACATGGGTATATACACAAACACTTAAGTTTATAACACACATGTGTACATAACAAAACATAAGCTAGGAAATTAAATCCCATTGCCAAAAACAGTTAACAAAACTCAATAAACATTCTTATCTCATAAACACAATGTCAAAAGGGTGGATTTGAATCACCCATTAAGCCCTAACATGCAATGGTTTGGAACCTCACAGTGAGGCACAGTAGTTGGCTTGACAAAAATAAGGTTCAGGTCAACGCTGCTAACTCTGATCCGGTGCTCGATCACCTACATATATAATAAATAATGAGTTAGAGCCCAGCGAATAACATCTGCGTAAAGGCGTTATGAATGATGTCCTTACAATATTTGAAACAATCGATTATCAATAGAACATTTTCTCAATTAATATTTTGTGTCAATCAATCATTGAATCGTTCAATTTAACAATCATTCAGATTCATATAAGCCATACGTGGTACATCCAATAGCAACAATACAATTGGTCTTAAAGATTGAACAATCAATTGATAGCCATCAAGCAATAGACAATAGTTCCAAGAATTGGAACTGACAAAGATCTCTGTAACAATAGCAATAACAATATCGATAACAATAGCAATATGCTAAAGATGCCACAAATACAATTCAAAAAATAGGATCATCATTCAACCGATAAAAAGTATCATTTCAGAAAACAATATAATTTATCAATCAGAAAATAAATATGATTGAATATATCTTTACAATAGTGTTAGTCACAGTGGGCTCCTGAAAACACGTGCTTTTTGTGCGGCGTCCGACCTAAACAAATAAAGTCGAGCACAACATAATTACAATCACACTCATATAATTCTATTCAATTCGGTTTCACTCGTTCGGTTCTAATTGCTCATTCGTTCGATTCAATACACTTATGTAATGCAAATGCATGTTTAAGCCCTTTAAAACCATGCAAAGGAGGCTTGAAGGATGGAGAAAAGAAGCAAAAATGAAACCAAATTTTTTTCCTAAAACCGCATGTGCGGCAGCCCCATTCCGCACGTGCAGAATTGCTAAAAATGCAGCCCGAAAATCTGCTTTATTTTTGGAATCCTTCCTTTCAAAATCTAACTTCATAATTTGTATAATTCAATTCCCAACTACTCAAAAATAGTTATGAACTTTAATTTGCAACCATCAATTTCAAACCATAAATTTATAACAATACTTAATTGTTCAATTTATAACCAAAAACCTTTAAAGCAAATTGTAAAATCTTAAAATGTATATTCAAGCTACAACTCAAGCTTTTAAATGAGAATTTCTTAGAAATTATGAGAGACCAAGCAAGAATTCATGTATATAAAACAAATTTGTCCATGAGATGATCATATTTCTTGGACTCAAACATTTTCAAGTGTAAAATCACCATTATATATACAAATTATGTTCTTTTCCATAACTTTTGAGATTTCCTTCTTAAAGTTCATACATCATGCAAGAAAACAATTGTTTTGTTCATGAATTCATGAAAACATGACATGCATGTAAGGATCATGCAACTTAATAAGTGTTTGACTAAAATTATGCCATGCATGTATAATTTGTTTCCAATTTTATCAACAATATGTACAAGTAAGCTCATGTTCTTTCTCTATGATCTTGATTTCCAAAGTTATGAGTACAACACTTCAAATTCATGGGGGTAGGGAGAAGAATCTTACCTAGATGGAGTGAATTAAGGAGAATTAGGTTGATTTTCAATAGTGTCTAAAGCTTTTTTTTTTTCAATTTTCTTCTCTTTCTTCTTGGTGTTCTTGATGAGCTTTTACTCTCTCTCTTGATTCTCCCTCTCTACGGGTGTGTGTTTCAAGGGATGAAAAAGACCACTATCCTCCTTTTATTCACTTAGTTGATGAGTAGAACTCATACATTACTTAATTATAATTAATTATTTATTTTCTTTTTATATTATTTCCTAAATTAATTTACATGCAATTATTTCTAATTAAATTATATCTCATAATCTCATAATCTCAATTACACTATATTAAATTATACTAATGTGAATTAGGCTCTAATTCCTATCCAATTATTTAATTTTCATTCTAACCTATTTGTTCAAACAACACAAGTCAATAAATCTCATAACAATCAATAACACTTAATCACATAATGAACATGTAGGAACATAATTAATAGTTTCAATTAAGGCTCAATTTAATCACAGACAATTTCAGTAAACTGAATCAATTTTCAATTAAAATTCCCAAATGGCTCTAAAAATTCCCATGAGCCCATCCATGCACTCAATTTCAATTTGTGCACCCAATAAGATTGTCAATTTCAGTTTCAAAGTTGTAACCTTAACAGGTAAATTTCCAATTTGGACATATATGCACAAATTAAATTACTAGGCACTTAGTTTAATTAGAATTAACACATAATTAATTAATTAAAATCACGATTAGCAAGTCTAGATTGTCACAAAAAATGAAGTGAACAGTCGAGGGCTGGGTTTTTAAAGCAAACCAGTTCGCTCGAGCAAGGGTTTAAACACTCGAACGAGAGCCTGTACACGCGTGGCTACGCTTAAGCCAAGAATCATGTGCTCGAGCTTCAAAAACACCCTCTCAGAAGTTTTTTGCCTCTGCAAAAGTTTTGGAAGAGTGACATTTCCGCTTGAGCGCCTTTCTCACCGCTCGAGCAGGGTAAAAAAAGAAAAAGCACAAGGCAAAATGCACTCTTCTGAGCAGATTAAAAACACCCACACTGTCGAGTGAAACCTAAAACAAGAGGGGTGAGCACAATTTCAAGAATGTGACACTAGGATGAAATAATCCACAAACCATGAAACCTGTGCACTCACAATTTTGACAATATGAAGCACAGTATCATGAGCAAATCAGGTAAACATCGATCAATGAGCATAAAATACATGGGAATGCAAAACTCAAAAACAAACATGAGAGGTCACATACTGAATGTGTATGTGTGCAATCCTTGAGAGGTCACAGAGCTAGATTATGGCATTTTACTTTTTGCTATGCCAGACAACCAAATTATTTCCAAGGTAAAAACACCGTCCAGATGTGCTCTTACGATCATCAGCACACCTTATCCAGTCGGCATTAGAAAAACCAGTGATTTTGGCGGTAGTATCGGTCGTGAAACAAATCCCATACCCCAATGTCCCATTTACATACTTAATGATGCGTTTAACTGCAAGCAGATGAGACTCTTTAGGACAGGCTTGGTAACGGGCACAAACACCTACACTAAATGCAATGTCAGGACGACTGGCTGTGAGGTACAAGAGACTCCCTATCATACTCCTATAAAGGATTGGATCAACATCAGTACCAGAAAAATCTTTGGAAAAGTGAAGTCTAGTGCTCATAGAAGTGCGAGCATGTTTGGCTGACTCAAGACCGAACTTAGACACAAGGTTTTTGGCATACTTGGTCTGAGAAACAAACATACCCGAATGAGACTATTTAATTTGAAGACCTAAGAAGTAAGACAATTCTCCCATCATGCTCATTTCAAATTCATGTGTCATGCAATCCGAGAAATATTTTACAAGAAAATCAGCAATGGATCCAAACACAATATCATCAACATAAATCTAAGTAACAAGTATATGAGACTTAGTATGTTTCACAAATAAGGTCTTGTCCACACTATCCCTTTGGAAATCATTATCAAGAAGGAAGGTAGTAAGTCTATCATACCAAGCTCGATGAGCTTGTTTAAACCCGTACAGTGCCTTGTCTAACTTGTAGACATGATGTGGACATTTTGGGTCCTCAAACCCTTTTGGTTGTTCAACATAAGCCTTTTCTTTCAATTACCCATTCGAAGGCACTTTTCACATCCATTTGAAACAATTTGAACCCTAAAAGCGTGCAACACCAAGTAAAATACGAATAGATTCGAGTCGTGCAACAGGGGCAAACGTCTCATCATAGTCAACACCCTCTACTTGTGTATAACCTTAAGCAACCAACCTAGCTTTATTTCTGGCCACAGTACCATTCTCATCAGATTTATTTTTAAAAATCCACTTGGTACCTATCACATTCATGTCTATAGATCTGGGGACAAGAGTCCAAACTTTGTTATGTTCAAATTGACCTAATTCATCATGCATAGCATTCACCCAACTATCATCTAGTAAAGCCTCTTTTATATTTTTAGGTTCAATTAACGAAACATAGCACATGTGAGTTACCTCTTTCCGAACTTGTTTTCAGGTTTTCATTCGGTTTGAAACATTGCCAATTACCTGTAGAACTGAATGGTTAAGTTTTACCCTTGCTAAAGGTTTTAAACCTAAACTAGTTATGACAGGAGAATCAGAGGTGGTGTCTCTTTGAGCACTCTTTGGGACTCGGACTTACCATTGAAGTTGGTACTGACTCACTTTCTTGAGCTTGACCCTCTGCTTCTCCTTGACTCTGTGGTTTAGTATCCAAGATTGGAGACTCACCATTTTTTTCCTCATGTATTGCTGGAGTAGGAGAACCTGTGTCATCTATAACCACATTGATTGATTCCATTAGAGATAAAGTACACAGGTTATAGACACGAAAAGCTCTACTAGTAGTTGAATACCCTAGAAAAATATCTTCATCGCTTCGGGAGTCAAATTTGCTCAAGGGCTCTCTATCTTTGAAAATGTAACATTTACTCCCAAAAGTTTTGAAGTATTTTACATTAGGTTTCAATCCTTTCCACAATTCATATGGAGTTTGTAAAGTGCCGGGCCTTAAATATACACGATTCACAACATAAACTGCGGTATTTAAGGCTTCAGCCCAAAACTTTGGAGAAACTTTCTTGCTAAAAAGCATGACCCTAGCCATCTCTTGAACAACTTTGTTTTTCCTCTCAACAACTCCATTTTGCTATGAAGTAATAGGAGTAGAAAACTCATGCTTAATACCATACATATCACAAAAATCCGAAATTGAATTATTTTCAAACTCACGATTATGATCAGTTCGGATTCTTATGATACACCCAATAAAAACACCTTGTTCATTTTGGATTTTAAGGACTAATGTTTAGAAAGTATTAAATGTATCAGATTTTTCTCTTAAAAAATTAACCCATGAAAAACGAGTGTAATCATCCATAGTTAAAAAAATGTATTTTTTTACCTCCAATGCTTTCAGTGCGAGTGGGTCCCATAAGATCCACATGAACCAGTTCAAGAGGACGTTTAGTTGTGAAGTTGTTCACCTTTTTATGAGGGGCATGAGTTTGCTTCCCAAGTTGACATGGCTCACACACATGGTTCACATTCTTACCCATTTTTGGTACTCCTCTCACAAGCTCTTTGTTATCTATCTTAGTTAGGTCTTTGAAATTTATGTGACATAATCTTTGATGCCACTGATCAATATTACTTATGATGGCTAAGTGGCAAGTGAGATAATTAGTGGCAACAATCCTATAGCAGTTATCAGATGTGCGAACCCTATGTATGACAACATTTCCCTTCTTATCTAAAATTTCACATTTATTTTTTGAAAATAATACTTCATGGTGGGAATCACACATTTGATTGATACTTAAAAGATTTGCTTTGAGACCATCAACAAGTAATGCATTTTTGAGCTTGGGAAGACCGACGACACTTATAAAGCCCTTACCAATGACTCTAAAAGTGCCACAATCTCCAAAAGTAACAGTTTCTCCTTTATATTTTTCAAGAGAAGTGAAGTAGGATTTTTCACCAGTTATGTGACGAGAACACCCACTATCAAGATACCACATGTGTGAGTCACGTGCTTTTAAAGCAATGTGAACAACAAAACAAGTCAAGTCACTCTTTCTTACCCATATCTTTTTAGCCTTAACAAAATCAGAACTGGCAGTCTTGGTAAATGTCTTAGTGTTGTGAACATCCTCATGAATCTTGGTGTTTCGCCTAGACATATAAGGTTGTCTCCTAACCCAAAAAGTATTAGAATTTCTACCCTTTTGAGACACCTTACCAAACAACTCGAAACAATAAGGACGAATGTGGCCATACCTACCACAATGATGACAAACAAAAACAGGTTTTGCCTCTCTTTTGTTGATCTTACCCCCGTTAGGTTGATGAAGAGAGGGATCACCCTGTTGAACCTTTAGCTTTCCCTTTGTTTGAGTTTTGACGTTATGTGATGTGGAGGCCTGTTCATTTTGAACTGTTGTATTACCATAGCCTAGCCCACTTTTGTCACAACTCATTTGTTGAGACCCGAAGATGTCTTCGGTGTCTTTGACCCTTTGTTCCACATATCAATTATGGCTCTTGCATCTTGGAGTTCATCTTTCTGACCAACCATCTCTTCCAATGCAGCTTGTGACATCTCAAGGATTTCAATCTTCTCTTCATATGTGGCATATATTTTCAGAAGTTCATTCCTTTCGGTCTCACAAGATAGAAGTTTTCCACATAGGTCTTGCCTGTCATTAGAGATCTTGATGACATCCCGCTTTGTTGTTGCAATCTATCCCTTTAGCTTGACATTCTCGCTTTTACATGCTTTGTGCTTGAAAGTCAATTTGTCATTGGTCTTAGACAAGTTCAGAGATTCATTGTAAAGCTTTTCATAAGCTTGTTGTAGATCATCATCATCGATCTCATCATTATCTTCTGAGGTTTATTATCTTCATCTTCTTTTTGTTCCTTTTTCTTCTTGGTCTCATCCAGTCGAGCAACCAAGGCATGAAAGTTGGTGGACGGTGATGACAATAACTCTCATCTTTCATAGAATTGACTCAGAATGTCCCATGCATCTTTGGCCTTTATGTAGTGAGCAATTCGTTGTTATTCTTCTTCAGAAATTGCTTCACGGATGATAGTGAGAACTTTTTGATTGATTGGATTGTCAGCACTTTCAACATCTTCTTCAATGGCTTACTAACCTTCAGGGTCATGAGCTCTAAGAACATTCTCATTCGAATCTTCCAAAATAAGTAGTTACTCACATCAAAGGTAGGAGCACGGTGCATATTCTAACCATGAGCAAACTCTACTGGCTTTGGAGGAGGTTGAGTGACGGTAAACCAGAATGTCATGTAAGTACTATCTTCGTCTTCACCAGATTCGGCTTCTTCGGGTTCTTGCTCTGACCCGCTTTCATCATCCCAAGTCATTATATAGACTTTCTCCTGATTCTTTTTCGATGGACATTCAAGAGTAATATGACCAAACCCTTGACATTCGTAACACTTGACACCTTGCCCATTCACAGTCTTTTTTTTCAGTTTTGGGAGCAACTTTTGATGGAAAAGTTTTGGATTTTTCATTACCCTTATCTTTTGAACTAGGGTCCTTAAAATTAGGCTTCTTTTTCTTTAAATTTTTTTTGAATTGTTTGGTAAACATAGCCTTCATTTCAGATTTTAGATCAAACTCAATCTCAAGAGTCTTAGCAGTCTCATGAGCACTAGAAAAAGCCACACTATCCTTTTGTTTTTTCTTAGAAATCTGGTGTGCTTCATAAGTCTGTAAGTTTTCAACCAACTAATCAAGCTTGAGGGTATCAACATCTTGAGCCTCCTCAGTAGCTGTAACTTTTGATTGGAATCTCTCGGGTAAAGACCTCAAAATTTTTCCAACAACCTTAGCTTCAGGAATTTTTTCACCAAGTGTGAAACAAGAATTCACGATGTCACTAAGTTTAGCATAAAAATCATCAAACGTTTCATCATCACACATAAAAAGAGTTTCAAAAGAGGAGGTGAGACATTGAAGTTTTGACCTTTTAATAGAAATAGTATCCTCGCGAATAGTTTCAAGAATATCCCAAGCCTCTTTTGCTACCTCACACGTGCAAATACGATGAAACTCTTCAGGTGTGACGGAGTAAAAGAGGGAATTGAAAGCCTTACTGTTCTAACTCGAGTTTTGATAGTCGAATGCATCCCATTTATCAAGAGGTTTGGGGATATCAACACCATCAATGATGATAATAGGTTCACTCCACCCATAGATCACACAATGCCAAACTTTTTCATCGATAGATTTTAAAAACACTCTTATACGAGCTTTCCAATAAGAATAGTTTGTACCATCAAGTAATGGAGGTCTATGGGTCGAGTTACTTCTCGAATTGAATCCATATCACCAATCACACAAAATCATAGTTTATAGTTTTGAAAAAAAAAAGAGTGACCCACTCTGATACCAATTGAAAAAACTGAAATGATTCGTGATTCTAACTAGATTTAATTGCAGCAACTCCCAAACAATTAAAACAAACAATCCAAATCATCTAGCACATACAAAAGTGATTTAGATTGTTACTTTGAAAACAATAAATCGACACAAACAATTTTTACGTGAAAAAATCACAATTGGAGCACCTCCAATTGTGATAAAAAAACCACGGGCGAAATGCCACAAATCAATCGACTATGAAAGTAAGAAAGAATACAAATTTACTAAAACAAATTACCCAAATGCAATTAATTTGTCTTCAACAAGTTGTATCTCTTTCACCACCACCTTCGTCTTGGAATTGATCAGTTTGATGTTGAATACACAACATCCATGTTGAACCAACGACTGTGCACAACTTCGAACTCCTTCGAATTCTCCACGCTTAAATATCCGGATTCCATCAAAGAAGAACACACTTGAAGATGAACAATCAAACTCTTTGATGTATGCTTGTTAAACCATGAGTTGAATACTCAATCAAATATCAAAGAAACCTAGCAAATTTGTCCCAGAAGAAAATCCTAAAACCCTCAAAGAAGATCTAGAAGCCGTGCCTTAGATTTGGAGCAACCTGCAGTTTTATAGCTGTTGAAATCGCGATGTGCGCTTGAGCACAGGAATGGATGCTCGAGCGGAAATGCTAAAATGCGTGTTCCAAACTAAGATTCACGCTCGAGCGTAGGAACTTATGCTCGAGCGTAAAATCACACCTCACAGTATATTTGCAAACTAGCCAAAGTACTGGAAAGACAGAAACTCCGCTCGAGCAGAAAGACCAAAAATAAAAGAAACATTACAACTCGATTAACTCAAGCATGTTCACGGAATTGGCAATAAGTAGGGTCCTAACAAAATTATTTTGATATTTTAAGCATTTTTTTAAAAAATTTTTAGACACACTTACATAAATACACTTAAAAAGTATAATTTTTGTAAAAAAAATCTTTAAAAAATTCACTAAATACAAAAAATATGAAAATTCAATATATTTTTCATATTTTTGTGTATTTATTTATTTTTTAAAATATTCTTTCATAAATATTTTACTTTTTAGACACATCTAAGTAAGATACATCTAAAAAAGTAAAAAAAATGCTTAAAATTTTAAAAATATTCACTAAAAACAAAAAATAATACGAAAAATAAAAAACTCAATTTTTAAAAAATTTAATTCAAAAAATTCAAACCAAATCAGTGAGTCGTATTCCAATACTACCAAATAATAACACTTCGAATTTAGCACAAAAACTTATGTCGGGTTTAATAGTCAGTTGTCATAAATTTTACACTTTTGAAAAATATAAAACGAAAAGATTTTTCAAATTTTATAAACATTAAATAAAATAAAGAACTAATTTGAGTTATATATATATTAAACAGTAGAATTAATTACATTACAATTTAATTAATCAAGCAGTGAAAAATAATACATATTTTATATGTATTTTCATATTTATTCTATACGCTATTGATAATAAAATTCAACTTGCTCCGATTGTGGGAGTCACTGTCCAGCCCTCAACTATTATACCGAAAATTATAGAATTTTTTATGTTTTGTTTGGTTAGGGAATTTGGGAAGATGTTTAGAAAATGAAAGGGAAAAGATGTGTGAAATTAAGTAAAATATATGTATATTTTATTAACATTTCATCTTCTTTTTTTATTTCTCTTACCAAATCCTTCATCAAATCTCTCAACCAAACACAGCTTAGAGTATCACATCTTTGTACTTCTAACCAATTATTATTATACCCCTTTATGTTTCTCAATTACTCAATACAATACTTCACCTACCTACCTTTTCTATCAATCAAGTACCACATATTTATATTTCAAGATTACTGAATAATTATCTACATGTGCCAAAGTCATGTTTTGCACTACAACTAGGTTAGGTCCACCATATTTGCACTTTATTGATATCAATAATGCTTGATACCTCGAATTTTCATAACCCAAATGACTCGAATGCCGCAAAACAACGTTGTTTTGAGAGTAAAATGACGTCATTTTGATACATTCGAGTCATTTGAGTCACACAAATTCAAGTTACCAAACATTTTTTTTATTGATATATCATTCTGGATTAATATTTTATTTAAAATAAATTTATATAAGGGTAAATTACACTTACTTCCGTAGAGATTTCTGATAATTACAGAAATCTCCCTTATAATTTGAATAATTATACTAACTTCTTTTACTTTTAAAACTATTATCAAAATTTTTCTAATCTGTTAAGTTCGTACAAACGGTGTTAACCCTATTAGCATTAGGTATTAGTACCTAATTTCCACTGTGTTGCAATGAGCATAACATTTTTTAAATTTTTATTAGGGCAAATTAAATAGGTGGTCCCTACATTTTATCCATTGTATCATTTTAGTCCTTACATTTTCAATTTGCTCAATTTTAAATTTTATGTTAATTTGGTCTAATTGATAATATCGTTAGTATTTTTTATAAAAAAATTATCATTAAATTAGTTAAGGTTAACTCATTGAATTTAGTAAGTTTATAATTTTGTTATTAAAAATAAGATACATGACACTTATGTGCATATTTTTTATAAAAAGATACTAAAAATTATAATCGATTAAATTAAATTAAAATAAAATAATAAATTTAAAATTAAAATCGAATCAATTAAAATTAAAAAAAAAGGGACTAAAATAACACAAAAATCAAATTATAAGAATTACGGTCGAAATTTGCCTTTTTTTTTTTTTTTATCAGTAGATTTGACTCTTTGGTTTTCTATCCATACCCATTAACTTTTTTTCTCTTTTATTTTTTATTTTTTATTTTTTAAATTTTTGAAAAACAAAACTCCCTTCTTTTTTGGGTACTCCCAAATAATTCTAAGTCAACAACGCTACACGCCACCATAAACACACCCGTGTTAACTCTTAGGCCCGTTTGTTTTGGGTTAAATAGATGGGAGGAGATTAGGAAGGAGGTAGAATTATTTAATATTGTGTTTGTTTTGAGAGTTGAGGAGGGGATTAGGATGGAGGAGGTGACATAGATGGAGGTTGAAAGGGGGATTGAGATAGAGGAGGTGAGGATGGTATTAGAAAAATAGTGAGGGGATCAGAAATTTTTTTATTTTATTTATTTTTTATATATTGGGAATTTTTTTTTAAATATTAATGTTTAGTTTTTTTATATTTTTTTATTTATTTTATTATTTTATATAAAAATAATTTAACAATTCCTATACTAACAACTATAATAAAAACAAATATAATTTTATTTAATCCCCTCACTAACAATTCCTCTCACTATAAATCCCATCCATCCTACCTCCTAAAACAAACGGCCTTAGACTCTCTCTATATATAACTCTCTCCCTTGTTTTGCTCCCACTCTTCCTCACCGCTTTATGAACACTTCCTTGAACATTTCCTCCTTACAAGGACACCCAAAACCCTATAACACAAACACACGCACACGCAGAGAATTTTTCATCTTCCATCTTGAATTCAAACAGGGGTCATCATTTTGATTTCAATCTTCAGAATCAATTCGCAAGAACTTTCAAAAAATGGAGAGACAATTACTTGATTACATTTTAGTACCAACAGGCCTCCTCGTAATGTTGGCTTACCACATCTGGCTCCTCTATCAAGTCGTCAATCACCCTTCTCGCACCGTCATCGGCATCAACTCCATCAACCGCCGCTTGTGGGTTCTCTCCATGATGGAGGTCTGCCCCCTCTCTTTCTGTTTCTTTCATTCATTTTCTCATACACCTGGTCATCATTTTCAAAAAAAATCTCATGCATGCTATGATTTTGATTACAATCTGAATTCTGAAATGGTTATTATTACTCTCTTCATTCCAAGAACATAAGTGTCTTATTTTATTTTTTATTATTTCAAAATATTAATATTACTTTTCAAATTAAAATAATATGAATTTTTTATTTTATTTTTTAAAAAATTTATTAACAATATAAAACAATACAATTATGACAAGTGATATTTCTAAAAAATAATATACTGTTAAAGTGTAATTTTAGAAAATTAATTTTTTATAATATAATAATTATCCTATTAAAAAAATTGAATTTCTAAAGATAAACTATTATTTTGAGCCGAAGGAGGTATTAAAATCGAATAATGCTTGAGACCCCCTTTTGGGGGTCATCCCCTCACCTCCTTTTGTCACGTGGCGGGTAGTGATTGGAAGAGCTGGAAAAAAAAGAAAAAGAAAAAGAAAATATAACCAGTAAGAGAGAGGGGGTCAAAGGAAGTGGGGGAAAAAGAGTGATGAATCATTGCTCATTAAAATCCAAATTTGTTCAAATTTCAGGACGTGTCGAAGAACGGAATTTTAGCGGTGCAAACCCTAAGAAACAACATAATGGCATCAACCCTATTAGCATCCACCGCCATCATGCTCAGCTCTCTCGTCGCCATCTTGATGGCCAACGGAGGCAGCACTCAGTCCGCCGGAAAGATCGTCTACGGTGACCGAAGCCAGCTCGGATTCTCCATCAAATTCTTCGCAATCTTAGTCTGCTTCTGGGTAGCATTCTTGTTCAATGTGCAATCCATCAGGCATTACAGTCACGCCAGCATACTCATCAATGTCCCATTCAAGAAAATGAGTGATCTACGTGATCATCAAATTCATCATCATAGCATTCATCTCACAGCAGAGTATGTGGGGTGGACTGTGAACAGAGGAAGCTATTTCTGGTCATTGGGTCTGCGAGCTTTCTACTTCTCTTTCCCTCTGTTTCTTTGGATTTTCGGGCCGATACCCATGTTTATTAGTTGCGTTGTTCTGGTCTTCTTGCTTTATTATCTGGATGTGACCTTGGATTTTGGGTGGGTTGCTGGGGTTTCTGATGGAGAAGATGATCATAGGAACGTGGATGCGGAGAACAGAACAGGGGGGTGATTTGGGTAAGCGTTTTGTTAGTGGCACATATGTATAGAGACAGAGGAGTGATTTGGATTCAACTCAAGTTGAATTCAACTGTTCATCTTAACTAGCTTTTGTTTTGTTTTATTTTGTTTTTGGTTTTGGTTTTTATACGTATGTTTTTTTTGATCAGAAGTAATATTTCATTCAAGAAGTCAAACGGCATTTATACGAGTTCATTCAACCCAAAATTTATACCAAATAAAGTGAATACAAAATTATGACAATATTTGTTCAAGATATATCATAGATCCCAATCACAGATGGGATAAGTTGAAACAAACAAAGAAAATCAGTTAAACAAACCCAAAACAACAAACACACAGAAGAAAAAATAAATAAATAAAAACAGAGGGTTTTTATCCGTATGTGGTGCAGAGAGTTGAAATAAGAATAGGAACAATTTGAGGGTGATACTGTGCATCGGCTTATACCAACTGTTTCGTTTTGTCTTGTCTTGATAATTGTCACCGAATGGATTAGAATACTCTACCAACTCAAAATTTTTGTCAAGAAGATTATCATGATTAGAGAAGTGTGATTGAGATAGAGAAACATGATATATGTACCTTATAAAATTGACATAATTTTATAATTTTTTTTAGTCATAATTAAAAATTATAAAAAAATTATAACTAAAATATTAAAATAATATCATAATTAAAGAAAAAAATTAATCATAATTAAAAAAATAATATAATTAAAATTTTATATAATATGTAGTGTGTATAATGAAATTCTGGAATTGAGATATATTGGTGAATTATAGAATATAGGTACGTATTGATGTTTTTACTTTACATAAAATCTTGATTTAAAAATTATGACTTATATATATTATTGAATAGTTTACACTCACTTTCTTTTTCGAATGAATACCTCTCTCATATAAAAATATATCGTCATTTTTCGGATGGGTAAGAAGCAAAGCATATGATAGAAAAATGTGAGTGAGTTTTTTCTTCTCTTACTTTTTGCTCAGTAATACGCAACTAATCAATTTCATTTATCATAAAAAGCATTTTTTTTTTTTTGGTGAGAAATAAAAATTTCAAACAAATGAGCTTTTTTTTTCTCCCCATTATTTTTCACTTAATTTTTGTTGTCATTTCTATGTCTCACATATGAGATTCACCATATATGATGCGGGGACATAATTTTTGGATAGTTCACGTAGCCGAGGTCGTAGCCAAGGTGCTACGTGGACGAACCATGTCGCCGAGATTGCTATGATATTGTCAAGATATAGTGCGGCAATATCGGAGTCCGAGATAATCGGATAAAGAACAAAAGTCCTAAGTGAGTTGAGGCACTCTGTTTCAACAAAGATGAGACTCTTAAGTAGGATAATTCTTATTTAGCTCAGAGTGCATGATAAACGTTATATTTGGGTATTAACAAGTAAGACATTCCGTGAGTCTAAGATACACTTTTAATTGATCGTTATTTTACTTGTGCCAATATCTTGCGAGATAAGTTGACTGAGCGTCGGAGTGCCCTTGGGTGGGCGAGCCACTGCGATATTTCTTATTTTCTTGTGCGCAGGTGTTGACTTAATCTATTCTTTCGTTTGCTCTCCAACTAAATTCCCTAGATCTCGACGAGGAGATATACTTAGTTGTGAGGTCGGAAATCAACACTCACATATGATATTCATATTTTATTTCATATTTATCTGTAAAAATTATCTATACACTTAAATTCACTTTTTTTGAAATTACTCAAGCCAAATAAGTGATCAAAGTACAAAGCAATAAGTTTTCCTCCACAATAATATAATATGTAACGAGTAGAAGTAGACAAGTAGTCCCTTGTGAGATGCTTACCTAGGGTTATTTGCTGCATTGAGTTAGCTCTAATATCTAGGTCTTATAGTTGCATTATAATAATTTTTTTTTTTTTTTTTCACTTTCTGTTCTTTTTCTATCATGTCTTACTAATGTTTTGAAATTATTTTTATTTTTACTTCTTATGTGTTTGCACACAATAAATACCGTTATCTACATGTAAAATTCACTGTATCCATATATAATAATTCTAATAATCTTTTTTTAGTTATGATAGATCCTACACCTATGCAGTATCCAATTGGGCAGGTGACTTGGTGCAATTCAGCAAAACGGGCTCTATTTATTTATTACTAATTTTCAAAAAAATTTGGAGCCAAAGCACATGCGCATAAGATAATATTGTTGCTACAGTGATGCCCCCAGGGCCATCTTTGATTTTTCCCCCCATAGTTGTGGATCTATTTATTTTAAGATATTTACATGTGACAAGATTCATAAAACAAAATAGAATATAATTAGATATGTTGCATAAAGAGTCATGTCACCCAACATTTTTTTGCAACTCATTGGCACCAATAATAGCATTTTGGAATGTTCTTCTGATCTCTCATCAATTTCATTCATAATATTATTAGAAATGTACAAGAATATAAACATCATTTCTTCTTCCATAAATTTTGGTACAGAAGTCCCTAATTCATTCTTCGTATAATTTCTTACTGTGAGGACATGCCTCGAATACACCATGGATAAAGTGAGGCAGAACATGATTTGCAAATACTGGGGAATATGAGATAATTATGCTGATAGAGAAGTGGAGTTAGGTTACTTGTGCTTTTATGCAGCAAGTACATAAGCATCTTCAAAGAAGTTGGGCTCAATTATTATGATTTTGCTTATGTTCTATGCAGAAGTGAAATTAGGTTCATATTCTAACCAAACCAACTTCATGCTTAAGTGAATTTCCAAATTTTGTCAACTTTTTCCAAGCTTCCAATGACTTGGAATGAACAAGGAAATGAGAGTCTCAAGAGGTTCTAATGTGAAGTCGGAGTCTGTCAAAAACAAAGGAATAGGTGCTCAGGATTTTATGTTTTGAGAAATTGGTAAAAAATTGACTTTTTGACTTTTTTAGTCTATTGTGTGTTTTTGAGTAAAAAATGTGAGAAGTGATATGACCTAAAATGGATAAAAAGCTAAAAATTAGGTAAAAAGCTACTTCCTAAAAGATTGGCTTACCTTTTGGGCTAGTTACAAATCCCATATATACTGGCCCTCACTTACCTAAGGGTAGTTCCCTGTGGTTCAAGGTTTCCTTTATTTGTCAAGCCTCATTAACTAATGAGATCAGTTACAACCCACTTGCGGTTGGACCACGTGGTTGTGATAGCTTTTAAAATACTGCTAGAATGATCTTCTCATCTCATCATATTTTATCTACCATTTGATGTAGCACATATTAGCCGGTTAGAGTCCATTATCGTCATTAATGTATAACTAATGTGTGTATGCCACATTAGCTAGTGGATAAAATGTAGTATGACAAGGTGATCATTCTAACATTATATTCAACTAAAGTGCCTACGTCATATTTGGTGACAAATAAAATGTAGTAAAAGGCTCATTATAGCATTAGAGCATCTCCAACCGTTCACTACTTTTTTCATTAAATTTGAGTAAAAAATTTCTAATTTTCTCAATTTGATATGGGTTGCTCCAACGGTGCATCAAAAGGGAAGGGTCATCCGGTGGGTCGACTGGCTGGTCGACCGGTAAGACTAATTTTTATTTTTTATTTTTTTTTAAACCTGTTTGAACCTTTTGACCTATTTGAACCTACCTATTTGAAAGGGAACCGGTCGACCGGTTGGACATCCGGCTGGTTGACCGGTTGGTCTCCCCCAACAGTAAAGCACAGTAAAATAGTAAAATTTGGAGCATGTTCTCACTTTGATGTATTTTTTGTTCCATTCTCATTTTGATACCAATTTGCTGATACCATTGGAGCTTCAAAAAGTGACTTTTTCACCAAATTTCAAATATGATGCAAGGTTTGATGAACCGTTGAAAATGACCTTACTATTGCTTTTAATTTGTTTCCTAACCTGAGCTTGGGGTCAGGTCACTATAGGCTCTTTTACCCTGGGCCTATTAGGAATGATAATTTGAACTCAGCCAGACAGGGACCCACCCCAATAAGTCGGGTTTTTTTTCAAAAATTATCCCCGTAGAGTCGGGGCTGGTATTGAAAAATGGATCCCCGACGATTTTCGAACCGGCGACGGTGATTGGTTCTCTCGGCCCCGGCCTTGCCTCAAATTATCCCCGAACATCCCCGTATATATATGTTTAGTGTTTTTCCTCACACACACACTGACTTCACTTCTTTCACATCACAGATCTCAAATCTCTCTCTCTCTCTCTATATATATATATCCGTTTCATTCTCTCTCACAGGTGTAATCATCATTTCATTTCTTCATAACCCACCGACGGGTTTCATCATCGTTTTTCTGCCACGGCCTTCGTCTCCGACGTCTGCTTTGGCGCCACGCCTCCATCTATCTCAGATCGGCGCTATCGTGTATCTCAGATTCGTAAATGCCAGATCTCCGATGATCTCCAGATCTCCGAACACTCCTCTCTCTCTTCAGTTGTCACAGATCAGTCCATCGCTGCCGTAATTCCATGCATTATGCCGGAGAGAGTTAGGGTTTACAGATCTCGATCTCGGTTTGGAAGATTAAGGCAAGAAGTAGCTCGATCGACTCTCTCCCTGTAACTTTCTCTCTCTCTCTCTCTCTATATATATATATATACATGTATATACAAATAACGAAGAGCACATGCACAAATGCTGTGAACAAAACAATATTGTTAGGTTTTTATTCTTGGCAATTCCGTTTGACAAAACTCCTTTGAGTTGTAATTTTATTCACACTTTTATTTCAGTGAGGCTATGAGTTTATTAGATGCGAATCCAAACCCAAATCGAGCCATGCAGAGAAGTTTGTGATGTTAATGCTTTCAAGATTGCCACTTCGCTGATTATTACGGGGGTCGAGCTGCCCGATCAGCTCGCAGCCGAAGCAAAATTCAAAATTGCATTCAAAATTGCATGTCAGCCGTTGCCCGCTCGAGCCAAGGAGTTCTCGCTCGAGCTAAGACTTTCTCGCTCGAGCTAAGACTTTCTCGCTCGAGCCAAGGATTGCGTCCATACAAAAACCTGAAGAAGTGTATTCCTCGCTCGAGCCAAGGCACTAGTAGAAATCATGAAAATTACTCTCCTCGCTCGAGCCAGGAAATATTCGCTCGAGCGAGCCTCAGAATCCGGATTTCTCAAGAAGTTTGTTTTCTTCCCAATCTTGGATTACTTTTGGTTCTCTATAAATACTTGGTTTTCTCTCAAAACTAAGGAATTTGATTGAAGTCCTCCAGATCTTCTTTTTGGTTCTTAAAGGTTTATATCTGGGGATATTTTGTTATTTTCTTTGATATTTTATTGAGTATTTAACTCATGGTTTAAAGAGAGTACATCAAAGGTTTGTTTGTTATACACAAAAGAGAGAGTTGTTCTTCAGTTGTGAATTCTGAAGAATTCAAGCTGTCTTGGAGGATGAAGATGGGGTTGGAAGAGGCACATAGAGATTGGTTCAATTAGGCGTTGTGAATTCGTTAGATAATTGAGAGTGATACCTGTGTAATTCCTTTATATCTTCTTAGTGGATTGTTCTTGTGGCTGTTGCCCGTGGTTTTTTTATCACAATTGGAAGATGTCCAATTGTGGTTTTTCCATGTAAAATCTTTGTGTCTCTTTCTCTTGATTGTTTGATTGGGATTGTTATATTCTGCTTAAAATTGATACATAATCACAAATCAACATCTAGGTGTTTTTTAGATTTTTCAAATGTAAAAAACTATTTGAGAGAGAGAGATTGTGGTGATAAAAAAAATTTGGACAGATCTGGATGTTTGTGATGCAATCTATGGAGAAGATCCTTGTCTTGTTTGTTTGTTTGTTTGTTTGTTTGATTGTTTGTTTTTTTTTTTTTTTTGGACTGGAGAATATTCGGGGTCGGGAAAACCCGATCCCCGTTAGGGGTGCGCGGGTAGGGACGATGATAAATTCACTGTCAGAGATCGAGGCCAGAACCGAGGACGAGAGAATTTTCAACATCGAGGATCAGGGACGGGGAGTGTAATCCCTGGCCCTGTCCCGACTCGTTACCATCCCTAGGGCCTATCCATAATATGAATTTACTAATAAGGACAATACAAACTAATTAGTTATTCCTATTCAAATTTCTGTATCTTCTTTCTTAAGAGATCAAAGTAATTTCTTCTTCTTCTTCCTCCCTCCAAAACTCCAATTCATTCTACCAAAACTCACCATCATCATTAACATCATTGTTTTTTTTTTTTTTTTTGAAACCTTAAATCCTAAAAGAAAGTTTGAACAAAATCAAATAATGAATGAGAGTAATAATCAAAATAGTTTTTTGAAGCAACCCATCAAAAATGAGATAAGTATTTATATAAAGGGGTTTCACAATTTTTGTAGAACACCATCAATTATTTTCTCTTATCTTTTTTTTGATAAAAATTAAAAAGTCCAGTAATTAGATTAACGATTATTAGAATTGTTCTTATTTATAAATTTGGTTTTTACTTTTTCCATGAGCATTCTTATAGATAATTTATAATATAAAAGTTTTTTTTTTCCCCTCTGTATTTGAGAATTATTTCTATATTGAATTTTGTTTTCTTGAAAGAATTTAATTTTTTTAATTTGTTTATTATTTATTATTTAGGCTTACCTTAAAGATAATTTGGAAAAAATAATAGTGTAATGAGAGTAAAATAAATTTTTTAAAAATTAAACAGAATGTACTTAGAAATTGAGAATACTTAATAATTTTTTGAGTGTGAATAGAACCCTTTGCCGGTCCATCCTAGTTCACCTCTGAGCCCAGCTGGTCCCCCAGTGTCTGTAGGGCTCAAGTTGCATCCGAGTATCCACCCTCAACAGGTCATCCATGACCAAGTATGTTTGGTAACATATTAGAGCATCTCAAACGCTTCACTTCTTTTTTCACCAAATCTGAGTCGAAAAAATGACTTTTCACCAAATTTGATACTGAGCGCTCCAATCCTTCATTTTCATCAAATTTTCATCCGGGACAACCGGGTGGTCGACCGGCCGGTTGACTGGTTAGGGGAAAATTTTTTTTTTTTTTTTTTTTAAATTGTCTGAACTTTTTTTTTGAACTTTCTGAACTTTTTCTGGGACGACCGGGTGGTCGACCGGCCGGTTGACCGGTTAGGCAAAAAAAAATTTTTTTTTTACCGATTTGAACTGTTTTGCCTGAACTGTTTGAATCTTTTACCGGGCGACCGGTTGGTCAACCGGGTGGGCAACCGGTTGGTCGACCCAGGTCCCCCTCCAACGGTCCGCAACAGTGTTTTGGTGAATTCATTACTTCGTCCTCGATCTGATGAATTGTTTGATGAATTATTAATTTGATATCAATTCTGATGAACCGTTGGAAGAGTGAATAGTGCCTTTTTCATCAAAATTTAAATTTGATACCAACTCTGATACAGCGTTGGAGATGGTCTTAATAGTCAAAAAGTAAAAAAATCACCATTAAAAAAGTCAACTCTTCTATCTATTTTTCTGTATATTTTTTACTAAAAAATTAAAAAGTGAACTAAAACAGATAGTTCTCAAAACAACCCTTAATATCTACCCTTCAATCTTTTAAAACAAATATATAAATATACAGATGGTTTGTTTTTTCCAACTAGCAATCTGGGATTGGATGTTCTGTGTGCCTCGTCAAACTGACATCACAGAACTAACCCCAAATTGGGGAAAAAATACAGAAAATAAAAAATTCACAGTTGCAAAACTATGTCCCAGCGTATTACCAAATAATGTTACCTCCAGACTTGTAAATAGCAGAGTTTAGTGAGAGTATCACAGTTGATTCTGCATCTACCTAAGAAGATCCCAAATTGTCTGCAAAAGCTATGGTTATGAACATCCCGTGGTTTTGAGCCAGTTCGCTGTAATCATTCAAAACCAGAGAATTGAAGAACTTCCACAATATACACCTGCATTCTTTTGTTTTTCTTTTTCCTTTTTCTTGTTTTGGGTGCAGCACCTGCATATTAATATATAAGCTTCTTGCATGAACACCAGAAGATGCCTATGAGATTGACATGTATAACAAAACATACTTTGAAGTTTCAACCAGTTCATTATATATATCAACAAAAGCTTCAATCGATTCTCTTATAAAGCCAAGTCAAGGAACAAAATTTCATTTTTTTCCATTGCTTTTCCATCGAAATGGTCGAAACATTTTTGTTTCTTAGGAAACCAAAACAAAACATTAGTGGAATGCCAAAATTCCAATGTCTCCACCGAGCTCTATGAAACATGCCGAAATAATGAGTTAATTTAACACTTATTAACGCTGTGTTTGGTTGGGGGATTTAGAGAGGGATTTAGAAAGGAAAAGAGAAAATGTGTGTGAAATTAGGTGAAATATAGGCATGTTTTATTTACATTTCACCTACTTTTTCCGTTTCCCTTTTCAAATCCCTCCTCAAATTCCCCAACCAAACACAACATAAGAATATTTAAAACAATGCTTATTTCTATTTCCACCTTTTTTTCAAAAGAAAAATTTGAGAATAAAAAGTGAAATTTATTAGAGAATCTAGATATCAGGAGAGAGAGAGAGAGAGAGAGAGAGAGAGAGAGAGAGAGAGAGATTAAGTCACTTTTTAAAAAAATATATATAATACAATGGTAAACCTCTTCACTAACTAAACCTTTAAACTATTTGTTTATAGATTCTAAGTTCTAATATTTTTGTTTTCTAACATTTTCAAAAGTTTTTATATTATTTCTCATTTCCCTAATGTTTTGGAAATATTTCCATTTCCAAGCTAACAAATTTTTGATCCTTGAACCAAGTATATACACAACCTTTTGCCGATGTAAAGCTTTCTATAAACATGATCAGTTTTTGATAACATGAAATCACATAACATCAGAAAGACAGGTGATACCTATGTATGTAACTCAAATAAAAGGGGTCAATATATTTGTAATACTTCAATCATTGATTAGCATGTCATCAAGTTAATATACAGATTGACTAGAGTGGGAGGACGAGGAACACCGAGGGCCTCTATTATCTTGAAGATGACAACTTTCGGTATCACTTGAAAAAAAATAAATAAATAATTGGAATAATGGTCCTACTACCATGAATTCTCCTTCAATGAAATGGAATGCACAAGTGAGGTCATTGCTTACCCTCTAGAACTTGATATGCCTGGTAAAGTCCAAAGAGTCATTCTTCTATTAGTTTATGATTCTCTTTCAAGTATCTGTGTGCCTTTGTCCTGTGATTTTGATATCACAGTATGTCTCCTTACAGTATTCTAATGACAACTCTGACTGTGATCCTATCGCAAGAATATTCCTGTGCAAAGTACTGGCTCACACATGAGAGAGAGAGAGAGAGAACTTGTTAATATGGTTTAATAACATCAACTTTAATGTCTACCTAACATCTCAGTGCCAGCAAATGAATGAATGACGACTATTTTATGACAGGAGTGAGCAAAGATACAGGGGAAGAGTTATCGGCATGTTAAAGTTGGGAATGTCCTTAAGTTCAGCTTGGTTTCAAGGTGCATATATATATATATATATATTCCCATTCAAATTACAAAAGGACATGCATTCATGATATACAACTACATAATGATAAGATCGTGAATTTAATTGGTAAAATAGCAAATGTCCATAAATTGGTTATTTACCCATTTCATAACAATACATACTAATACTAAATATAACTATGTAAAACTAATTTATGCCTATAAACAGTTTGTATATGGTATTGGATGCCAAGACAGAGCAAGAACGCTCTTCATTGTGAAAACATGAATAAAGATGGGACCCTGTAGAGGATCCGGCAATCAGATATAACAGGGGCTAGTTTCCTCTAATGCTTATGCATCATTGAGGACACGAATTCTTCCTTACCAGTCAAGTTGTCACATCCACCAGTTTCAACTTCAACTTCATTTTACCCGCTTGAACTAGTATTTCTTCTTTGGATGGCTCCACTTTTAAGACAGTAGCTTCCTTGTTAAGGGAAGAAATGCGCACCATATCACCCACATTGGGCAGTTTAGCCTGCTTCCCTGCAACAGGAATAGGAAAAAAAGTACGTCAACTTAGCAGGAGTTCAATAACATCCCAATCAGTATGGGAACAAAATGCGGATGGCAGGATTCCATACAAAGAGTAGTGTTCATATAATTATCCTCTAAGAAGTTATCGGCCTTGTTTGGTACAACTTATGGGGCTGTTTATAGCTGCTTCTTTTTTTCTTTTGAAAATATGTACTAGACTATTTGGTGCAACTTTTGCTTAGAGCTTATATGAGGCAGAAATAGCTTAGACAAGTTAAAAAGTTAATTATTGAAAAGCACACGAATGGGTGCTTTTAGCTTTTACATTTTGATTATCAGCTTGCAAGAAGCTGCACCAAACAGGCCCATCAACTGGGAGCAGCATGAACGACTATGGGAAATCATACAAATATTTTAAAAATAATATACCTAGTGGTGATTGCTTGGCATTATCAGAGGAATATGCAGCCTTAGTTGCTATAGAAGGTTCACTAGAATCACTATTATCTGCTGCAGCATGCTGGCTGTTAATTGTGGATTTAAGTTGGTTGTTGTTTGCTACAGTAGGCTGGAAAGGTTGAGTTGCAGATCGAATTTGTCGCACTTTCTTCTGAAGTATAGAACGTGCCATTGCTGCCATCTCAGAAATTTCTCGCATCTTCATGTATCTTTGATCAGTGCCATGATCCATGACCTTTCTTCTAGTCGTTAGTAGATTTTCATGAAGCTCTCTTGAGAACCTGCAGAAACAAAATAGAGCATCTTGTGAGCTTGTGGATTTATATTCACTCATCTCAAAATAGCAGTATCATAATTAACCACGATTGAGCTTATGTTAGCAAGCAAGTTATGCTTCTTAAAAAAAAAGTTTACTTATATGAAAATTTTATGGACAACTTGTGTTCATCATCAACATAATAATCATCATTCCTCATTATCATCTCATGATTTCCTTAGTTCAATGCCAGTCATATGAGTATAGATAATTGCATGGATACTTTCTAACAGGTTTTTATGCATTCACAATTAAAGATCTGGATTCTGGAAAACCACCTCTTCAGTTAAGGGTGTAATTATGGCCATTGATTGTCCAAATTATACCATACATGGAATATGTAGGGTTTAGATGAAAGTCCTATCCTTCCACCAGTAGTGGCTTCAATAATCAAACATGGGAGGGCAAATGTCACATTGCTACTATTTGTACGTATGAACTATGAAGCCACCAGAAAATTAAACAAAAGAAATTATTTAGAAAAAGGCTTCACAGTAGCCTTCCAAATGTCTGCCATAAACATTGGACCATTACTACGAAACTGTTGAGTGCCTTGTAATTAAAGCTAGTACTACAAGTAGAAGACATCATTGTCGCAAGAAGTCAGATTAGTAGAGCAAAAAATTCTCACTTGAGATAATTCTGTGCTTCAGAAACGTGATCCTGTATGTTCTGCTTAAGCCTTTCCATTTCAAGTATGACCTGCATTAACCATACAATCAAAAAACTTTCATAAGTGACATTTGATAAAAGCATTGCAATGATAAGTGATAATCATTTATCCTCAAGCAGACGATGAAAGCAAGCAGCTTAAATGTCCAAACTGGTTAGGATTCTACCTTGTTTCACCTTACGCAAGTCAAACTTAACTACCTTATTTCTTTTTTTAAATACTCGAAACCTCAGCCCATAACAACAATGGTCTATCAATTAAAAAGATAACCAATTGTGAGAAATGTAAAGTAGATCAGTAGGGGGATCAACTTGGGCATGAACATTGTCTTTTTCCCGTAAAAATAATCACTTTGCTTGATTTGGATTTTCTAAAAACACTTTTCAGAAAATTCTATTTTCTTGTTTTCCGTATTTTTTTGTTTTTACTATTTTTTTTAATATTTTAAACAATTTTAAAAATTTTTAGACACACCTAACATAAATACACTTAAAAAGTATAATTTTCGTGAAAAAAATCTTTAAAAAATTCACTAAATACCAAAAAAAAAAAAAAAAAAAAAAAAAAAAAAACAAACAAAAATTCAGTATATTTTTTGTATTTTTGTGTATTTATTAATTTTTTGAAATATTTTTTCACAAATATTTTACTTTTTAGATACATCTAAGTAAGGTGCATCTAAAAAAGTAAAAAAAAAATGCTTAAAATTTTAAAACTATTTACTAAAAACAAAAAAACACAAAAAACAAAAATACTCAGTTTTCAGAAAGCTGAATTCAGAAAACTGAAACCAAATACACTGAATGCTTCTGTCAAATTTATTCCTGAGTATTCCATGTTCTAGTCTTTAACTAATGCTTAAATTCTCTATAGCAGGGTTAGAAGTCATAGATAACTCCAGTTTCCATGCCTGTAGTAGGTTTTAAACCTTGAAGTATAGTATCTTGCAAATAACATCTTATTCTTACCTCATTAATCTCTGCACTAGCCGCACCATATAGTTCACGAGCAATATCCAAAATTACGTTGGGTAGTCCCAGCCTTTCAGCTATATTGATTGCATTTGAACGTCCTGCAGCAAAAACAATCAATCACTTTTGTCATTCATTTGCACTGATTCTACAACAATAAGATACCCAAAGAATGAGAAAAAACATGAAGACTCGCTAGACAAACCAATAATTACTTGGAGAGTAAAAACAATGCTTAAATACTCCTACGCATAACAGCCAACCACTGGAACACAAGTAGAGAATAAACAGTTTTTGTCGGGGGTAAAAAGTGCACTTTTAAAACTGCAAGCGTTATTTTTTTGGAGCTTTATGAAGGCATGCTTCAAAACCATGCCAACCATGCCATTGATTTCTGTCACACACACACATGCGCTCCCCCTTTTCTTTTCTTTTTTTTCTTCTTATTTTCTAGTTACTCAGGTGGAGGCGGGGACAAAAAAAAAAAAGAACAATATAATGATGACAAAGGATGAGGCATCCAAATCTTGGGCTACATAAAACCCAAATTGTAGAATTAGAAGGCTCACACATGTAATCAATTGCAGCAGAAAAATGAAAACATTGGATGTTTACAAAGATCATTCCAACCATCTAGTAGTACAACACCAAAAATTTACTTGCAAGTCCAAGAGTACAGCACAAACCTGGTACCCCCCAGAGAATCCTATAAGTTGGCTTTAATTTCACTTCGTCAAACTCCATACAAGCATTCTCAAACGCCTCATTACTGTCAATTCATATTTTCAGAAACATGAAACTGAGATTTCAAAGTAAGCAGCATTTGGCTCTGAAGTTCATATAATTGTCTCATCTTCAATTCAATTATTAACTACCTGTATTTGAGGGTTTTGAGTTCGCCATGATGTGTTGTGGCTATGGTCAATAAAGGACCAGATTCAGCAAAAGATTCCAGTAGTGACATCCCCAGCGCAGCTCCTTCAAGGGGATTTGTCCCAGCACCTACCTAACTAGTACAGACAGATGACATGCATTATCTATTCATCCGAGCATACTATAAATTTTTTACCACAATTTTTTTTTTTCATTTTTCCAGTAAGGAGGTAGTAAACATGTAATCAAATAATTACGTTGCTCTAAGTCAATTGTTACTCAAGCACATCAAAAGACAGTACTTGTAGCACTTCACCAAAAACCATAAAATAATCAGAAAAGACTTTTTGATACATACTTCGTCTAATAGCACTAATGATCGACTTGTTGAGTGCTTCAGAATTTCCTGCGAAGCATTATACGTGAAACTGCTCAAAAACGATTTAAAAAAAAAAAAAAAAATTTGTGTTGCGTAGTGTTATATGGAAACTATAGTTATAAACTAAAAATTTACCAGATAAATTTTAAGAAAATAAATACTATTTTATTCCAAGTGCTGGGCACACAATTGCTATGCTGATTCCAGAAAATCAAGGTAATGTTGATTCTACCATGTCTGTGTCTTACCTTTTTAGGATCTGCCATATCACCGTGTCTATGTCATCTTATGTTTGTGTTGCATGTCTGTGTCTATGCTATGTTAGTGGTGAAAAGCCAATATTTATTATTTGATAGAAATGGTGCACATTTTAAAGGCCAATTTTGCAGCAAGTGGGCTATTCTACTAAGAACAATATTCTCAAAACGACTGGCCTTGCAATACTTATCCTTTGGGATCATGAAATATTTTCATTGAGGCAAGAGAAAACAATAAGATTACAATAGCTGTACTATGCTGTGCAAATCAGTTTTAAGATTTTAGATTACACTCCAACTTACGCTAATTTGTTTCAAATGGCCGGAGAAGGTAGACAAAGATTGTGACAAGGACTGTTCATCACCAATATCAGCAAATACAGAATCAAACCAAGGGATCTTAACAGGTTCAGAAGCTAATACGTAAAGACCTGCGATAGAAAATAATTTACTGAGGTTGTGTGGTAGAATAAAAGAACTTCAATCAGAAAGAAATTATAGTCATAAAAGGAATAATAAATCATCATCTGATATGAACAGTTTAGGTGACTACTCATCCCCTTTTTACTGACTAGGTTCATTTATGTTGTTTGTGAGCTACTGAGTGGATGTAAAAGTGGAAGGTTAGTGAGGAGGATTGAGAAAGTATCAAGAAAGTCAAGTAAAACTTTGCATGTTTGTATAATTGGGCATCTTTTTGTTCTTAAGTTTATTCCTGAAAGGTCCTACTGTTACCTAGCTTAAATTTGTAGAAACAAAGCACAAATTATTTTATACATGTCATTCTTTGAGAATGAAATAATAATAAAACCAAATTAAAAAAAAATAAAATTACTAGAGACAAAAACTATATCTAAATGTGATGTCTACTAATAAAATAAAGCAGGCATACAGCTACAAGACAAAGTGGATTGAATGAAATGTCAAAGTGAACCTGATTTGGCCATCACAGCAGCCAACCCAACTGCCTTTAGATAAATGGTTTTCCCTCCGGTATTGGGACCGGTTATAACTAGAACTTTAGTTTTCTGAGCAACAAAAATATCAACGGGAATAGGATGAGCTTGTTTCAATTTAGTAACCTGAAATCCAGAAGGAAATTTATTGAATGAGGTATTTTATATTATTAGATGCATAACAACAAACGATGAAAGACATACAGTTAATCCATCAAAAACAGTTACCTGCATTTCCAAGGATGACAGACTTATGTCTGTTTCTTCTCTCTGGGTCATATTTTCCCCTTGCAGCTTTCTCCTTCTAATTTCCTGCGGGCAGTGGACACTGAGTGATATAAGACACTCATGATTTGCAAGTAATTAGCAAATCTACAACTTAGAACCCAAAATATTACTCAATAGAGGAATTGTAATCCCAGATATTAACCAAAAATCCAATCTCTGACAACAGGTAATAGATTCCCACACTTGTGCGCAGGTAAACAATAAAATAAACCCCAAAAAAAAATAAGAACACCACAAATGCCATAGTTTTTAGTTCAGTTCCCTGTTAAATTATACAAACTTGTGGATATAATAGATAAAAGTGGAAAGAACTCAAGACAAGCTTATCGCCCAATCACCATGCATGACTTACAGCGGTAGCATTACTGACATCTTTCACGGCCTTTCGCAGATTTTGTCGATGCTGTTGAAGTAATAACGGATGATAAGCTCTCGGAAGATACAATGTCCATTTCCTCTCAGTCAGGTATGATGGCGTTAAATTTGTATTCCCTAGTAAGGCATCAAGGGCAAGACCTCCATCTTTGGCCTCTGGTAAAAATAGATCAGGACATGTGCCTCCAAATGAAAGACTGTAGGTTGCTCTCGCATTAATCTACAAAGATTCATGAACTAAAACACAATCACAAACTAGAACTATCAGATAATACAGCATCTACAAAATACATTGAATATAATCAAAAGATGAACCAAATTGGCCCAAGAAAAAAACTTCAACGGGTTAGGACCATAGTTGTCAAATTGGGATTCAAATCGTGAATCAAAATAGCCATGTACCAAATCACAAATCGAATTGTGAATCATAAAGATTCAATCACTTTTTCTAGTTGCTTAGAAAATATATCTACACGTATGAAGCACGGGTACTCCAAAAATGGTGCCGTACGAGTATTGGGTACTTACCGGGTGCGGATACCGGTACTGGTACGGCGGTACGCGTACCGGGTACGCTGAATACATGCCGGGTACGGCAAATACATTTGGATACATCGTGGGTACGTCATGGATATGGCACCAGTACGGTGGGGTGATTTTGTATTTATTTATTTATTTTTTTGCAGCTGCTAGAATTTATTATAGCCTTTATTATTCTTCTTTCAATTTTGAAAATATCAAGTAATTTATTTTCAACACCCTTTACCCATGAGTCATGGTTTTGCTCTTTTTTGCATCATGTTTTAACTTTTTAGACAAGTTGTATTCTTTTTAGTTTTGATATTGAAACTTTGATTTGTATGTTGGATTTTTAGCTATAAATTTTTTTTTTAAAAAAAATTGACGTACCTCAGCCATACCCATACCCTACTTTTTTAAGAATTTTCCGTATCGGCATACTCGTATTGTACCTGCATCCGTATCCGTACCTGTACCCATGCTTCATAGATCTATACACTTAAATGTTAAATATATCTTATAAATATGAAACACTTGGACATAAATCAATGAAAATGTTGTTTTAAGTGATGATCACGTGATCTAATAGGTAAGAAGTTAACACAGTCCACGGGTTCCCATGTCAGATCACTATCTTACTTTTTTCCCTTTTTTAGATATTTCTTATCAACCATTCTTAACAAAGAAAGTAAACAAAAACAAATTCTCAATTTTCAAGTAATAATAACTTAACAATGATGTTGATATTTGGACAATAAGCATACATACCTCTCCAAGTAACAATGACTCAATAAAAATGAATTAATCAGTATCTTTTATTTTAAAATTTAAAACACTTTAAAAGGTATTTATGCTTGTTGTTCAAAACGTTTATTTTTTTATTTTTTAAAATAAACTTGTGGAACCATTAGGTTTAACTAACCTCAACCATGTAAAATTAAATTATATTTACTTAATAAAATACTAATATATAATTCACGGTGCAAATTACTTTAACCTTAAACATTTTAAAAGATATATTATCATTTTTTTTTTAAATATGAAGAAAATATTAAAAATATGTTGGGTATAACTAAATCTGATTGGATCCTGTTAAAAACTCTTTGATCACCAAAATAACAACAAATCATATATATATTGGTTATTTTCATACTAAATACTATTAGTAGTTGTATTATATCATTTTCACTGAAGGGGAAGAAAAAAAAAATCGAAATATGTCGAACATAATAGTTTCAAGAATTATATAAATCTTAAAAAATCGAATCAAGAATTGATTGCGAATTGTGCGATTCATCATAGATTCACTTCCAAAATAGAGTCCCCATAGATTCATATCGATTTTGCACAAATTGCAAATTGAATTGTGAACTGAATCACGAATCATAAGATTTTGATAATAGAGGTCAGGACTGAAGGCCTCACTACGCACAATTGTTTGGGCATCTTTCTCAAAGTAGCAGTAGTGATGGTAAACTATTTACATTTACATTTACAATGGTAAACTATTTTCAGTAGAATATGTTTATACATTTACATCATTGCTCAAGTCAAAAGATAAAAATACATGTATTTTATCCTATGCCGTTTATGCCGTTTGACAAGTAGAAATTAATTTGACTACAATGAAATAATTCTGAACTGAATTGCTTGCTTATTTACAATATAAATTCTTTTGGAAATCCATAAAAGAAGAAATTTGTCTCCAATCAGTACGGAAACCTACAAAAATGTAAGCTTGGTGACAGACACCTACCACATCCAGTTGAATCATGCTGTTGAATAAATTTTCGATGTCACCAAGATCACCTTGCATCTGTACAGAGAAAAACAAATATATATATATATATATATGAAACATGGATGGTAAACTATTTTAAAATCGTAAAAGCACTTGGATAAATCCAGCATAACCTTCTCTGTTATCTTTAACAGCACATCTGCCTCTGCCTTTGCTACTGATGCCTTTGCTTGCTGCAATTCATCATTTAGTGGAACAGCAGAGAGTGGCTCTACAATGCTTCCACCACCTGAACCACTACAACAGAGTATTACCTTTCAGAAATCATGTTTGAAAAATGACTTTGGAAAAGAAAGTTGACTGCAGCTGTCCTTTGATTGTCCTGTCCTCTATGTTAATCAAAGCAATTCAAACGAACACATATTTCTTGCCTATAGTTAACAAGTCAACAAATTGAAGCAAAGATTGTTAATTCTATGTGATTATCTCATCAGTGAAGTAACTGATATTTCTTAAGGTTGCAGTTTCTTATAACTGAAACGAAAAGAAATAGTACATATATATATGATCAAGCATTTCTAGCACTGTTAAACATCGACCAATGAAGAGTTGTTCTATAATGCACCTGGACAACAATAAGCCCTCAAAACTTGTAGGTGAATCAGCTCCCAATCTTAAGCACATTCTTCCATCAACATTACTCACTTCCTGAACAAATAAATTCCAAGCCAAACTCAGCCTTGTGTCCCACTTGAGTGGGGTCGGCTAACTAAAAGAGTAATACTAATAATTAAGGGAAAAAAAAACATTGGGGCAATGAAATACACCCAAAATAAAGCACATCTTACTACAGTGGATGTCTCTTTCATCTTGTTCCTAATTAGGCTGTCCATCAACTGGTATAACTGAATCAAGATGCCAACAGAAAAATAGAAGCCAATAAGTAATATATATTGTCAAGCTAAAAACAACGCTTTATGCTTGTACCCTAAGAAGCACGAACACTTCTAAGAAGGTGGTGTATCCATGTCAGACAGCAACACTCATTGAACACTTTCCGACATGCGTCTAACACTCGTCAAAACGTATCCTATTTTTTTAAAAGTTTTTTAAAACGCGTGTCCATTAATTAGACACGCATGAAACTAATTATAAGTTTGAACTAAATAACTTAGAATACAATAATAAAACAAAAACAATATAAATTTATAAAACTTATATTGAATTTTTTTATTATCTTTGAATGAAATATTCTTATATACGGCATAACAAATATATAAAATTATATATTTCATGTGTGTCTCCCCATTTGTCGTGTTCTGCATTTTTTTTTTAAAAATGGCATGTCTTCGTGTCGTATCCGTGTCTATGTCCATGCTCCTTAGCTTTTACCTAAACTTGAGATTTCATTCAATCCTTTGTTATGTTTTCTCGTTTTGTCAGTTACGATCTCTGTTACATGGATACTTGCTTAAAGTAATGTTTTTGAGATAATGACTAGTGTCTGAATTTGTAAAAATGCCTTTCATTGGACTTATGCCCAACAGCCATGTTTTACAGAGTAAGAAAATAAAACATATCTACTTTGCCAACTTTCCTTCAGTACTTCTTTTTATCTATTCCTGACTTCTTATATTATGCATATATTGCAGAACTATTGCAGACTGATGTTAGAAACGGTACATACATAAAAGTTTTTGAGGATTCATATCCATTTCCTGAAAACAGAATGCATATCCCGAACATTTCCATGATGTCTTCATGTGTTCTAACTCTAATATTTCACAGTTGAACAATAACTTACTGTTCTCAGCTATCAAATAAATAAAGGTCGACATGATTGAAGTTTAAATTACTTGTAAGACAGCAACAACATAAAAGGAATGAAAGCATAGAGCAAATGATTAATGCAATGGATAACAATCTATGAGGTCACCCTTGGCACATGATCTCAGTAAGAGAGAATAATCCAGAGAATAATCCCTAAACCCCAAACTCTTGCTTTCAGCGTTTAGTGTGGAAGATGGTAATTTAGATTTCTTGGTTGATGGAATTACACACAACCTTTAATTATTCAAATCTTGGGTAAAACTCTCAACAAAGGAATTGGTACGAAAGACCTGATGAATTGCATAAGACCAAGTAACTCTCCAAACAATAACATTAATTAGGAGGCGGGGAGGAAGTACCTTGTTTTCAAGCATTCTCAGTTGATCACGCAATCGTTTCAAGGCAGAACTCTGAAAAGAATCAGAAAAAAACTAAATAAACAACATGCAATATGAATCAAGGTCAAATAAAACCACATTCTATGAGTAAACAATTTCCCTCCTTTACAGAACGATAAACAGGTGTAATTTAAGAAGCACAGACACTTCTAAGAAGGTAACATATCCTTGTCGTGTCCGTCAGACATAGATTTGGACACATCCACGATACATGTCCGACACTCTTCAAAACGTGTCCTATTTTTAAATTTTTTTTTTAGAAACTCAAACACTCTTTGGACACTTAGAGGACATACGTGTCTATCACTTAAACACACGTGTTTATCGATTAGACACAGGTGAAACTAATTATAAGTTCGAACAAAACAACTTAAGATACAATAGTAAAACAAAAACTATATAAATTTATAAGAATTAGTGTCATATTGCATTTTTTATTATCTTTGAATGATATATATTCATATATATAATATATAATAAATATATAAAATTATATATTTCATGTGTGTCCCCACGTGTCGTGTCCTGTATTTTAAAATTGGCATGGTGGCGTGTCCATGTTGTGTTGCTTATCTGTGTCCATGCTTCTTAGGGTGTAATAAAACAAGCATTGATAAACCTTTATATGACATCACAAAAGATGAGATCCATGCATAGGGAAAAAAAAAGGGCGGGGGTGGGGGGAAAGGAGAAATTCCCTGGTAAACGGAAAAAATGTGACACTTCGTAAGATTCAGTTTATTCTAAATAACTAGATGCATCAATATGTACAGAGCCACAAAATAGACTGTCAACATGAGGAAATGAAGAACATACTGCAGAGTCTTTAACAGAGCCATCTTCATCTATAAGTTGCTGTACGAACTTTACTAATGATCGACTTACAACCAATTCCATGATCTGCCAACAAAGTTACAAAAAGCAAGCTATCAAACCATACAAACATACAGGAACATAGAAATTCTGAAAAATGTTGATGAAATATGTACCATTTCAGCAAGGGGCATGAAGCGCTGATACCACTCCGTGTCTTCTTTGATTGCAGCTTTTAGATTTAACTGCAAATTTTCAGCAAACTGTAGCAAAGCTACAATAGCCATTGCTTCACTTCCATTGACTGGCAAACCCCTTTGAGCATGTTGGATAGCAGATTTCACCTTCAAAGATGATAAGCCAGACGCTTATCTAGCGTTCATAATGTCTATAGGGAGATATCAACATTATGTCCATGATAGAGAAAACAGGAGTGAAATATCAGAGGTGTCAGCCTAATCAATTTTGAATGAGTGAGAGTGTGAATAATCCATTCGTAATCACAATGCTTTTGGCATAAAAGTATGAATAATCATTGTATGAGATGAAAAGCAAGTACTTCATGGTACCTTTCACAAGTATCCAAGTTGTACAACATAGAAAAGGCATTTGATTTGTTACTATGTAACAAAGCCTTTTGTCCTATAGGATCAACTACTAACCTTTCTCACAACTATTGGATTAACTACTTATCATGTTTTTATAAGGACTAACCTTTTTCCCAGGTATACACGTTGCTTAGATCATGAACCAATGCCAGTATGTCTTTTCTTCCTACCTCAACCAATTCCCTCAGTCTTCTCTTCTTAGCAAAACCTTCAACTTAACCTAGTGTTAGTCCCTAATAATGGAGGGTGCTGGTAGGGGTAAGACTAGAGACAGACCTAATCTAAATCATCAATTTCATCACTAGAATAGGTGTATATGACTAATGTATCTCACCTAATTTCTCTCATTTACTAGCACTACTAATTCTCACAAACATAATCACACTTTCCACCTATTTGTCTAGTCATGTCAATTGTCTCTGCCAGCATCACTGTCTCCAAATGCATCCAACATCATATACCTTGTTCTGTTTTGTCCACAATACTATTAAAGTAACCAAAACCAAAAGGTCTTGAAACCAATATTGTAGCAACATTATCTCTTGACTCTAGTGTTGTAGCTCAATGTCTTGAATGTGTTTGCATTAATCACCTATATGTTTTCTTAATATAAAAGTAACAATCTCATCCCTTTTTCTTCTAACAACTATAACTTCATTCCATAATTTGTAATACACCATTATGCTAATCCAATTATTACATTTTCCCACTCCGGCATAATAAGACTATTTCAAAATTTCAATCTCCTATGTTATCTCCTAGCTACTCAATTTCTTACAAACAACTTACAACTTATTCCTTTCCAGTTGTTGCCTCCACCAATTCCATTCTCAATTATGAAGATATTTTTGTATTCAAGTTCCTGGATGAACTTCTTTAACCTCAATATAAGGAAAGTGACAGAGCTTAATTTTCACTGCATATGGGTGGCAGGAGTCATTATTTTCAAATAATGCCTTACTGACACTTGTTCAGTTTTCATAGCAAATGGATGATTCTTATGTGAAACCTCCTAGCATCTCATCAAGAATTTAATGGATCAAAGTTCATCAACATCATATTAAATGTTTTCCCTCTCAACTGCCAAACAAATCCTACTTGCCTTTTATGGGCTTCAAACTGGCTATGTGAAAAAATATGACAACGAAGAACATGGATGAAGTTATTATGATCTCTATAATGCAGAACGTATTATACAAACAATTGTCTCAATCATACATACAAGAAAATGATAACATAATGTATACTGTATGCAGCAAGTGACACTCATTTGTTTAGGCACATTCTCATGCATGTACTACTATATACTAGAAACATATTTCAAAGAAAACTCTAGATCTTCTCGCACATAGGGAAAAAAACTCACGAAGAAAGTTACATTCTACAAATCTACGAAATTCCTGTATGAGAGTCTGAAGGTCTTATGCTTGAACACTAATTTTCTTTCTCTTAAATGAATTTTTATAGTATTTCATGAACAATAAGTAACAAATTTGCTATTACATTAGTCTATTTACTAAGTATTCACAAACTAATTACAAATTTACTACTATGACTCATTATATAACAAATTTGCTGTTATTTTAAAATTATTGTTAGTTATTTTTTACTCTTAATTGTGATTTAAATTATAAGGTCCTGTGTATGCACAGGATACTACTAGTTAATATGTAAGCAAAAGTCTGGATAATTATTAACCCATTACATCAAAAAATCTGGATGTGAAGGTAGAGGTAAGGGCAGGAGTCTTTAGGGACCTTCAAATCACCACAAGCAAAACCAAGTAAATCTAAGTGTTACTTATCCAAGGTTTGGTTTTAGAAGTAAGCTGAAACGCTAGTTTTTCAACCTTTACACTACTTACTAGTAAATAAATTCACTCACCAAGACAACATCAATGCCATTGAAGTCCATGGCGCAACCACCATGCTTGTGCATTTCAACAGCCGCATTGGTCTCGCCTAAGAGTCTCATACTCTCTTCATAGGTCTGATTCAAATACCATAGTTGTGCCTGAAAACATCCCCAACCTATGAAGCATAAACACAGATACAAGACATAGATACGGTACGACCAAATATTAAAAAAAATAAAATAAAATAAGATACAGGTACAACTAGGACACATTAGCAATTTTATTTTATTTTTAAAATTTTTAATAGTGAGTTACTCATAAGTTCAAGAATGTTGAGGAAGTACTATAAATTTCTAATACAAAATTCTTATATTTAGAAATTAAGTTATAATTTAAGCAAATAACTAATTTACTTTCTAAATTTACAATGTCTTGAAAATATTTCATTTCAATATCAAGTCTAATATGTATATATTACAATAATAGAACAATCCACAACTTCACACAGTGCTTTTCCCTTATGCACAAGTGTTCAAATGCAAAAATGTTGTATGCAAGTTTAATTTCTTGTTTAATTATTGATATATGATTTTATACTCTTTCCCATCAAGGTAAATTACCAATAAGTCCTAATAGTTAGACTAGGGGCTAGTTTGGCATAACCTAAATAAGTGAAAAAGTCACTATCTTATTTAAGTCACATCATCTTATTTAAATCACATCACCTCTCTAACACATCACATCAAACCCAACCCAAACCCAATCCAAACCCACCAATAAGTCAAAAAGTACACTTTTTTAGGACATCCTAAACCAACAATTTTCATAAAATCCTATTGAAAATAAATCCTAGTAAAATCATTGCTAAAAATAATTTTTTGTGACATTTTTTGTATGTCATTAAAAATTAATAATTAGTGATTTTTTTTGTCACATTTTTTATAATTTGCCGCTAAAACTTACCATCAGTGATGTTTTTCTATGACTAATTTTTCAAACTGTCACTGAAAGTTGAAAATTAGTAACCTTTTGTAAGCTAAAACTTATAATTAATGATATTTTTTATGACAAAATTTTTAAACTGTCACTGAAAATTAACAATTAGTGACGTTCTTTTAATAGTGTTTTATGAAAAATATCATTAATTATCATAGGACCTACTGGACAATAGTCCACCTATAAGCCTCCTAATCCTTACTTTCTATGAAGGTATTGTAAGAAATTAGGTATTATTTGAACTCAATATATTTTCCCTATCAAACAATTAAGCAAATTATTAAAAAAATATTACTATTGTATTTACCCTTGCAATTATTAAAAAAATATTACTATTGTATTTACCCTTTCATAAAGTTTCCAATATATTAACTTTGAAGTAGAAGTTTCCGAAATGGATATGACATGCTTCATAGTCCCGAAACATAATGAAACAATTAAAGAGAGAATTGACAATTAAAATCACATATATGCGTTGATATAAACAGAGGGAGAGGGAGAGACCTTAGTGGCTTGTTTGCCAAAGGAAGTGGAGGCGAAGGAAGAGACGGAGTCGCAGAGCTTGTCCCATTCGAGGAGCCTGAGACTGTTGTCGAGAACAACTGATGATGTATCGGTGTCTTGTTTCGGAAACAAGGGCAAGGGGGGTTTGTTGAGGAAAGCTCGACTCTTGAAACGACCAAACCTACTACTCCTTCTACAACTAGTATTGGTGATTGTAGAAATGGAGCTGATGGAGGAGATGTAATAATTGTTTCCAAACACAACAGAATTAATCATTATATATTTATTTATGTTCCTCCCTTCAACAAACTGGTATGAACAAGTAGGAACAGCCAGGTTTGGCGATTTGTAGCAGAGGCAGAGAGAAAGAGAGACCAAGGGGCCTATCCTCTCCGCTATCAACAGTGGCTATACCGTAATAGTAGTACCGCTTTTGTTTTACCAAAATAAAAAATTAATCCAAATCTAAAAATAAATAAATAAATTGGTTAAAATCGGTTTCCCAAAATCAATTTTTGGACATAGTGCGCAAAAATAAAATTTTAACAGTACTTATATGTAAGGGATTGTTTGGAGTATCATAAATAATTGTATTTTTTATTTTTTTAGATTAAAAAGTTGAGGTTGAAAATATGGATGTGTTTGGTAACGTTTACGTTTTCAATTTATATTTACAAAAATTTTATAAACTGGTTTTTGTTTATTTTTTGTTTAATTTTAGAAAAACATAAATTACAAACGCGTTTGGTAATTGACAAAATGTTTAAAAAATTTTAAAAATATAAAAAAGAGTGAGAAATGGCAAGTGGTGGCAAGTGGCGGTGGAAGACGGTAGTAGAAAGTGGTGACGGTGGGTGGTGGTGGGTGGGGTGTGTGTGGGTGTGGGTGGGTGGTGGTGGCTGGGTGGGTGGTGGTGGGTGGTGGTGGTGGTGGTGGTGGCATGTGGTGGTGGTGGGTGGTGTGGTGGTGGTGGTGGTGGTGGTGGGTGGTGGTGGTGTGGTGGGTGGTGGCGGCGGTGGTGGTGGTGGGTGGTGGCGTGGTGGTGTGGTGGTGGTGGGTGGGTGGGTGACGGTGGCAGATAGTGGTGGTGGTGGTAGCAGGTGGTGGGTAGTGGTGGCAGGTGGGTAGCGAATGGCGGGTGGTGGCGAGTGGGTGGTGGTGGCGGATAAGTGGCAATGGTGGTGATGGGTGGCGGTGGCAAATGGATGACGGGTGGCGGATAGGTGGTGGGTGGGTAGATGGGTGACGGTGGCGGGTGGTGAGTGGTAGCGAGTGGGTGGTGGTGGTGGTGGTGGTGATGGCGGTGGCGGCGATGGACAGGTGGTGGTGGCGAGTGGGTGGCAGGTGGGTGATGGCTGGTGGGTAGTGGTGGTGCGTGGCGGGTGGTGGGTGGTGGTGGCAGGTGAGTGGTGAGTGGTGGTGGGTGGTGGGTGGTGGTGATGGAAGACGGTGGTGGAAAATGGTGGCGGGTGGTGGCTAATGTTGGGTGGTAAAAAAAAAAAAAACTCAAAACTCAAAACAGAAACACATTTTTTGTGTTTTCATTTTTTGGCCAAATTTATAAACTGAGACCACTGATTTATAAATAAAAAATTTTACCAAACAAGTTTTCATTTGAGTTTTTAAAATTTTTGTAAATATAAACAGAAAACTGAAAACGTAAGTGTTACCAAACGGCACCAAATGTTTTGGTTAATTTTTTGACTTTTTATGAAAAAATGTGTATTAAAAAATTGTATAAATTAATATGTAGGGAAAAATTAGTATTGAGAGTTGTGCAGCCGTAATTATTGACTTTTGGTGAATAGTGATAACTTTTTAACTTTTTGAATAATTTTTTGACTTTTTGATTTTTTTTAGACTTTTCAAACTTGGCCTAAGTTTTAATAAGTGAATTTATGATTTAATAAGTCCTATAGGAAAAAATTGTTATAAAAAAGTCACTAATTGTAAGTTTTAACTACAATTTATAAAAATTATGATAAAAAAAAGTCACTAATTGTCAATTTTTAGTGACATAATTAAAAAAAATTATCACAAAAAAATTATTTTTAGGAACAATTTTACCAAGACTTATTTTCAATAAGACTTAATGAGAATTCTAACTATTAGGATCTATTGATAGTTTATCCTAATTTTTTTTTTTAACTACATCATTTCAATAGAAATTTGTCATTTTGGCACAATCATTTATTAAGGCTTGGTTTGGGGTACACTAAATAATACAAAAAGTCAAAAAGTCACTATCCTATTTAAGTTATATCATCTTATTTAAATTACATCATCTTTCTAACACATCACATCAAATCCAACCCAAATCCAATCCATATAAGCCAATAAATTAAAAATATACTTTTTTAAAACATCCCAAACCAACTCTAAATTTGACTTGACTTTTTTTTTCTAGCAGTTTGATGGTCTTTGTCCTCGTACCTCTTTCTTTTTTCTTCATTCGGCTAGAAGATGACTTTGTCAAACATTTAGCTAATTTTGGTTCAAGATTCAGTTTTATCATTTTTTAGCAGGAAATTTAGTCAAAATTTCTCTATTAAACCTCTGTTTGGTGAAAAAAAAATAACTCAATTTATTTTGTTTTATAAACTTGTGACAACCTGACCTATAATTAACCTATAATTCTAGATTAAAAATGCTTAATAAGTAATTAAGCTGAAATCCTAAATTACTTGTATGTGCTATGTGTTATTTGTGTTTAAGTCTATCTGTTGAGGAATATTTGTCGGTAATGTTGCTTGAACCTGTGAATTAAAGGTCTTATCAGCCATCAAACATGAAATTGACTGTGCCAATGTGTTAATTCGGATTTTTGGGATTTTTTGGTGGGTTTAATTGAAATTCAATTCGAAATCAAATAATTAGAATGAATTAATTATTAAGTTGAATTCATTTAATTCTAATTATAATTAATTTACCTATGAATACAACATTCCATCTTCATTTCCTTGAGACCAACTTGGGGGGGTTGTGAGAGAGTGAGAGCGAAAGAGATTGATTGAGAGAGAGATTGACTCTAGAGTGGGAGAAGGAACAGAATTCAAGGGAGATTTGTGAAGATTGAAGATAAATTGAAAATTTTGAAAGATTTAGCATCAACACCTCTGAAACCAGGGTTTAAGGTAGGAAATTCACCCATTTACTTGTGAATTTGAGTTACTTAGTGTAAGAGTTCAAGGGAATTAAAAGAATTACCATGAGAATTAAGTTAAGGATGTGGAATTGAGCATGATTCATGCATTGCATACATGTTTCATGGCATTTTGAATTTGATTTCCAAGAATTCTCACATGCATAGGTATATACTTGCATGATTCTGAAAATTCAACATGATTCTTCTCTTCTTACTTCATTTGGACATGTTTTGGAACCAAAGATTGTGTGATTACATGCATGTAAGCATATACGAAGTTTCAAGAATTGTTTTGAACAATTGACTTGCTTTTGAGCCCTGACTTTGCGAAATGGCTTTCAACACATGATATATTATGAGTTTACACATGTTTGCTCAAGTTTTGGGCCCAAAAAGATGTATTTTGATGCTTTGAAATCAAGTTTTGAACTTAGAGAGCAATCTGGAAATCCTAAAATTCGAGCATTTCGCTCGAACGATGGAAGTGTCGTTCGAGCATACATTTCAAGCTTCCAGTAGTTTTGCAAACAATTGCATGTTGGCTCAAGGGACCGATTGTGCGCTCGAGCAAACATTCTTTTCCTCAGTACTTGGCTCGAGCAACCGTCGAGCGTGAAAATCGAGCATCTAGTACTTTTGCAGACTTTGCAGACCACTCGAGCGAACAAAGTTGAGCTCAAGCGAATTGCCCCATTTTTCAGAAAAATTGCATAGTGTTTCTAAGTACATTTTTGCATCTTCATTGCATCTAAGGCATTCCTAGGCCATGTTTAAGCTACAATAACGAGGATAAGAGTTAGAAACACACACTAAGAAAGAAGAATGATAAGTTAAGCATTTTGGGGCATGTGTTCAATGTGTATCTGTTTCGTGTTTGTGTAGGTCATGTGTTATCGTCCGCCTGATCAATCTATTCTGTCCAAGTGAACTGTTTTGCTACTGGAGCTATTTATGAGTAACAACTTTGTAAAGTTATGTTTGACTATAAGTATTTTTTGTGCAATACGATATGATCTGTTTTTTGAAATACTATTTTGTGAATTATGAATGATTGTCCGTTTTTTTGAAATGTAATCATGGCATCCTTAGCATTACGTGATTCATGTGATATTTGTTATATGTTACTTGGTACCAGGGTTCATGTGGGTTCCATTTACGAGACTGGTTATGCATAACCACTTATTTGCTCTACACATGGGTCTTTTGTAACCAAATCTCATGTAAATAAGGGTCTTCATGACCATCTCAAGTGAATATGGGTCTTTATGACCACCTCATGTGCACGTGGGTCTTTATGACCAATCTAATTTGTAACTAATAGATGTACCACGCATGATTATTTATGAAATTTATAAAAGCACGTGAATTTGAATCTGTTTCTGATATGAAATTTGTTTTCTAAATCTATTTGGACATAATTCATAAACCCTTTACTTTATTGTTATTCACTAGGCTATAGCTCACCGTATTATTTATGTATATAAGTGATTAGGTACACGACCAAGCTTAGGACTTCAAGTCTAGATCTGTTCTGTCAAGCCAACCACTGCGCCTCATGTGGAGGTTCCTAGAAATTAGTGTAGTCGAGTTTTTGAAATGAAGTCTTAAGCTTTATTTACTTTTGTTGATCTGGACATACTTTTGTTTATTTTTTGTATATAGGGCTAAGTCTCTTTTTGTTATATCTGTACATGGAATAACGTCATCATATATGTGAATAAGTTTAAAATTTTTTACCCCATATAATTCTACACAGCCCAATGGCCATTGTATAGTCGTTTTGGCTTCCGCTAGCCCCTTATTTTGTTCATATGTTTCAGAGCCCTTCAGTAATCTTTGGATTACTGGTCGATTACGATGCTAAACCTATAGGGACTGGTTTGGGTCGTGACAGAGTGGTATCAAAGCATGGGTTATACCACACTTACGAGTCCGTATGAGCTATAAGATGTCCTAGAAAAGAATTAAGGACATTACATCTGCATGTGTGAGTGTGTGTGAAATCATATGAATATATCTAAACTGAAATGAACGTATGAACATGTGTAACACGAAATAAAATGAACATGAACACTGTGAGGATTATTTGCCTATGTTTATTAGTGCTTTGTTTACCTATAGAATATGGAAATGACAAGAATTGATAATGTAACAGAATCTTTTGATCCTCGAATGGACCGAATGGAAAGAATGTTAGAAGTTTTAACAGAATCAATGAGACAACAACAGAGACAACAACTGCCTCTTCTGTCTTCTCCAGTACAAATCGAGCCAATGAACAATGATATCATTAGTTTGACTCAAAATTTCAACAAGATGAAGCCACTGACTTTTCTGGAAGGCATTGAGCTGTTGAAAGCTAAGACGTGGATGTTAGAAACTAAGAAACTATTTGAAGTGTTTTCGTGTTCAGAAACTCAAAAAGTATTGTTGGCAACTTATACTTTGAAAGAAGAAGCTTGTCTTTGGTGGATACTAATTCGAAATGATAACAGGTCCATGACTTGGAGTCAATTTAAAGAATCTTTCTATGAAAAGTATTTCCTTCAATGCTTCCGTGATTCAAAGGTGTCAAGATTTGAGTAGTTAAATCAAGGTGGTATGTCAGTAGCAAAGTATGAGGCTAAGTTCACCGAGTTAGCCTAATTTGCACCTCACATAATCAACACAGACTACAAGAAAGCTCGAAAATTTGAAGGAGGGCTTAATCTGGATATGTTTGACCGAGTGGGAGTTCTGAAATTGACTAAATATGTTGACATGTTGAATAGAGTATTAATGACTGAAGCTAACTTAGCAGCCATGAAACAAACCAAAGCCCCAATAATTGAATGGAGAGGCAAATGGTTTGGATTTAATTTCAGAAAGGGTTTGTCATTCTCAAAGAAACAAAATACGAGATCTACAAGCAGCTCAAGTCAGGGAAATAGTTCTGTACCTAACTGCCCAGAATGTGGAAAGAAACATAAAGGTGTGTGTTACTGAATAACAGGTGCCTATTTCTAGTGTGGTCAAGTTGGTCACATGGTAAAAGATTGCCCACTTTTGAATCAAAATACTAACCGTCCTACGACAAGTTCAGTCGGATCCGCTTCAGTATTGAGATCAAATACAAGGGCCAATATAGGAAAAGAGACTTTGAGACAAGGTCGAGTTTTTGCATTGGTGCCGAGAGATGTTCAAAACATCGAATCTGTGGTGTCAGGTATACTTTCTATTTGTGCTCAAAATGCATATGTGCTGATAGATTCTGGTTTTACACATTCGTTTGTATCGCATGCTTTTTCCTGAAAATTGACTAGACCTCTTGAACAAATGAACTATGTGTTATTTGTATCTACACTATCTGGAGGCTCCATGATGTGTGCTTATGTGTATCCTGTATGTGACATTCTGATTGGTGATGTGATGTTGTATATTGATCTTATGCCTTTAAGTATTGACCATTTTGACTACATATTGGGAATGGATTAGTTGACGAAATATTATGTAACTATTGACTTTGTGAGTAAATCTGTTGTGTTTCGACCACCGGAATTACCTGAATTTGTATTTGCTGGAAATGGTGTTGTTCCGCTCTCGTACTTGATTTCTTCAATGAAGGCCAATAAATTGTTGAAAAACGGGTGTAGGGGTTACATGTGTTGTGTTTTGACTGTAGCTCCAGATAGTACTGATAGTCAATGAATTCCCTGATGTTTTCCTAATGAACTACCCGAAGATCTGATTGATAGAGAAATTGAATTCACTATTGAAATAGTACTTGGAACATAACCGATTTCTAAAATCCCATACAGAATGTCCATAACTGAATTGAAAGAATTGAAAATCCAACTTCAAGAACTATTAGACAAGAAATTTATTCGACCAAGCACTTCGCCTTGGGGTGCTCTAGTTTTGTTTGTTAAAAAGGAAGATAGAACTTTGAGACTATGTATAGACTATCGTGAGTTGAACAAAGTGACCATTAAAAACTAATATCCACTGCCCCAAATAGATGATTTGTTTGACCAACTTCAGGGGGCACAAGTGTTCTCTAAGATAAACCTTAGATCTGAGTATCACCAGCTAAAGGTTAAAGTAGAAGATATTGAGAAAACAACTTTCCAAACTAGATACGGGCACTATGAGTTTTTAGTAATGCCGTATAGGGTGACAAATACGCCAGCCACCTTTATGGACCTAATGAATATGGTTTTCAAATAATTTCTTGATGAATTTGTTGTTGTGTTTATTGATGATATTCTTATTTACTCTAAAAGCAAGGAAGAACACAAAAACCATTAGAGAATTATGTTACAAACTTTGAGAGAAAAGAAACTATATGCAAATTTTTCCAAATGTGAGTTTTGGCTTGACAATGTGACTTTTCTAGGACATGTAATCAACAAAGATGGCATATCAGTTGATCTACATAAAACAAAAGCTATTGTGAATTGGCCAAGACCGGCTATTGTGACAGAAGTTAGAAGCTTTCTGGGACTTGCTAGTTACTACAGAAGATTTGTGAAAGATTTCTTCAAACTTGCTATGCCATTGACTCAGTTAACACAGAAAAATGCGCCATTTGATTGGAATGACCAAAGAGAGTTTGCCTTCCAAGAATTGAAAACCAAATTAGTGACTGCACTAATTCTAACTCTGCCTAATGGTACAGCTAGATTCCAAATCTATAGTGATGTTTCATATAAAGGATTGGGGTGTGTGCTAATGCAAAACGGTAAGGTAATTACCTATGCTTCTTGACAACTTCAACCATATGAAAAGAACTATCCAACCCATGATCTTGAACTTGTAGCTGTGGTTTTTGCTTTGAAGATTTTGCACCATTATTTGTATGGAACGACTTGTGCAGTGTATATTGATCATAAAAGCCTGAAATACTTTTTAACTCAGAAATAATTGAATATGAGACAAAGAAGATGGCTTGAATTGATTAAAGATTATGTCTTACAAATTTTGTATCATCCAAGGAAAGCTAATACAGTTGCAAATGCTTTGAGTAGAAAGGAAATTGGGAATTTGGCATGTTTGCTCACCGGTCAGAAGGAATTATGTGTGATCTGGAAAGAAATAAAATTAAGATTGTTTTACGTGAACATGGTGGTGTTTTAGCTGTTATTTCTGCACAGCCAACTATTATTGAAGAAGTTAAAGAAAAATAACTAGAAGATGGATTTCTGAAAAAGATTGTTGATGAGATTGAATCAAAATTGAGACTGGGATTTGTGTTTGAGGACAATGTATTGAAATTTCAAGGTAAGCTTTGTGTATCGGATTGTTTAGAACCAAGAAAACGTGTCATGATTGAGGCACACAATTCTAAATTTGCTATGCATCCAGGAAATACAAAAATGTACAAAGATTTAAAACAGAATTTCTGGTGGCCTGGAATGAAGAAAAACATTGTTGATTTTGTAGCCAAATGTTTGCATTGTCAACAAGCGAAAGCCGAACATCAACAACTCGATGGATTGCTTTAGCCGCTTCCAATACCAGAATGGAAATGAGAGCACATTACGATAGACTTCATTATCGGTCTACCTCGTTCTCCTAGAGGTATGGACTTTATCTGGGTTATTGTTGATCGTTTGACAAAGTTTGCCCACTTTTTACCTATTAGAACATTTTATAATGTGGATAAATTGGCTAATATTTAAATTGATGAGATTGTAAGATTGCACAGAGTGCCAATATTTATTGTATTTGAAAGAGATTCGAAATTCACATCAAGATTATGGCAAATTTTGCCAAAAACCTTAGGAACTGAACTGAACTGAGACTTAGTAGTACATATCATCCACAGATAGATGGCCAATCAAAACAAACTATTCAGACGTTGGAAGATATGATAGGAATGTATGTGTTGGATTTTTAAGGAAATTGGGAGACCTATTTGCCTTTGACCGAGTTTGTGTACTACAATAACTATCATTCGAGTATCAGTATGGCTTCTTGTGAAGCTCTTTATGGAAAGAAATACCGATCACCTATTTGTTGGGCTGAAGTAGACGATAAACCGTTGTTGGGACCCGAACTTGTACAAGAAACGACTGAGAGAAAGTGAAATTGATTTAGCAACGATTGAAAACCGCACAAAGTCATCAAAAAAAGTTATGCCGATGTCTGAAGAAGAGATAGAGAATATGAAGTAGGTGACCATGTGTCCATTAAAGTAACTCCAATGAAAGGCCAGACACAGCTTGGAGTTAAAGGCAAGTTGGCACCGTAGTATATTGGTCCGTATGAAATCATTGAGAAACTCAACCTGGTGACGTATTAAGTCGCCTTACCTTTAGTTATGGAAAATATGCATAATGTCTTTCATGTTTCGATGCTTCGGGACTATTTGCGGGATCCGTTACATGTGATTGAACTGATACATGTGCTATTGAAAGATGACTTCCTATATGAAAAATGATCGATTCAAATTGTCAATCAGAGGATCAAAAGATTAAGAAACAAAGAAATTTCGTTGGTGAAAATAGATTGGCAGAATCACGGAGGAACGCATGCAACTTGGGAGACCAAAGAAGATATGATGAGATGATATCTAGATTTGTTCCCTCTAGACCCAGTATTCTTTTGAAATGAAGGTAATTCAAGTTTGGAGGACTAAACTCTTTAAGAGGGGAAGACTATAACAATCCCGACATGTGATTAGCCTATAATTCTTGATTAAGAATACTTAACAAGTAATCAAGCCGAAATCCTAAGTTACTTGCATGTGTTATGTGTTATTTGTGTTTAAATCTGTCTGTTGTAGGAATATCTGTCGATAATGTTGCTTGAACCTGTGAATTGAAAGCCTTATAAGCCACCAAACATGAAATTGACTACGCTAATGTGTTGATTCGGATTTTTAGGATTTTATGGTGGGTTTAGTTGAAATTCAATTCGGAACCAAATAGTTAGAATAAATTAATTATTAAGTTGAATTCATTTAGTTCTAATCATAATTAATTAACTTAAGCTAATTAGACCTATATAAGACCATTTATAACTTATGAATAAAACATTCCATCTTCATTTCCTTGAGACCAACGTGGGAGAGAGAGAGAGATTGACTCTAGAGTGGGAGAAAGAAGAGAATTCAAGGGAGATTTGTGAAGATTGAAGATAAATTTGAAAAATTTGAAAGATTTAGCGTCAACACCTCTAAAACCAAGGTTTAAGGTAGGAAATTCACCCATTTACTTGTGAATTTGAGTTACTAGTGTAAGAGTTCAAGGGAATTAGAAGAATTAACATGAGAATTAAGTTAAGGATGTGGAATTGAGCATGATTCATGCATTGCATGCATATTTCATGGCATTTTGAGTTTGATTTTCAAAAATTCTCACATGCATGGGCATATACTTGCATGATTATGAAAATTCAACATGATTCTTCTCTTCTTACTTCATTTGGACATGTTTTGGAACCAAAGATTGTGTGATTACATGCATGTAAGCATATCCAAAGTTTCAAGATCTGTTTTGAACAATTGACTTGCTTTTGGGCCTTAATTTTGTGAAATGGTTTTCAATACATGATATATTTTGAGTTTACACATGTTTGGTCAAGTTTTGGGCCCAAAAGGATATATTTTGATGCTTTGAAATCAAGTTTTGAACTTGGAGAGCAATACGGAAATCCCAGAATTCGAGCAGTTTGCTCAAGTGATGAAAGTGTCGCTCTAGCGTACATTTCAAGCTCCCAGTAGTTTTGCAAACAATTGCATAGTGGCTCGAGGGACTGATTGTGCGCTCGAGTGAACATTCTTTTCCTCAGTACTTGGCTCGAGCGATTGTCGAGCGTGAAAATCGAGCATCCAATACTTTTGTAGACTTTAATGATTGCTCGAGCGAACAAAGTTACGTTCGAGCAAATTACTTGTTTTTAGAAATTTTGCAAAGTGTTTATTAGTACATTTTAGCATCCTCATTGCATCTAAGGCACTCATAGGCCATGTTTAAGCTAAAAAATAAGGATAAGAGTTAGAAACACACACTAAGAAAGAAGAATGATGAGTTAAGCACTTTAGGGCATGTGTTCAATGTGTATTTGTTGCATGTTTGTGCAGGTCATATGTTATTGCCTGCCAGATTAGCCTGTTCTGTCCAAGTGAACTGTTCTATTATTGGAGCTATCTATGAGTAACAACTCTGTAAAACTATATTTGACTATAAGTATTTTCTGAACAATACGATATGATCTGTTTTCTAAAATGCTATTTTGTGAATCATGAATGATTGTCCATTTTTTTGAAATGTAATAGTGGCATCCTTAGCATCATATGATTCATGTGATATCTGTTATGTGTTACCTGGTACCAGGGTTCATGTGAGTTTCATTTATGGGACTGGTTCTGCATAACCTTTTATCTACTCTGTACGTGGGTCTTTTATGATCAAATCTCATGTGAATAAGGGTCTTCATGACCATCTCAAGTGAATATGGGTCTTTATAACCACCTCATGTGCACGTGGGTCTTTATGACCAATCTATGCTATAGCTAATGGATGTACCACGTATGATTATTTATGAAATTTGTAAAAGCACGTGAATCTGAATATATTTATGATATGAAATCTATTTTTTGAATCTGCTTGGACATCATTCATAAACCCTTTACTTTGTTATTATTCACTGGGCTCTAACTTATCGTATTATTTATGTATGTAGGTGATCAGGTATGCGACCAGGTTTAGGACTTCAAGTCTGGATCTATTCTGTCAAGCCAACCACCGTGCCTCACGTGGAGGTTCTTGGAAATTAGTGTGGTTGAGTTTTTGAAAGGAAGTCTTAAGCTTTATTTACTTTTGTTAATCTAGACAAACTTTTGTTTCCTTTCTGTAAATAGGGCTAAGTCTATTTTTGTTATATCTGTACATGGGACGACATCATCTTATATGTGAATAAGTTTTAAATTTTCTGTCTCATATAAGTTTGCACAGCTCAATGGACATTGTATAGTTGTTTTGGCTTTCGCTAGCCCTTTATTTTGTTAATATGTTTCAAAGGCCTTCTGTGATCTTCTGATTACTGTCCGATTATGATGCTAAACCTATAGGGGCAGATTTGGGTCATGACAAAACCCCTAAGGAGGATGCCCATAATTGAGTAAGGACAAAACAAAATATTCTCTTTTTTTTCTTTCTTGGATAATATTGCTAGAATAACATATTACTGTGAACCAGATTAAGATGTTACTATCAAATAGAGTAACATATTACTGTTTACATCAATTTCGACTGTAATATATATATATATATATATATTTAAGAATTTCATAGTCAACATGGATTTTATTTGATAGATCTTGATGAGAAGATTCTAAAAATACTAATTTTATTAAAAACTAACATTTAGATAAAAAATTATATTATTTTAAAAGTGTAATATTTTGGTAATAGTGGGATGTGTTGAATTTTTTAAGGAAAACTTTTTATACTTGTCCTTAATGCATTAAAGTTTTATTGTAAAGAAGCTTTGACCAAATCCCTATTTTTTAACTAGAGCAATGGCACATAATTGGAACATCAATTTTGTCAAGCCAAGCTATATTTTAACTTTGACATGGCCAATAACACAACCATTCAAGATGTTATTAGTACTGACATTTTGATTTAACATTTTGGGGATATTGGGAAAAAAACACTAAAGCTTTGAGCATTATAATAAAATAATTTTCTAATTTTATTAATTTAAATCATAATTTTTTATTTTTTATTTAAATTATTCATCTGTTTTCGTTAATTAAAATTGACAGAAAAGAGTACTTTGGTTATTAAAATTAATGTAGATGTACATAAAATGTTTTAAATATCATTTTTCGTAAAATTTAATAGCTAAAATATTATTTTTTTGTCAATTTTACTTAACAAAATTGGAAAGTAGTTTAAATTAAAAATAAATTAAAATATCAAGATTTAAATTAATAAAATTAAAAATTTTAGAATTTATTTTGTTTTAAGAATCAAACTCCCAATTTTGTTTTTATACTTTCTCCTAACATTTTTTTATTAATTAGTCTTATTTGTCTAATTCTAATTGGGCTTCAAAGAACTAGAGCCCTTGTAAACATGGTATGGGAATTTACTCATCAAATTTCTCGAATTCGACTTTGTTAGAGCATTTTCAATGGCAATCTATTGGAGTTATTATTGTCAAATTATGGCAGCAGTTAATAAAAATTCACCTTCAATAGTAAGTTTTGGCAACTGTTATCTTTGGCAAATATCAAAACTGCCAAATCACCAAAACCAACCGTTTCCTCCCTCCCTTCCTCCCTCCTTTTCTCATCATCCTTCCCAGCAAATAGTTCCAAAACAGAAGCAAAATTCACCCAAAAATCCACCAAAACATAAATAAATTTTGAAGCATTTTTTTTTTCCAAAATCAATAATAAATCAATCTGAAGCAAAAATAAATAAATAATTTACATTTTAGGAATTTCAAGCTGACGAATTATAGAAATCTTTCTCATTAACTCAATATGTGATTACAATCTCTTATTTATACAATATTTCTAACTAACCAAATAATATCTGTAACTAACTAAACAATCTAACAAACTCTATCTAACAAAATTCACCCAAAAATCCACCAAAACATAAATAAATTTTGAAGCATTTTTTCCCCCAAAATCAATAATAAATCAATCTGAGGCAAAAATAAGTAAATAAATAAATAAATAATTTGGATTTCAGGAATTTCAAGCTGAAGAATTATAGAAATCTTTCTCATTAACTCAATATGTGATTACAATCTCTTATTTATACAATATTTCTAACTAACCAAATAATATATGTAACTAACTAAACAATCTAACAAACTCTATCTAACTACCATGTGAGACAGTTAAGTAGTTTTGCTAAGTCATCTTAAGCTGCATAAGCTATTGAAGTTGTAGCTCCAATTAATGGCTTTAGCTACGGATGTAGCTCCAATTGTACCTGTAGCTGCTATAGCTCTTGTATTGTCATCAACCCCCTGCAAGCTGATGAGAGAGGGAGTGACCAACAACTTGGTCTGAAGAAAATGAAATCCGGAACTAGGTAAAGGTTTTGTAAAAATGTCTATTATTTGATCCACATAAGAAACACACTGGAGAACAATTTTCTTGGCTGCAACCTTCTCACGAATAAAGTGACAATCGACCTCAATGTATTTAGAGCTGGTATGAAACACATGATTTAAGGCAAGGGCAATAGCGGTGAGGTTATCACACCAAAGAATAGGAGATGAAGTAGTGGGAAGATGAAGATCATGAATGAGCATTTGTAGCCAACTCAATTCTACTGTAGCATGAGCTAAAGCTCTATAGTCAACCTCAGTGCTTGATCGAGATACAACGGGCTGTTTCTTAGCAGACCAGGAAATGATATTAGAGCCAAGATAAATGCAATACCTTGAGGTAGATCTTTTATCCGGATTATCTCCAGCTTAATTAGAATCAGAAAAAGCTTGAAGCTCAAAAGAACTGGGAGAAAATGTGATTCCATAAGAGAGAGAGAGAACCTTTAACAAATATGAGAATACATTTAACAAAGGAAAAATGGCCATTAGTGAGAGCATGCGTATACTGGCAGGCTTGATTAACTGCAAAAGAAAGATCATGTCATGTGATTGTGAGATACTACAAAGCACCAACAAGACTTTTGTATAATTGTGGCTAATTAAATGGTAGAGAAAAAGCAGGAGTGAGTAAAGGCTTAACTGAAATAGGTAAAGGGCAGGGTTTACAAGAGGTCATGCCAGCCTTGATGAGAATATCATATGCATATTTTTACTGAGACAAACAGTAGTTGGCTCCCACATTTTGAATAGATATGCCTAGGAAGTAAGAAATGTTGCCTAACACTTTCATTGCAAAGGCAGAATGCATTTGTTGAATAAGATCTTGAATAAGAAGAGAGCTACAGCCAGTAAGTAGAATATCATCTACATACATAAGAAGAACCAGAATATCAATGGAAGTCTTCTTGATGAACAAAGAGTTGTCACAGTGACTGTTGACAAAGCCTTGAGATAAGAAAAACTTGGAAAAGGTTGAATACTAAGCTCTAGGGGCTTGCTTCAGTCCATAGAGAGCTTTTCTTAGTCTGCAAACATGATTAGGATTGGTGACACTAGAAAAACCAGGTCATGGTAGCATATAGACTTCTTCATCCAAGGTGCCATGAAGAAAGACATTGCTAATGTCTAGCTGCTTTAAGGGCCATTGATAATGCAAGGCAATGCAGAGTAAAATTCTGATAGTAGGTTGCTTAGCCACAGGACTAAAGGTCTCATTATAGTCCACACCTTCTTGTTATAAAAATCCTTTTGCCATTAACCTGGCTTTATATCTGGCAATGATGCCATCAGAATTTTCTTAATTTTGAAAACCCATTTACAGCCAATGGCTGTTTTGGCAGATAAAAGAGGAATAAGAGACCAAGTGTTTTAAGCAAGAAGAGCATTATAATCTTCAAGCATAGTAGTATACCAGACTGGAGAAGTGAGGGCTTAGTGATAAGTAGGAGGTTTTGTATCAGCAAAAGAAGAAGAAGAACAGGCCACAAGACAATTAGTTTTAGATTTAGTGAGTATAGGATGAACATTGGTAGAGGCATAAGCAGGTAAAGATGAGGTAGGTAAATATGGTAAGTCTATAAAGATGGAGTGAAGAGGAATAGAAGGATGGACTGCATGGAGCAGAGGAGACTGGGTTGCACTAGGCTGAGATAGAGGAGTGGGTGTAACAGGACTAGCAGGCAGAGAATTAGGTGTTACAGAAGACACAATAATAGATTGAGATAGAGATATAGACAAAAGAGCAAATGCAGCAGGACCAGTAAACAGAGATATAGGTACTGCAGAAGACATAGAAATAGGTTGCAAAGATGGAGAAGCTGGTCCAGGAATAGATACAGAATGATGCTTAGAAATAGGCAGAAGAAGAGACAGGCTAGAAGAGGGAGTAAACAGATGATTAGATATAGAAGTAGATCTAGGAGAAGAAGAAGACCAAAAAAAGGACTGTAGTTGAGATAAAGAAGATGAATGAGAAGGAGACTAAGAGGATGTAGCAAACAGAAAGATATCTTCATGAAAAATGGCATGTCTAGAAATATGAATTTTGCTTATAACAATGTCAAGACATCTGTACCCTTTAAAATAGGGATGATAACCAAGAAATATACAAACAGTTGATCTAGGTTAAAGCTTATTAGAAGTGTAGGCCCTAAGCCATGGAAAGCATTGACAGCCAAAAACTCTTAAATAGGAGTAATCAGGAGAAGAATGGAAGAGGAGCTCATAGCAAGACTTATTAGAAAGCTTAGAGCTAGGCATCCTATTAATGAGATAGATGACTGTAGACATTGCATCAAACCAATACTTTAGAGGAACAGAATAATGATGAAACAAGGCAATTGTTGTTTCAATGATGCATCTATGTTTTCTTTCAAACACTCCATTTTGAGGAGGTGTGTATGGACAAGACATTTGATGAATTATACCTTGAAGCTTTTAAAAATTGAGTCATTTGAGTATTAACAAATTTGGTGGCTCCATCAATTCTTAAGACTTGCAATTTGGTGGAGAATTGAGTTTCAACAAAAACCTTAAATTCCAAAAATTTGGAAAACACTTCACTTTTGTAACATAGAGGATAAAGCCATGTAAATTTGCTAAACTCATTAACAAAAAGCACATAGTACTTATATGTAGACAAAGAAGAAAAAGGACCCCACACATCACTGTGGATAAGGGATAATGATTTTTACAGTGGAATTAGAAAGCATAAATGTGAGTCTATGGCTTTTTGCCACACAACAATGAACATAAGGAGACATATCAGTTAAGGTTTTATTAGCAATATCAGGCAAATGAGTCTTCATATGTACAAAATTCAACTGAGATGGATGTTCCAATCTCTTATGCCAAACTTTTGCAGAAACAACTCCAATTGTGGAAGTAAGTAAAGCATGAGATGAAGAGGGAATGGAAGTATGTATAACAAGAGAAGTGGTAGGAAAGTGATATAAACCATGAGTATTAAAGCCCTGGTGCAAGACTGCCTTCAAGGACTTGTCCTAAACCACAAATGAAGAATCATCAAAAGTGACAGTACAATTATTGTCTTTGGTAAGTTGATGCAAAGAAACAATATTAGAAGAAATAAGAGCATATAAAATCTTTTTAAGCTTAAAGGAGTAATAAGGAGTAGGCAAAATACCTTTCCCTATGTATTGGATAGGTAGAGAATTGCCATTTTCAACTGTGATTTGATCATTACCTTGATATAGCTGGTACATGCTGAGATTCAAGAGCTCATATGTGATATGATTAGAAGCAGTAGAATCAAGATACCAAGGAGAAGATTTAGATGAAGCAGAGACAACATATGCTTTTGGTGATGACGAAAAATGTGATTGAGAAGAAGAAGAACATTAGTGATTAGTTGTATCCAATCGATGCCAACAATCTAAGGCAATATGATTTGCTTTTCCACAAATTTGACAGATGAGTCCTGAATATTATGGATTGGATGCTGAATTTTGTCTGCCTCTGCCTTTGAAAGATCTTCCTTCTCGAAAAGCACCTCTAGAGTTGCCTATGTAACTGCGAATTAATCTACCTTGAGAATATGAGGAAGATAAACTAGAAGTAAAACCTCTTGTAGCAACATAGGCAACAGATGACTCCAAAGTCTGACTCTTCCTTTTTTTTGCTTCAATGTGAATAGATTTAGAACAAAGTAGAGAGGTCAATTCAGCCATGGAAATAGCTTTAACTCATGCACGAATGTTGGTTTTAAGAACATCAAATTCTTCATGTAATCCATTTAAGGTAAGCAACATAAGATTTTCTTCACCAAAAGGTGATGAAGTTAGGGCTAGTTGATCAGCAAGTTCTTTAATTTGATTCAAATAGTCTTCAATCGACTTAGATTCCTTAGTTATATTGTTCAGTCTATTCTTCATTTGATGAATATGAGATTGAGAAAGTAGAGTAAATTTCTTGCATAATGTTTTCCATACCTCTGTATTGTGTTGCAAGTGGAGAACAAATGTGAAAATGGCAGGTGTAAAAGTTGCTGTAATACAACTAAGCAAATATGGATCAATCATATTCCATTGTGCTTGTTTTGGATTCAGTACTTCTTCACTACTTGAATTCTTGATCACCAATAGAGGACATGGAATAGATCCATTTGCCAAAATCCAATAGCTAAGTTGCATGAAGAATATTTTGAAACTAACTTCTTCAGATGATGAAGTTTGTAGAATCAAGCTTGATTGTAATGAAGGAGTTTAGATTTGAGATCAAAAGATTGAGATTAGCAGGTAAGGAAAAAGAAGATGAGGAAAAAGATGAAGCCATTGATGGATTAATTTCAAGCTCGTGAGAGCTTTAGTGATGCTCTGATACCATAAAGAATTACAAAAATCTTTTTTGATTAACTCAATATGTGATTACAATCTTTTATTTATATAATATTTCTAACTAACTAAATAATATCTATAACTAACTAAACAATCTAACAAACTCTATCTAACTACCATGTGAGATAGTTGAGGAGTTTTGCTAAGTCATCTTAAGCTACATAAGCTATTGAAGCTATAGCTCTAGTTATGGCTTTAGTTGCGGATGCAGTTCTAGTTATAGCTGTAGCTACTGTAGCTCATGTATTGTCATCACAAGCAATATAAATGAATCAATTTCAATCAATGAATTTTGAACCCAAAAACAAAAAAAATTGAATTTTAGTAAGATTTCAGAATTAGAAAAAATACCTGTAATTTGAAAAGGAATTTTGGCTTCATCTGCTTTATCTTCATGTTTGGATCATCTTCATTACATCTTCGAATTGATCTTCTTAGTCTTCTTTGGATGGTCTTCATTAGGGTTTCGGGTTTGGATCATTTTTTAGAGAGAGGGATCGTTGGAGAAGAGGTTTAGAACAGAAGGAGAGATGGATCAAAAAAGGAGAGAGAGGATTATTTTGGTTAAGGTTAGGGTTTTGATCGTTAGAGAAGACGGTTTAGAATGGAGGGAGAGAGAGATAGAAGAAGAAGATGATGAGAAGAAGGTGAGAGATAGGGGGTTGTGATGGAAAAGAGGATTGGAGAAGAGAGAAGGAAATTTGGAATTTGAGGATTGGAGATTAATGGTGGGTGTGGTGGTGGTGGTTCTGTTGGTTATGGTGGTGGTGGTTCCTGTGGTTGTGATGGTGATTGTAGTGATGAAGAAGGTGAAAGACAGAGGGAGAAGAGGGTTAGAGAAATGAGAAAGAAATTTGGAGTTTAAGGGTTGGAGATCAGAGATGGATGTGGTGGTGGTTTTGTTGGTTATGGTGTGGTAACGAAGAAGATGAGACACAAAGGGAAAAAGTGAGTGAGAAGAAATGAAGACAATGAGAAAAAGGAAGAGCGATGAAGACTGGTTCTGGAATGAAGAGAGATAGAGAGATAGATATTGGGAGATGATTTGGACAGACAGAATCAGAGGGTAGTGTTAGATCATTGGATTAAATAATCCAACGGTACTCTTTTGTCATTGGAATGCACAAATTGAGCAACGACACTTTTTCTTCCTCTAATTCAGAAAAGTTTGAAACGGCTATAAATTAAACGAATAAAAAAAAGGGTCATATTTTTACTCCCTATAAATATAAACAACCAATCTCAATTTGAATACACAACTTTCAATCTACATAAATTTTTTGTTTGTTTTTTTACACAATCAGTATGGAAAATTCATGAAAAACAAAGAGAGGAAAATCATTCACCGCTTAAGAAGATGTGACAATTTGTAGAGCTTGGTGTCACATTATTGAAGACCCAATTGTTGGAAATTCGCAATCTCATGTTCATTTTTGGGGAAGAATTTTTGAAAATTATTGCTTGTTGCAAAATGATCACTCAAGAACACAAGTGTCTATCTTATCTACTTGGGGTGTAATCATGAAATGTTGTAACAAATTTTGTGGGTGTTTAGTACAAGTTGAAAATCTATACTCAAGTGGGATGTTTCAAGTTGAAATAGTAAGATTTCATCTTCATTTATTATGTTAGTTTTTTTATTTTGTCTTATATAAAAATTAACTAATTAATTAATTTAGTATTTTATTAATACAGATGCTTCTACCAAAACTTTTATACCATCAAGATGAAAACAAACATTTTGCTTTTGAACATTGTTGGCCAATCTTGCAAAACAATATCAGGTGGCAAGATGTAACTCCTATGAACACAGTGAAGTCAAGGATAGATACATCGTTTTCTCCTAATTCAGTCCCCAAATCCCTTATGGATAACTGCATTTGTCTTGAAGATGACAATAGTTCAAGTGTTGGTAACAATCCAACTATTGGTAATAATCTAAATGATGATGGTAGTGTCTCTGTAAGGGGTAAAAGGGCTATGGGTAGGAAATCTGCAAAAAAATTGCTTTGGATAAGTGAAGCTATTTTAGCTGAAGTCCACAAACTGAAAGAAAAGAAAAAATGGTTCAAGCATTACAGGAGATGAAAAAAACTTGAGATTAAAAAAGAAGAATTTTTTCAGGAGTTTAGAGAACTTGAGATCAAAAAGGAAGAACATTTGATAATGACTATGGACATTTTTTATTTGGACCCTCAAACGAAAGCGTATTACATAATGCGCAAAAATGAGATTTTCACAAAGTGGTTTGCATATATCAGCAACCTAAATTACTATTTTCCTTTGCCTCCTAATGAACAATTATGGGAGAATGTATTTTTTAATTTTGCAATGTCATTTATTTGTCAATGTAATTTTTAGTATTTTTTATGTTCCAATGTAATTTTATTTTTGCAATGTAATATTGACAATTTTTTAGTATAATTTTAATTTTTCAATGTTATTATGAAAAAATACATATATTATTTAAATGAAGACAATAATGTTGCAAATGAAGGAAATTTTATTAAAATAAAAATACATTAAATGATATTAAGTGTCATTAAAAATATAAAATAAAAACCTAATCTAACTCTCCAGATCGGGACCACAAGTGTTCAATTAGATCATTACGAATTATATTATAGGCTTTAGTAGATCTAATCATCTGACGATTCAACATAAATTCAACATACTCCTGATTTGGATCGCGTGACACTTGATATGGAGTATTAGTGGTATCAATTTGTAGTAGTGTTGCACTGCGTTCATTTTTTGGAATTTTATGCTCATCTTCAATGATCATATTGTGCAAAATAATGCATGTTTTCATGATGCAGTACAGATCCTAATCACTCCAACCTCTCGCCGAAACTCTAACAATATTAAAACGTGCTTGGAGCACTCCAAATGCCCTTTCGACATCTTTCCGACCTGTCTCTTGCATCCTCGCAAATAGTTGTCTCTTTAAACATTAAGGTTGAGATATTGTTTTCACAATCATTGCCCAACAAGGATAGATACCAATAGTAAGATAATATCTCATGGTGTACGCGTGATTATTGATGATATAGTTGGCAGTAGGGCACGCCATCTAGTTAATTCAGAAAATAAAGGTGACCTGTCAGGAATAATAATATCATTCAAAGAGCCAGGCATGCCAAAGAAAGCACGCCAAATCCACAAGTCGTAGGAGGCAACATCCTCGAGTACAACTATTTGTTTGTGTTAGTGTCTAGTGTAAGTACTGGCTTGGGCGGTTAGACATGTATCGCAACGCCAGTGCATACAATCCAAACTCCCTAACATTTCGGGAAACCCGTGTTGCTCTCCCTTTTGCAATAATCTAGTAACATCTGCCTCATTTGGGGATCTTAAGTAAACGCCTTCATAGATAGCAATAATCGTTTTGGTAAAAAAATTCAAGACTGCAATTGCAGTAGTTTCATCGATTTTGATGTACTCGTCTATAGGATCAGCAGGTACGCTGTATTGCAGGATCCAAAGTGCAGCAGTCATCTTTTGTACGCTAGATAATCTAGGAGCACCAGTGGCATCATGGGTTTGCATGAAGTGCTCGCTGACTTGTTGAAGATTATGTAAAATACTAAGAAATAATGACCGCCTCATTTGAAAACATCTTTGGAAGTATTTTTCTAGGTAAACAGGATTATCTAAAAAGTAGTCTCTATAAATTTTCTCGTCACCTTTGACCCTTTTACGATTAATGTATCAACGACCACTTGTGGAACCAACATGTCTGGTTGGTTGGTTTAGGGTTATTGCTTGCATTCTTTGTTGTTGCACTATTAATAGTTGCATCATCATTATATCATCATCAGATGATGAAAATTCATCAAAATCTCCATTAGAGATGGCTTTAGTGAAATTGTTCATTATGGGTGGGTAGGTAAATATGAAAATTGTAAAAAATCTTATGGGTGGGTACAGAGAGTTTAGAAGATATGAAAATTGTGGGTAGATAAATATGAAAAATCGTAGAAAACCTTGTGTTATAATTTATTGAGAAAATTGTAGGTAGGTGAATGATGAATAGTTGTTGGTGGGTAGTTGTTGGTAATTGAACTTTTAGTGAATAATGAATGGTTGTTGGACAGGTGGCTGTTGGTGAATAAATGTTGGATGATTGTTGGTCGGTGGTTGTTGGTGAATGATGGATGGTTGTTAGTGGGTAGTTGGTGATTGTTTATTTTTTAATGTAGTTAATAATAATTTTTTTTTTGTCAGTAGTATTTTTTTTGGTGAGGTGAATTTTATATATATATATATATTTTTTCAATTTTTATATTTGTTTAGTCGGGTATTGTAGACACCTTATTTTTGACCGTCCTTAAGACTTGGACGTCATCGCTTGTGCACTCGATGATTACGACTGCATGTGCTCGTTCTAGTGCCCAAAGTCCTCAACAGAGTGCCCTGTCTTTCAGCCTTCAACCTTGTCCATTCTATGCCTTGTTTTGGACTAAACTTTAGTGCTTCAAGCTTGCAACCCCTGGTGGCCAGCCGACCACTATTTGAGGCTGCCAGCTACCAATTGAGCCTTGCCGGCCACCCTTGTGCCTTGCTGGCCATCACTGGTGGCCTACCACCAGTGACCTTTTTCCAGATATTTTGTTGATAGTTGTTCCAGCTGTTGGCACAATTGGTCTCATCTCCCTACACGTGTACGGAGGGATTTATCTCAGCCAAATGCATGTTTTTCCATATATATGGGGTCTCTTTCCCCATTTTTGAGGATTAGAAAATTTCGAGCAAAAAATATCTATCTCTCTTTATCTCTACATTTCTGTCTCTCTCTTGCAATTTTGTGCACATTAGCCTAGATACACTACACTTTTTCCTACACCTCCTTAACCAAAGTTGATCATCTTTGAGCTGAGGTTCCTTGAAGCCTTCTTGGAACTCTTGAAGCTGGTTTTGGCTTGAATTAGTGCCTAAAGTTGATATTTGCTTCAAGAGGTATACTACTTCCCTTTTAAGCTTTCTTTGTATACTTATTTTTCTATCTATTCCTACTATTTGGGAGCTATAAAAAATCTCTGTTTTTGTGGTCTGAAATTGGTGTTTTAGGCCGTTTAAGGTTAGGGGGGTATCTCACCCTTCTTTATTCCTTGTTTGTAAGGCTTTTCCACCTTTGTTTCCCATCTTCAAACTATCTTTTTTTGGGCTTTTGAACACTGAATTTCAGAGTATTTTCAGTGGTAAAAACCTTGTTTTGAAGTCCAAAATTGGTGGGGTTTGCCTCCCCTCCTTATGTCTAGTTTGCTAGCTTGCTAGCCTAGTTAGCTCTATGTGTTAACTTATTTTTCTAGTCATTTGTAGCTTAATTCCAGCATGTTTTAGACTATATTTTAGACCGTTTGACACTATTTTTGGCTGGTTGTTGCATTTGGGTTTTGTTTTGCATGCCTCTAATGTAATAGTCTTTACAAGCTTGGTGTTTTAGGCCTTTAGACACCCCTTGTTTGAGTTAATTGCCATGTTTTAGTGCTTTTCTCATTTCATTTTAGCACTTATAAATCTCTGCAATCTCCCTCATTTCTTCACTCTTTATTTGCTTTGAGGGTTATTTCAATCTTAAGATAGCTTAAGCTTGAGATTGAGGTTCATTGCTTAATGGTTTAACCTTCTTTTGGGGGTTCATTACCAATGGCATGACATCTCTCTCTTGCCTTAAACTACCCCTTGTTTGACACTTCTTTCTCTTTAGAAGATAACTCACCAATGGACTTAATTGGTTAAGGAATGGAAAGGTAATTAAAATGAGTAAATAAAAATGCAAACTAAAATTGTGCAAGTTAAGAAATTGGTTGTGTTTTGATGTGTTCAATTGAACGTTAATTGAACACAATGAAAATTGGGGCATTTCATACTCAAAGTGATGAAATGTGCCAAGTTTCCTAGGTTTCCATTGCCCTTGATCATGCATGATAGGGTGAAGGTTATAAGTCTTATTTGTGCATTTATTAACTTGTACATTTTGGTTCTTTAGCCATCACGCAATGAAATTGCTTGATTGATGGTTTAAGGACCAAGTGTATCACTCTTTTGAGATGTTTTGATGATAAGGAGGGATACACAGTACAAACAACCTGTGAGAATACCCTCTCTTTGCCCTGTTTGCTCTCTCTGTTGTAGCAAAAATGGTGTGTCATCAGTGGCCGGCCGGCCACTGTTACTAGCCTGCCGGTTACCAATGTTGGACAACAACCCCTGAATGGTAGTCAGCCGGCCACCACTTCTAGCCTGATGGCCACTAGTGAATTTTGGGTAGTGTGCTTGTGAAGCATGGCAGAGTTGATTTGGAGAAGGAAAACAATGCAAGGGTTGTGCAAACAAACGCTTTTGAGGACGGACAGTAGATGTTCTTTGGGTGAAATCCAAGCATGTATGGGCCTCCCTCGTTTCCTGGGACTAGTTAACTAGTTAATTAGTTTAATTAGCAATTAATCATTTATTTGTTGTAATTAATTAGTTGTAGCTAATTAGTTTGTGTTGTAATATTTAATTAGCTTAATTAGTTGTAGCTAATTAGTTTGTGATGCAATATTTAATTAGCTTAGCCTAGTTAAATTCTTAATTAATTAGCTTAGATACATAGTTAATTATTCATTCAAGTGTTGTAATAATTAGTTAATTAGTTTAGGTATTTATTCGGTTTGTAATAATTAGCTTAATCAGCTTAGTTTTAATGAGCTGCTAGTTAGCTTCTATTCATTCGAACTCTCCTTCGTGAGAGCATAATGTAATAATGTGTATGTCTTTCAACTCCACGTCTTTCTTCCTTTTATTTAATCGCTTTTGATGGTTAGATTAGGGACATCACGTTTCAATTAGCATATCGCATGTTTGCATCCATTCATCTTGTATTGCATGCACCGAGGTTCGGTTCATTATTCAAACTGCATTGTCATTTCAATACATTCGTTGAATACGTGTTTAAACGCATGCTATGAAATTGTTGCAAATAACATGTTAAGTAGCCGAGCCTCTATTAATTGCATATCGCATGTATTGCATTAGTCATATTGCATAAGTTAGGAATCATGCATATTTTTCTAACTCTTTTATTTATCTTAGGTTGGAGTACTAGGTGAGTTTTTAACACTTTAGCATACTTGCATGAGTGTGAGTGACTGCCATGACTAGCATGCTTGCCATGAGGCTAAATGCTTACTTGTTGAGCTGTTTGAATGCCTGTAGATAAAGGCTTGTTGCTTGAATTGGAATGATTTGATAAATGTACGTTTAACCCCACTTTGTTAAGTGGAAAATTCATAAACCTTTAAGCCCACTTGAGGTGGCAAAATCAAACCCTTTTCGAAAAACAAACATGAAATTAAATTGTTCCAATTTAGGAAAACTAGTTTATACTTACTTGTGCGCATCACGTGGTAATGCTAGCCTAATAAGTGGAACAAGAGCATATAATGTTGATAAAAAATCATATCATGATTAGTAGAAGCCGATCTTTGATCGGGCGAGCGGGGGTGCTCAATTCATGACCTTCCCCTCTTGTACATAAGTTCCCGAACCAAGACAACTTTGGTGATGACGGACACATGGCCTTTGGCATGAGTCATGGGTTTCCTAAATTTTCTCAAAATAAAATATTTAAGTGGTGACTCTGTATCTGGCAAAGCAGTCCAATTTTGGCATTTTTGAATCAAAAATCAATTTTCCAAATGATTTGTTGGATTTGGACTCTTTGGTGTTTACCAATTTCACATTGCACTTGTGAGATTAGATTCAGAACCGCGGGAGTCCGAACTGTAGGGCTTTCTTTCGAGCTTCCGAAAGGGGGCACGAAAAAGCCGAGCTATAGTTTCTGGCGACTCTGCTGGGGAAATTAGAGAACTTGACTCGAACTCATTGTATGAAGATTTATCTACACTTATGTGTTTCTTTGCATTGCATTTTGCATTGGTGTACTTAAGTCACTGTGTTTGTCGTCTGCTATTCCTGGACGGTTTGCCGGAGGCTTGCCTAAAAAGCTTGCCAAAAGGCTACTTGATCACGGGCTTTGCTACGATGGGAACACAACCCTTGGATCTGGACTACCACTGTACCGTTTGATCCTCCTTTCACTTCTCGGTGTAAGGTGTGAGAGGTATATTAGGTTGTCTTGCTGAGGTATCCTTTTTGACCATTTGGCCTAGTTGTGTATCGAAAGTCGTAGAGACTATTCCAAACTAGGACAAGATGCTCACCCAAATCCAGGATTGTGTGAAACACTTTTGTTTGAATAGTGAACCCTAGTTCCTAACGAAACTAGGATAGGGTAACGCTACCCCCTCATAGGGGTGTTTTGGCTCTCACTTAACTAGTATGTACTTTTACAGTGAAACTCTACAGGAATGTGCGTATCAGTTACAAGTTTGGGTGTCAGATTTAGGGGCAGAAATCAGTGTTGAGTACAGTTCTGCAGCTTTTGATTACAATTGTGTGTTGTTAACGTCTAAACTGAGGTGCTGTGCGGTTTTTGATTTTTGTTTTCCTTTTGCTTTATTTTTTTTTTTGCAAGGTAGTTTATCACAATTACTTTGGACAGTTCGGTTACCCCCCCAAGCACTCTGGATTCGTGTAAGGACATTTTACAGATCTGGGGATCTTGTTAGGGGATAACCTGTGTTTGCTTCGCTCCCACCAGTTACCAGACGGAGGAGGGTTAGGCATAATTCACCATTTCAGCAATCACCTGCATCCAGTCAGGGACAATCTTGTACATCTAGGCCAGTAAGAGATCACTCGCCTATTTAGATGACTCAGTACCCGACAGCCAGTATGGAGGACTTGATTCGTCATCTCTAACAAACAGTGGAAACCATACAGCAAGATGTTACCCGCCAAGTTGAAGTTACAGCCTACCAAGCTGAAGTGATAAACAGGCTGTAGTAACAGCAACCACAGCCGGCAGTGGCTTCTACTTCCCATGCACCTTCTGCGTGTATCCCAACACCCATAATCACTATCAATGTCCAAGAGAATATGGGCAATCCGGCGGACCCGATCCCACTATAAGCCTCAAAGGCACTAGTGTATCAAACTGAGGCGCCGTTTGAATTTGAAGTTGACCTGACTGTGCTCAAGGTCAACAAGCTGGAGAAGCTTCTCAAGCGGGCACAAGGTGTGAACTCAATCCCCAACATTGAAGATGGGTACACCAACTCTGCAGTGACTTTGCTGACCCGGTTCAAAATGCCATATATCGACCGGTTTGATGGCTCTAGGGATCCCATGGTCCATCTTCAGTTGTTTTTCGATATCCTGTGGCTGATGGGCCTCACTAGACTTCAAAAGCTATCGCTTTTTAGCCAAACCTTGTCAGGAATAGTGGGTATCTGGTATGCAAAACTGGAGGACTCTATGAAATGAAGTTGGGAGGAAATGGCTAAGGCCTTCATCGCACAATACTCATATAATACGTAGATCGAGGTCACAACTCGTGATCTTGAAGCAACCTGTCAAGAGCCAAAGGAGGGCTTCTCAAACTTTGTAACGAGGTGGAGGGCTAAGGCTTCGATGATGGCTACTAGGCCATCCAAGAAAAATCAAATCAGGATGGTGGTCCGCAATCTGGAAGGAAAATTATTGCAGAAAATGATCATCTTGCCATTGTTCACATTCACTGAGCTTCATGAGATAGGGGTTCAGATTGAAGATGCAATGAAACAGGGGTTGATAATCGATGAGAAGGAATAGCCTAAGAAGCCTTTTATGCGCAGTTCCAATGCAACCACTAATGGAAACACAACTGCGCGACCATCTGATGTGAATGTTGTCACCACTATCGCCAAAGACCGCTAACCCCTTTCGCCAGTACAACTCTACAAACCTCAAACAACTAGGCCTGATCTCAAAGGGTCTTTACCCCACTCTATATGCTTTTATCCCAAGCCCTGAGGGTGCTGATAAAAAATGGGCATCTTAAGCAGTTAGAATAACGCCTACTACCAGATCATCTCTTATCTAAACACAACCCGACCAAATACTACACTTTTCACCAACAGTATGGTCACGACACTGACCAATGCTACATGCTGCGTCATGAGATTCAAGATCTCATTGACAACAAGGTGATAGCACCACCTCAAAAGCCAAATGTAACCACCAACCCTCTCCCGCCCCACAACCAAGTTCCTCCATCTCGGAACTTAAACCTAATACATACACAGGCCATTCCCTATGAACCCAGCGTATATATCATCTCTTCCCACCTACCCAAACTAGCCATGTTCATTCTTGAAAGCATGGACTTGTGCATGATGGACACGTCCATACTTCAACCTGAACCCGTGATGGTGACAGTAGCAGAAGAAGGGAGGTTGGTTTTGGAGGAGAGTATCAGTCCACTGCCTGAGTGCTCTGAGGATTTGACTAACAGGGAGTATGATTCGTGCCACTATGTTGTGCCAATTGATTAAGCCAAACTTGAAGTGGTATTGCCAACAGTAGTGAAGGTCAATGTGGTTAGAGAAGATGGCCCAAGTTGAGGTCTGGATGATGTAACAGAGTTAGAGGAAGACTTAGACAATCTGTAGTTCTACAACAAACAAGATCAGGGGGATGTGCAGATTGACTGGTTTGATCTAAATGGGTCGATAGACAACTCCGGGTGGCTTAGTGATGAACCTAACCGGGAGGAAAGAACTGGACCAAAACTTGAAGAAAATGAAGCAAGAATAGCTACAGTGGCCGGAATGGCTAAGGAAAAGGGAAAACTACCGGAGAACACCGGTATCAAGAATTTAGCTCTGGAACTGGGCGCCATGAGTACCATAGATAGAGAGAAGGAAGCCGCGTTGAAGCGGTTTGAACAAGAAAATGATCAAGACAAATAGGAAGCTGGAAAAGCCCAACACCCTGCGAGGGATATTTCTAATGAGAAAATGATCAGACTGAAATCAGACAATTGTTTGTCAGCTGCTAAAGGTGTATGGTGGGAAGATGATGACCTATATCTGGCCCACACTGATGAGGATTGGGACGAGTACCTGCCAAACAATACTTGGTACTCCGAGGAGATTGACCATATGATGAGGAGTGAGCGGTATTTCAAACCCCTACATTTAGACCAAGCCGAGGCCTCTGGAAAAGATAAAGAGATTGAAAAATAAAAAGAAAAGTAGTTAGAGGAAGAGGCGGTGTTGAAGTAACTGAAGAAGATCCAAGCTGACATTTCGATCTGGGGGCTACTCATGGCTTCTCAAGTGCATCGATAGGTTATATTATTAGTAATGGACAAAGCCAAATTGTCCATTGACACGACTCCTGAACAGCTTGTAGGATTAGTCTTCCCGAGAGGCGCTGCGCCAACTTTAACTTTCTCAGACAAAGAATTGCTGCTAGAAGGCTCAGCACACAATGAACCTCTGTACATATCTGTAAAGTGTAGAGAAAAATGGGTGCCAGTGGTGTTAGTCGATACTGGGTCGGCTATCAATGTCTGTCCATCTCGTACAACATATGCCATCAGTTTGAAACCAGCGGATTTCGTGCCTACAGCCCAGGTGATTCGGGCATATGACAAAACTAGTAGGGAGGTGATGGGTATAGTACAAATCAAAGTTCAAGTGGGCCCATCTCAACAGGATATTGAGTTCCATGTCTTAGATGTGCCGACCACTTTCAACTTACTGCTTGGGAGACCCAGGCTGCATTAGGTGAAAGCTATCTCTTTTATCCTCCACCAGATGTTGAAATACCCCCACGGGAAGGGGGTGACTATCGTATTCGGGAATTCATCTATACATCCTTCGCCAGAGGTAACTACACTTATGCTGGAAATTGTTCATGACGAAGAGGATGTTTTCCTTTCAGGGTTCACTCTAGCTGAGGCCCAAGCAGTGCAAATCATCTTGGCAGCTAATGAGGGCTTGTATGTCAGTGCCTAATCAATTTATTTCATGAACAAGCTCTAACATGTGTCAAGAATGGAGTTGAGGATAAATGGTTGGAAAGGCGTTATTGCATTGGCCGATGTGCCACATAATCCACATGCCTTTGGTCTTGGCTATACGCCCACCAAGGAGGATTGGGCCAAGAAGAAAGAAGAGATGATAGGCAGGGTTAGAGCCAAGTAGGTTGGAAAGCGCTATGAGCTTGTTCATAGGCCGATCCAGGGAACGCTGAATGGTAATTTTGTCTGGGAGGGTGAAGACTTCACATTTTGCAGCTTTCCTAAACCCTGGATGAATTCTGCAAGGCAGTGTGTTCCTAGCTTTGAAATTTTCTTGGACTTGCAGTTGCAAGATAGTGATGCAGAAGAAAGGGCTGAGCCAATTACTGCTAAAGTTGAGAAAAGCATGGAAAATGGCTCGGACAGCAACGAACTTGAAGTAAGGGTAGCATTGGCATGTCTCCTTTCAGATCCTCTGATCGACTTAGAGAGCTTGGGAGATAACCTGACTATTTCTATGATTGGGAACCAACAGGGTGTGAACTTTTCTAGCAGCATTTTGGATGCATCTAACACACCACCTCTCATTTGGCAGCTGGAGGAGGGCTACCTGTTTAGTAGTTCTGAGTAGGGTAGTGAGCCAGAATCTGATTCCACAGAGTCTGTGGGATCGGAATCAGATTCCAGTTCTTCTGAGTCAGAGTCCGGTATTCCTAAGAATGATAACCTGGATGCGAAGGTCTTGTCCAGGCTGTCATTTTCTTTTGCTTTTGAGTTGGTTGTAACCGAAGAGCTAGATAAACTTGACCTTATGAATGAGAATGCCACTGCAGATTCTGAGTATTTCTCTATGCCACTTGTTTATTGCATTGATCAAGACTTTCAAAATTTTAATGAAAACGAAGAGGAAGGAATTTTTCTGGTTTTGAAAATTTTTGATTAAGTGAGAGGAGGGGAGGTTTGCAAAACCCTTTGTTGATGAAATCATTGCTTTTAATGTGGGTACTGAGAAGGATCCGCGTTTGGTCTAGATCAGGTCCACGTTGTCTTCGGAGGAGCGCGAGCGCTTAGTCGGTTTATTAAAAGATTTCAAAGATGTTTTTGCGTGGTCCTATGAAGACATGCTTGGAATCGATCCGGAGATTGTACAACATTGGATTCCTCTTGACCTCGAGGCCCGACTTGTCAAACAGAAGTTGCGGAGAATACGTCCAGATTGGGCGTTGAAGATTAAGGAAGAGGTCACTAAGCAGATCGATACAGGGTTCTTACTAGTATCTAAGTATCCAACTTGGTTGGTCGTCCCAGTGCCGAAGAAAGATGACAGAATTCGGGTGTGTGTGGCCTTTAGAGATCTGAACAAAGCCAGTCCGAAGGACGACTTTCGCTTGCTGCACATCGATAAATTAGTGGACTTCACCGCAGGCCATGCTTTGCTCTTCTTTATGGATGGATTTTTCGAGTATAACCAGATTCTGATGGCACCCAAGGACAGAGAGAAAATTGGCTTCACTATGCTGTGGGGAACTTACTGCTATCAGGTGATGCCGTTTGGGCTGAAGAATGCCGGGGCTACCTATCAACGGGTTGCAACCACTATTCTGCATGATATGATCCATAAAGGGGTCGAGGTGTATGTGGACGACATGATTGTCAAGTCCAAGGAAAGAGAGGGCCACTACACCGACTTGAAGAAATTCTTTCAACGGATCAGAGAATACAGACTGAGGTTGAATCCGCAAAAGTGTACTTTCAACGTGACAGCAGGAAAAATGCTGGGTTTCTTGATCACACAGAGGGGCATCGAGGTAGATCCTTCCAAAATCAAGGCCATCTTAGAAATTCCATCACCAAGGACTGAAAAGGAGATGCGAGACTTTCTAGGTAAAGTGCAATTCATAAGACGGCTTATTTTTAAATTAACCTTGACTTGTGAACCACTTTTTGGTCTCTTGAAGAAAGGAAAGAAATTTCGATGGGATGATTGGTGTCAATTTGCTTTTGAGCAGATCAAGCAATACTTTCAGAATCCACCTGTGTTGTCATCGTCGAAGTCGAGAAAGCCTTTGATTTTGTATCTGTCAGTAACGGACACAACGATGGGATGCATACTTGCTTAGGAATCTGAGAATAGGGTGGAGAAAGGCATCTATTACTTGAGCAAGAAAATGCTGGATTATGAGACCTGCTACACTCCGTTGGAGAAAGCTTGCTTAGCCTTGGTATGGGCCACCAGGAAGTTGAGGCACTACTTGTTAGCTCACTCTATAATTTTGGATTCGAGATTAGATCCCATCAAATATCTCTTTAAGAAACCAACGCTTACGGGTAAGCTAGCCCGTTGGTTGCTTCTTCTCTCCGAATTTGATCTGAAGTATGTTACTCGCAAGTCGGTCAAGGGGAGAGCGGTAGTGGAGTTTTTGGCAGATCACCAAGTAGAAGGAGATGAAGTGGTAGAATACTTACTTCCAGATGAAGCTATTCTACAAGTTGAGGAGGAGATTTGGACAACGTACTTTGATGAAGCGTCCAATCAATACGGTTATGGGATAGGTGTGTTGCTGATAGCACCCAACAATTCCCATATACCTTTAGCCTTCAAACTCCAGTTCAATGTATCGAATAATAAAGCAGAGTATGAGGCGTGTATCACTGGTTTGGAAGCCACCTTGGAACTAGGAGCAAAAAGGTTGGACGTAATTGGGGACTTGAACCTAATTGTGTCTCAAGCCAATAGAGACTGGAAGGTTAAAGAAGAAAATATGAAGATCTATCACCAGACCCTGGACGTCCTGATTCCTAGGTTTGGAAAACTAACTTTTACACATCTACTACGAGAGAAGAACAGGTTCGTTGACGCCTTATTAACTCTATCTTCTATGATAGACATCCCGTTAGGAGTCCAGATGCGTCCGATCATTATTGAGTAGAGATATACGCTGGGCTACGAGACTATCACCGTAATAGATGAAGCACAAGACCAAAACCCTTGGTTCTATGATATTTGGAACTTCTTGGAAGAGGAGGTTTATCCACCAGGGGCAAATGCCAAAGATAAGAGGGCAATATAGCGGATGGCCGTTCAATTTATCATCTGAGGAGGTAAACTGTACAAGAGAGGTCATTTGGGAATGCACAAGTTGTGTGTCGAAGTAGAGGAATCTTGGCGCCTGATGGAGGCCATCCATGGAGAAGAGTGCGGAGTGCACATGAACGATGTAATGTTAGCCTGGAAGATTCTCAGGCAAGGTTACTACTTGTCTACCACGGAGGAGGATTGTATTGGTTTTGTTCAGCGACACCATAAATGCCAAATTCATGCTAGTCGCATAAATATCCCGCCGTCAAAACTATACAACATGACTTCACCATGGCCTTTCTCAGTCTGGGGAATCAACGTCCTTGGGGCAGTCACATCGAAAGGGTCGAATGGGCAAGAATACGTTCTGGTGGCAATTGATTACTTCACGAAGTGGGTGGAAGCTCAGTCCTACGCAATGTTGAAAGCAACGCATGTGGCTAAGTTCATCCGAAACGACATCATTTGCTGATATAGAGTCCCAAACGAGATCATCTCAGATAATGGCTCCCACTTCAAGAAAGAAGTGATCGACTTGTTGGAGAAATACAACGTGGCTTTCCATAAGTCATCTACATACCGGCCGCAAACCAACGGAGCTGTTGAGGTCACTAACAGGAACATCAAGCACATTTTGCAGAAGATGGTTGAGACCTACCGGGGCTGGCCAGACAAATTTCCATTTCCACTCTGGGGTTATAGAACTTCAATCCGAACATCTACTGGGGAAACTTCTTACTCTCTTGTCTATGGGATGGAAGCTGTTCTGCTAATCGAAATAGAAGTCTCGTCACTGCGGGTTATAGCCGAGTGTCAAATAGCAGAGGCGGACTGGCAGCAGAGCAGGTTTGAAGAACTGATGTTGTTTGATAAGAGAAGGTTGAAAGCATTATACCATGTTTAGCGTTATCAACGTAGGATTGCCAGGGCTTTTAACAAGAAGGTTAAGTCTCGGAATCAAAGAAAGGGATTTGGTGCTAAAAGATAACTGAGCTCCCATCCATGACCCTAGGGGCAAGTTTAGACCCAATTGGACTGGTCCTTACATTATCAAAACTATCTGGTTGGGTGGAGCTATTATTCTTATGGACTTGGATGGCCTAGAATTTTCGCAACCGATCAATATGGACAAGTTGAAGAAATATTATCCCTGAGAGGCTCACTGGGCCGAAAACTCGAAAGGGCGACCTAGGTAAAAGTTAGAGCACAAAAAATCAGAAATAAAGAAGAACTGAGCTCGCAAGGTTGAAAGCCCTAAAGGGCGGCCTTCGCAAAAGTTAGAGCGTAAAAGGAGAGAGTTAATACTCGAGTGAACCTGAACTGAACTATGTAAGGCCTAATTCCCATCTTTGGGATACGTAGGCAACTTTATCCTGAAGTCAGGCCGTAAACACTTCCAACTCAACTGTCCTGTCCATGTGTTGATTAGGTCATCTTTGTCCATTCTTTATCTGAAAGTTCGGTTGTGATCTTTACTCTGAGAGAAGAGCTGGTTACAATACTACGCAGTGTTGTTCAATCAAGGTGCAATTTGTGATCTTTGGATTCGGGGTTTTATATCTCGAGGATTGATTCTGTGTGTGTCAAGTGGTGATCCTTATCGAAAATGGTTTTGAAAAGTTTTTATAAAAGTTGATTTTTGTTCAAATTTTACCTTTTACAACTTAGATCATTTTTGGAACAAAAGGAAAATTTTCAGTGCTCACAACTTTAATTTCATTGATTTCAATACAAAGTTCTCCAACTCTTGATGCAAATCAAAGTTGCTTTTATTACATTAAAAAAACTTAAAAAGAAAGATCAAAGCAATAAACTAGGGGCATAGATGAGTTAGGTGCTCCTGTGTCCCCCACTCGTGCTCGTGGAAGCTTCTGATGCCAAAGTGGGTCCGGTTTGTGCCTCATCCTTGAGCCAAGCTAGGCACTCGCCAGAAAGGGCGCAACTGAAACTAGGGGCAGGGGCCGGAAGCTCTCTTGTCCTCCAAGCAGTGAGGTACCTAGCCAAATGTGAACCTCGGAAAGGGAATGAAATCGAGTACTCTACCCCCTCCTTTGGGCAAGTCTGATCATGTGCAAACTGATGCTTGAACCGGAACGAGAAGTAGAATACACAGTGTGTAAGGCCGACCAGCTAAATGCCAGCTTGCCGAGTCATGCTGTAACTCATTTCGGTCAAGTTAAGCTAGGGGCAACGCCAAACGATGTTAGCAATAGACCTGTTGCATATCCAGTGGCACCACCATCCTTCATTCGGGAAATCCACTAGCTGTTGAAGGAAGAAGTACACTTGAGCTGAGTATACGGGACAAGAGTCCACTACCTTCAGCTTGTCTATAAGCCACATCTGGGAAGAGATGAAAGAAAAGAGAGATTAAAGAATAGAGAGATGTATGTTGAGAGAAAAGTGAGAAAAGGGCTTTGAGAGAAAAACAGAGCATAAGTGCCGAGCAATATGAGAAATATATATAAAAAAGGGTGGGAAACATTACCTAAAGAAGTAGTGGACTCCCTGCGAATTTGGTAGTCTCTTGCCGATGGAAGGCGTCTAAGCCTAACAAAGTCTCGGCTAACACCAAGCCAATGCAACTCTTATCTTTTTTCAAACCTTGGGCCACTTCAATTAGTCGAATGCTAGACCCTCCGAAACTAGGGGCAAGAAGGAAATAAGCCAGCATACATAAGCAAATGGCGTGCTGCCGAAAACCTTGCCAAAGAAGGTTGCCTCGATTACCAACGTTAGAAAATCGATGGATCAGGCTAGGAATATCCAGCTCTCCGTTGTGAACTAAGGATTGAGTCTCATGTAGAGTGAGCCCACACATCCGTCACAAAGCTTGGATGTGGCCGAAACGGGGCTGAGGTATGATTTCCTCATTGCGTCGGGATTCCATTAACAATTGAAAATTCTCGATTGTCGGGCATATCTCTTGTCCCCCGAAGCTAAAGACATGTGTAATTGGGTTCCAACATCTAGCCGCAGCATGAAGGAACGAAAAACAAAGTGGAGAGTAGCTCAGCGGGAAAAGTGCATTTATGCCGAAACCCCAGAAATTCACCTTTTCTGAGCCTTCTAAAGTCACAATCCAATTCGAGAGTATTTCGGCAAAAAATGGCTCCATTTGTGAATAATTTGCAGCTGAAATGAAGAAATCATGAAACTCAACCTTTTGTAGAAGATAAAGCAGTGAGTGGAAGCCAGCTGTCAACAATCTGGAGGTTCTGCACATTGGTGGCCGGCAGGCCACTGCTGATGGCTGGCAGGCCATTTCTTGTAGCCAACGGGTAGCAGGCAAGTTCCTAGTCTGGCCGGCACCCTTCCTCTCAGGTTTGTTATCCACCTTTGTGCTGAACAGTGCTAGAAGCAAGTGTTTTATTCTGCTCTTTGTGTGTCTTAAGGTCTTGTTTTGAGTCCTTTTGGTTTTAGCAAGTTTGTCGAGTTGTATTTGAGTTGTTTTGTTTATCGAGTTGTTGTTGTTTTGGTTTATCGAGTTATATAGTGCATTTTGCATTTTGGTTGTTGGTTGGTTCATTACCCGATTAAGCATCTGGTTTTAATCAAACACTCTTGGCCATTTCAATTCCCTGTCCATTTCATGCATATATGGTGCTCATGATGCAAAAATGACAACATTTTTTCATAAATAAAAAAAATCGTGAGTTTTTATTCCGATCATGGATTTTTACAAAGAGTAGTACAAGTTTTAAAGCAAAATAGAACTTCCTAAAGCTATACATGTGCAAATGCTACTAACAAAAAGAAACTAAGCAAAATACAAATCAATCAGCGCCAGTCATCTCAGGCTTGAGAGGCCCTTTTCGTCCTCTTCCTGGAGAGAGACTCAGAGTTGTCTCCATCAGCACCGCTGTCTGACCTTGAACCAGAGCCCGAACCAGAATTATCACCGCTTTTTGCTCCAGAGCCTGACTCAGTATCGCATCCACTCTCAGATCTCGAGTCACCATCATCTCCACCCTCGGAGGACTCAGATTGCGGAATCACTGCCTCCTTGGAGCCACTGGTCTCAACATCGTCGTCACTCAACACTGGCTTCAAAGGGCTCCTTCGACCTTAACCACAACGCCCTTCTCGGTTGCATACTGGGGCCCGTCTTTCTCTCCTCTCTTCTGTTGGAGGAGGTGATGATGGTGTAAGTGCAGTCGCCACTGCTGGTGCTCTCGGTATGGCTGGAATTTGAAAAGATATAGTATTGACACATCAGATACAAATTATAATTGTAGATGCAGTATGATGAAAGTAGAAGAATGTAATGAGTCAGATACAGTGCAAGTACAGTACAGTGTGTCAGTGCGGTATATCAGTGTCATGTGACAAGGGGCAAAATGCATACTGTGATATGAGTATCAATGCTTCATTAAGAATTATGTGCACAACAGTGTGGAGAATACTGAAATGCGGGTAAAGAATAGGGGAAGAATACCTGAATGCCATAGAGACTGAGCAGTGCCTCCCTTCTCAGAATCATGCTCTCGAATGAGGCTACTAGCTTGAGCAGTCCCTCAGTGTATCCCGGGGGTGCCTGTAGACGTGTTAGGAATGATTTGTATCTGGAAGGAACAAATATCAGAAAGAAAGTGGAAAGCTGAAGAAAATATGGCACATACCGGAGGTGCGTCATGAGCTCGGACGTATTTATGCCCGGCCTCTGTTGGCTCGATCGAAATCTGATAGGACGTCCCGGTCGGCCTCCAGTATGTCAGCATGGTCGGGATCTCTGGCCAATCGGTAGCCTGTCCCGCAGGAAGACCCCCTCCAGTCTTGGCCCTCGTTCCCCGAGTCCTACCTGCCATAGGGCACCTGCTGCTCTGCCTACATAAGCACCTGTTGAGGGTGGTATGAGGTGTGTCTGAATGAATTTCGAATAATCCCTCTCCCCGCGGAAGTAGTCGGCATCCAAGTCCTCCATGAACTAGATCATCTCTTAAAATGAGAGGCTCTCCGTAGCCCTCATAGATGTTGGAGGAAGCATGGAAACTACTGGCTCAGACAAACCCATGGTTTGGCGCATGAACCGCTCGCCCAGGAACCAGGCTCGGCAAATCGGGCCCTCTAGCAGAAGTCAAAAATAGGAAGCCCCCCAGACACCGACATACTGGCCCCTGACTCCAGCCAGCATCATCACCCAAGGCTGCCAAGCAATCTACAAACAGGGGATATATAGATGGTTAGTCATCGTCAGTTGTTAATAAAGCAAAAATAACTATGAGTTTTGAGTAACCTCCGCCGTAGTCACTGTGTCGAACTACTAGTAGAAGAATGTGAAGGTCTCCCAGGTCCTCCGCAAGCATCTGCCATCATACCAATGAGAGTACGGCACAACGGGGGGCATCTCCACCTCTGGCTCTGGAGCGAGGGTCGGGAAATATGTATATAAGCAAAGCTACAAGGGAAAGGCAATAACGAGTATACAGTGTATAGATACAGAGAATGCAGAATACAGAAAGCAGAATGTGTATACAGTGTACAGAAAGTATAAGTGCAGATGCAGAAAACAGAATGTGTAGTCTAGTGTACAGAGAATACAGATACAGAGAGTGCAGAATGTGCGATGCAGAAAGCTCAGTATAGATGTAACAAGTACAATATGCAGTGTACAGAAAGTGCAAAGCAGAAAGCACAGAAATGGAAGATAGAAAATGTAAAGCAAAGATGCAAAGTATACCTTCCAGGCTCCCCAATAGCCTCCGACCCTGTCTTTCCTCCTGTGGGATGTCGAGCTCATATAGCCATATAGTGTAGTAAGGCCAGCTCCTCCCCAATCATAGAGCTGGACCTGAGGCAAGTCCACCAGGGCGCTCAGGAGATACAGTCCTACAGTGTTCCACCTGTTCACAAACAAGGTGGTACCGAAAAGGAACATCAAAAAGCCGCTAGCGTAATGCTCGGTCTCCTTTGGGGTCTCTGGCTTTCTCTTTCTGAAGTGCTCGGCGAACCAGCTATATCGTATCATCGCCAGTCGGAGAAGAGGTGGGCGTGCTCCCAACAAGTGTAACCAGGTGGCCTCCCACTCGCACATGTCCATATCGTAAGGGATCAGATTACCCCCTACTTCTATGCCCGTGAGCATAGTGAAGTCCTAGGGAGTCATCGTCATCTCCCGGTCGTGGAGAAGTGGAAGGAGTTAGTGGTATCCCACCACCGCTCCACTAATGCACCAAGAAGTGTCGACTTGTGATATGGCGTGATAGACCCGTGCAGAATAAGCCAAAGTCGGTCTCATCGATAATGTAGCGGGCACCGGCAAGGAGCTCCATATACCAGTCCCTCGCGGATGTGGCTCTATGGCCCCTAATGGAACGAGAGTCCTCTTGTGGTCAGAATAGATGAATCAGATTAGGTAGTGATGAAAGTACAGACAGATGAAAGGCAATGTAAGAAATACAGTGCAAGAGCGTGATTAAGGCAAGAAATGCAGTGTAAGCATGCAGTTGAAGCAAGAAATGCAATGCAAAGTAAAGAAAGCGTGAGGATATAGTGTATACCTTGGTGGTGGCATGAGACAAATGAGAGTCCAGCTCCCGTAGCAAGAGGTCTTTTGGTGCGTATCGCACAAACTATCTGAAATGCCTGATACCCCCAGGTGGTAGCACGTGTGTCCGAGGATGGCATGTCGCCGGATCAAAGGGGCGTACTCCTAGCAGTAATATCTCGGGCTCAAGCTCGGTCTCCATCTCTACCGGAGGTGATAACTGGGGTGAAATCTCGAACGGAGCTTTGTCATGGGGTAGATCATCTGCCATCTAGAAAGAAGATGCGAAAGTGGTGAAAAATGAAGAAAAACAAAGGAAAAAGGGGTAAACTTGGAAAAAGTCAAATCCTAGGAGAGAGAAAGTGGAAAGAAAAATCAAAGCCCAGAAAAAGGCACTAAACCCGAGACAAACTCGAGGGGAACAAGCCTCAAGTGGTGAAATTCCAAGAAAAAACACTGAAATCAAATTTCAATCGGTTCAAAATGGAGGAAACTAAGAGCGTCTAGCGAATAAACTTCGTGTGGGGTGTTGGAAAACGCATAGGAAGTGCGGATCTAGAGAGAATGAGCACCTAGAGAGAGAGGGAATAATTTTAAGCACGGGGTAATGAGGAAATGAGACCCCAAGCCCTACACTTAAAGACCCATGGCAAAAGGATAGAATTGCCCCAAATTTGCCACGGGTGGCCGGCAACAGTCATTGAAGGCCGGCAGGTGGCCGGCGGCCTCCTCTTGTGGCCGTCAAGTGGCCGGTGGGCTCGCTTGGGGTTCTGATGCTGTTTTGTATCCTTGGTTTCCAAGAATTGAAGGGATTGTTCACTGTTGAGTTCAAATTGTCTCTACGGAAGCTCAGAACTGTGTTTTCGGTGCATGATGTTCGTCACTTGTCAACATGAACGAGGTGTATCCTTTAAACATATGGTAACTCTTACGAGAGGTAAATCGGAAGTTGCTACTGAATTTGTTTTCGTCAAATTATGGTTTTGAACATGCACACGTTGTTGCATAGAATATGCATTTCATTTCGCTTCCTTGTGTAAGATATGCATTTCATGGGTATAGCATGCACATCTAGCATCCGTTATGAATCATGTATAGAATATGCTTTCGCTCTTGAATCACACATAGAATATGTTTCTTTTTTTTCTCGCATAGAACATGCCATTAACATTGTATATCGGTTGTTTGTCTTGCATAGAACATGCATTCTTATTGTACCGCACTTGTTAAGTTTCTTTCTTATACAGGTAAACGATATTGTATGTACGGTTCATTCAGAGGAGTTCCAGGTAAAATCATTTCTGCCACATTCAGATCGTATCTATCTTTCCAATCGGTTAAAAACATTCGAGTGCACCCGGTGTTCATACCACCCTTGCTCCTCTCGCGTGCAACACTTTAGGATTTCCAATCGATTAAAAACATTCAGGTGCGCCTGGTGTTCACACCACCCTTCCTCCTCTCGTGTACGACATGTTAGGATTTCAAATCGGTTAAAAACATTTGGGTGCGCCTGGTGTTCACACCACCCTTCTTCCTCTCGCGTACGACGCGTTAGGATTTCAAATCGATTAAACACATTCGAGTGCGCCCGGTGTTCACACCACCCTTCCTCCTATCACGTGCGATGCGTTAGGATTTCAAATCGGTTAAAAACATTCGGGTGCGCCTTGTGTTCACTCCACCTTTCCTCCTCTCGTGTGCAACGCGTTAGGATTTCAAATTGGTTAAAAACGTTTGGGTGCGCCGGGTGTTTACCGCACCCTTCCTCCTCAAGCATGCAACGCGTTAGGATCTCGGTTGAGACCTCGGGTGTGCCCGACGGTTACATTACCCTTCACCTTTCCTGTTTGATGTGTATTTAATCTTGCATAATTTTCTTACATCCATTATGCATGAAATGTGGTTTGGCTCGTGATACCCATGCGTGGCGTGTTTATTTGCTTACTTCTTTCTTCTCCTGATTGGAATTGTTGTACCTTGTTTGGTTTGTTTAAATGTATCATTTTCTTTGCATTGCATTTGCATCCCAATGTTTCATTGCATAGCCTCATTGCATGATCATAAATTATGTTCTTGTATCATGCATCTCGCTTGCATCTTACCCTAGAACTACACTAGTTTGATTCCTTACGAAGGGATACGTAGGCAGCCAGCGGGCGCAACCATTTATTTTTTGTCTTGTTTGTTTGTCCAAGTCTTACGGCCTTGTCAAAATGGGTCGTCTTTGGGCTTTGACATTCACTTACATCATTTCATGACTTCCGAGTTCTGTCAAATAGGGACAATTGTAGACACACAAATTTTTGACCGTCCTCAAGACTTGGACATCATCGCTTGTGCACTCGATGATTACGATTGCATGTGCTCATTTTAGTGCCTAAAGTCCTCAGCGGAATGCCTTGTCTTTGAGCCTTCAAACCCTGTCCATTCTATGCCTTGTTTTGGACCAAACTTTAGTGCTTCAAGCCTGTAACCCCTGGTGGCCAGTCGGCCACTATTTGAGGCTGTTGGCCACCGATTGAGCCTTGGCAGCCACCCTTGTGCCTTGCTGGCCAATGGTGTGCCCTGCCGGCCACCAATGACTTTTTTCTAGATATTTTGTTAATAGCTGTTCCAACTGTTGGCACAATTGGTCTCATCTCCCTACGTGTGTATGGAGGGATTTATCCCAGCCAAATGCATGTTTTTCTATATATATGGGGTCTCCTCCCCCATTTTTGAGGGTTAGAAAATTTAGAGCAAAAATCTCTTCCTCTCTCTCTCTACATTTCTCTCTCTTTCTCTTGCAATTTTGTGCACATTAGTCTAGATACACTACACTTTTGCCTACACCTCCTTAACCAAAGTTAATCATCTTTCAGCTGAGGTTCCCTGAAGCCTTCTTGGAACTCTTGAAGTTGGTTTTGGCATGAATTAGTGCCTAAAGTTGATCTTTGCTTCAAAAGGTATACTACTTCCCTTTTAAGCTTTCTTTGTATACTTGTTTTTCTATTTATTCCTACTGTTTTTGGACTATAAAAAACTCTACTTTTGTGGGCTGAAATTGGTGTTTTAGGCCAGTTAAGGTTTGAGGGTATCTCACCTTTCTTTATTCCTTGCTTGTAAGGTTTTTCCACCTTTGTTTTCCACCTTCAAACTATTTTTTTTTTGGGCTTTTGAACATTGAATTTCAAAGTATTTTCAGTGGTAAAAATCATGTTTTGAAGTCCAAAGTTAGCGGGGTTTGCCTTCCCTCTTTGTGTCTAGTTTGTTAGGCTAGTTAGCTCTATGTGCTAGCTTATTTTTCTAGTCATTTGTAGCTTAATTTCAGCATGTTTTAGGCTCTATTTTATATTGTTTTGTCTCTGTTTTTTGCTGGTTGTTGCATTTGAGTCTTGTTTTGCATGCCTCTAGTGTAATAGTTCTCACAAACTTGGTGCTTTAGGCCTTTAGACACCCCTTGTTTGAGTTGATTGCCATGTTTTAGTGTTTTTCTCACTTTATTTCAGCACCTATAATCTCTGCAATCTTCCTCATTTCTTCACACTTTATTTGCTTTGAGGATTGTTTTAACCTTAGGATAGCTTAAGCTTGGGATTGAGGTTCATTGCTTAATGGTTTAACCTTCTTTTTGGGATTCATTACCAATGGCATGATATCTCTCTCTTTCCTTAAACTACTATTGTTTGACACTTCTTTCTCTTTGGAAGACAACTCACCAATGGACTTAATTAGTTAAGAAATGAAAAGATAATTAAAATGAGCAAATAAAAATGGAAACCAAAATTATGTAATTTAAAAAATTGGTTGTGTTTTGATGTGTTCAATCAAATGTTAATTGAACACAAGGAAAATTGGGGCATTTCATACTCAAAGTGATGAAATGTGCCAAGTTTCCTAGGTCTCCATTGCCCTTGATCATGCATGATATGGTGAAGTTTGTGAGTCTTATTTGTGCATTTATTAACCTGTACATCTTGGTTCCTTAGCCATCATGCAATGGAATTTCTTGATTGATGGTTTAAGGACCATGTGTATCACTCCTTTGAGATGTTTTGATGATAAGGAGGGATATACAGTACAAACAACCTGTGAGAATACCCTCTCTTTGCCATGTTTGCTCTCTCTGTTGCAGCAATAATGGTGTGTCATCAATGGCTGGCCGGCCACTGTTATTGGCCTGCTAGCTACCAGTGTTGGACGGCAACCCCTCAATGGTGGCCAGTCGGCCACCACTTCTGGCCTGCCAGCCACCAGTGAATTTTGGACAGTGTGTTTGTGAAGCATGGCAGAGTTGATCTGGAGAAGGAAAATAGTACAAGGGTTGTGCAAACAAAGGCTTTCGAGGACAGACAGTGGATGTTCTTCAGGTGAAAAGCAAGCATGCATTGTCATTTCAATAAATTCGTTGAATACGTGTTTAAACTCATGCTATGAAATTGTTGCAAATAACATGTTAAGTAGCCAAGCCTATTTTAATTGCATATCGCATGTGTTGCATTAGTCATATTGCATAAGTTAGGAATCATGCATATTTTTCTAACTCTTTTATTTATCTTAGCTTGGAGTACTAGGTGAGTTTTTAACGCTTTAGCATACTTGCATGAGTGTGAGTGACTACCATGAATAACATGCTTGCCATGAGGCTAAATGCTTACTTGTTGAACTATTTGAATACCTGTGGATGAAGGCTTGTTGCTTGAATTGGAATGATTCGATAAATGTACGTTTAAGCCCACTTTGTCAATTGGCAAATTCACAAACCTTTAAGCCTACTTGAGGTGGCAAAATCAAACCCTTTTCAAAAAATAAACGCAAAATTGAATTGTTCCAATTCAGGCAAACTAATCTATACTTGCTTGTGCGCATCACGTTGTAATGCTAGCCTAATTAGTGGAACAAGATCATATAATGTTAATAAAAAATCATATCATGATTAGTAGAGGCCGATCTTTGATCGGGCGAGCGGGGGTGCTCAATTCATGACTTTCTCTTCTCGTACCTAAGTTCCCTTGCCGAGACAACTTTGGTGACGATGGACATGTGGCTTTTGGCACGAGTCATGGGTTTCCTAAATTTTTGCAAAATAAAATATTTAGGTGGTGACTCTATATCTAGCAACACAGTCCAATTTTGGCTTTTTTGATTCAAAAATCAATTTTCCAAACGATTTGCCGGATTTGGATTCTTTGGTGCTTATCAATTTCACATTGCACTTGTGAGATTAGATTCAGAACCGCGGGAGTCCGAACTGTAGGGCTTTCTTTCGAGCTTCTGAAAGGGGGTGCGAAGAAGCCGAGCTACAGATATAATGTAAATAAATAATTTTTTTTAGAGACAATTGAAAATAGTTCACAAAAGACAAAAAAATAAAAAAATAAAAAAATACTAAAAAACCTATATCCAAACAACACCACAAATTTGGAAGGAAAATTGCTTGAGATTTGCCAAAATAGCATGTGACCATAAGAGCACTATTACTATAATTTGGCAATTTATTACTATTCATTAGCAAATTATAGTAATGGCAATGCTATTATAGCAAATACCATTGGAGAAGCTCTAAGAGCATCTCTAATGGCACGCCATTGGAGCTGCTATTGCCAAATTATGGCACCAGTTTATAAAAATCCACCTCTATTGGTAAGTTTTGGCAGCTGCTATCTTTGGCAAATGCCAAAGTTTGTGTCAAATATGGCATAAGCTTTAGGAGCTGCCAAAGCTGCCAAGTCACCAAAACCAACAGTTTTCTCCCTCCCTCCCACCCTTTCTCATCATCCTTTCCCAGCAAATAGTTCCAAAATAGAAGCAGAATTCACCCAAAAATCCACCAAAACATAAATAAATTCTAAAGCATTTTGTTTTATGAATCAATAATAAATCAATCTAAAGCAAAATAATAATAATAATAATAATAATAATAATAATAATAATTTGGATTTTAGGAATTTCAAGCAATATGAACGAATCAATTTTAGCAATTTCAAGCAATGAATTTATAATATAAAAAAGAAAAAAAAAAGAAGAAGAATTTCAACAAGATTTTAGAATAAAAAAAAAATACTTGCAATTTGAAGAGGAATTTGGCTTCATCTGCTCTATCTTCGTGTTTGGATCATTTTCATTACAACCTCAGGTTGATCTTCTTAGTCTTCTTTGGATGGTTGTCATTAGGGTTTTGAGTTTCAGTCATTTCTATAAAAAGAGGGATCGTTGGAGAAGAGGTTTAGAATAGAGGGATAGATAGATCAAAGAGGGGGAGAGAGAGGATCATTTTTGTTAGGATTAGGGTTTTGATCATTGGAGAAGAGGGTTTAGAATGGAGGGAGAGATAGAGAGAGATTGAAGAGGAAGACGGTGAGAAGAAGGTGAGAGATAGGGGGTTGTAGTGGAGAAGATGGTTGGAGAAGAGAGAAGGAAATTTGGAGTTTGAGGGTTGGAGATCGGCGGTAGGTGTGGTGATGGTTTTGTTGGTTATGGTGGTGGTGGTTCTTGTGGTTGTGGTGATGAAAAAGGTGAGAGACAGAGGAAGAAGAGGGTTGGAGAAGAGAGAAGGAAATTTTGAGGATTAGAGATCAACGGTGGGTGTGGTGGTGGTTCTGTTGGTTGTAGTGGTGGTGGTTCTTGTGGTTGTGGTGGTGATTATGGTGATAAAGAAGATGAGACATAGAGGGAGAGAGTGAATGAGGAAGAATAGAGATGGTGTGAGAGAGAGAGAGAGAGAGAGAGATGAAAACTGGTTTTGGAATGAAAAGAGATAGAGAGATAGATAGAGACAAAGCATACTTGAGAGAAGAACTGGGTAGACAAAATCGGACGGTAGTGCTGAACCGTTTCATTAAATAATCTAACAGTGCTCTTTTGTCATTGGAATGCACAAATTGAGTAATGGCTCTTTTTTTTCTTTCAATTTTTAAAAGTTTGAAACGATTATAAATTAAACAAATAAAAAAATGGGCATATTTTTACTCCCTATAAATATAAATAGCCAATCTCAATTTGAATACACAACTTTCAATCTACATAATTTCTTTTTGTTTGTTTTTTTACACAATCAGTATGGAAAGTTTATCAAAAACAAAGAGAGAAAAATTACTCACTACTTAAGAAGATATGGCAATTTATAGAGCTCGGCGTCACATTATTAAAGACCCAATTGTTGGGAATATGCAATATCATGCTCATTTTTGGGAAAGAATTTTTGAAAATTATTGCTCACTGCAGAATGATCACTCAAGAACACAAGTGTCTATCTCATCTCCATGAGGTGTAATCATGAAACGTTGCAACAAATTTCGTAAGTGTTTAGTGCAAGTCGAAAATCTACACCCAAGTGGGATGTCTCAAGTTGATATAGTAAGATTTCATCTTCATTTATTAAGTTAGTTTTTTTTATTTTGTCTTATATAAAAATTAATTATTTAATTTAATATTTTATTGATGCATACACTTCAAGCAAAACTTTTATATCATTAAGATGAAAATAAACATTTTGCTTTTGAATATTGTTGGCCAATCTTGCATAACAATATCAGGTGGTAAGATGTAACTCCTACTAACATGGTGAAGTCAAGGATACATATACCGTTTTTCCCTAATTCAGCCCCAAATCCCCTATGAATAACTGCATTTATTTTGAAGATGACAACAATCCAAGTGTTGGTAACAATCCAACTATTGGTAATAATCCAAACGGTAAGGGTAGTGTCTCTGTAAGAGGTAAAATGCCTATGGGTAGGAAATTTGCAAAAGAATTGCTTCGAAAAAGTGAAATTATTCAAATTGAAGTCCACAAATTTAACAATTTGTTGAAGACATTTAACCAACACTTTGCTAAGAAGGAAATGAAAAAAAAAAAAAAAAAAAAAAAAAAAAAAAAGGACTCAAGCATTGTAGAAGATAAAAGAACTTGAGATCAAAAAGGAAGAATATTTGTAGGAGATGAGAGAACTTTGGATCAAAAAGGAAAAACATTTGATAATGACTACGGACGTTTCTCATTTTGACCCTTAGACGAAAGCGTATTACATGATGCGCAAAAATGAGATTTTCGCCAAGTGGTCCGCACATCTCAACAACCCAAATTACTATTTTCATCTTCCTCCTGCTAAATAATTATAGAAGAATGTATTTTATAATTTTGCAATTTCTTTTATTTGTCAATGTAATTTTGAGTAATGTTTTATGTTCCAATGTAATTTTGTTTTTACAATGAAATGTAGACTATTTTTTAGTATAATTTTAATTTTTCATTGTTATTATGAAAAAATATATATATTATTTAAATGAAGGTAATAAAGTTGCAAATGAAGACAATTTTATTAAAATAAAAAGATATTAAATGACATTAAGTGTCATTAAAAATATAAAATAAAAACTTAATCTAACTCTCCAAATCAAGAGCACAAGTGTTCAATTAGATCATTATGAGTTGCATTATGGGCTTCAGTAGATCTAATCCTCTAGCGATTCAACATAAATTTAGCATACTTCCAACTTAGATCGCGTGACACTTGACATGGGGTGTTAGTGGTATCAATTTGCAGTAGTGTTGCACTGTGTTCATTTTTTTGAAATATTATGCTCATCTTCAACAATAATATTGTGCAAAATAATGCAAGTTTTCATGATGTAGTACAGATCCTCATCACTCCAACCTTTCACCAGAACTCTAACAATATTAAAACATGCTTGAAGCACTCTAAATGCCTTTCAACATCATTCGAACATGCCTCTTGCATCCTCACAAATAGTTATCTCTTGAAACCTCTAGGTTGAGATATTGTTTTCACAATCGTTGTCCAACGAGGATACATACTATCAACAAGATAATATCCCATGATGTACGCGTGATTATTGATGGTATAGTTGGTAGTAGGGGCATGCTTTCTAGTTAATTCAGAAATGCAACTGCCTCGAGTACAATTGTTGATTTGTGGTAGTGTCCAGTGTAAACACCGGCTTGGGCGGTTGGACATTTATCCCAACACCAATGCATACAATCCAAACTCCCTAACAATCTAAGAAACCTGCGTTGCTCTCCTTCTTGCAATAATCTGGCGACATCTGCCTCATTTGGGAATCTTAAGTAAACGCCTGCATAGATAGTAATAATAATTCTAGTAAAGAAATTCAAGGCGGCAATTGCAGTAGTTTTGCCAATTCTGATGTGCTCGTCTACAGCATCAGCAGGTATGTCGTATTGCAGGATCTGAAGTGCAACAGTCATCTTCTGTACACCGGATAATCCAGGAGCACCAGTGGCATCATGGTTTTGGATGAATTACTCATTGACTTGTTGAATATCATGTAAGATGCTAATAAATAATGACCGCCTCATTAGAAAACATCTTCCGAAATATTCTTCTAGGTAGACAAGATTATCAGCAAAGTAATCTCTACAAATATGTTCATCGCCTTTGACCCTTTCACAATTAATGTATTGACGACCACTTGTGGAACCAACATGTCTAGTTGTTTGGCTTAGGATTAATGCTTGTATTCTTTGTTGTTGTGTTTTTAATAGTTGCATCATCATTCTATCATCATCAGATGATGAAGATTCATCAAAATCTCCATTGAAGATAGCTTTAGTGAAATTGTTCATTGTTGGTAAGTGAATATGAAAATTATAGAAAATCTTGTGGGTGGGTACAGAGAGTTTAAAAGATATGAAAATTGTGGGTTGATGAATATGAAAATTGTAGAAAACCTTGTGTTATAATTTATGAAGAAAATTGTGGGTTGGTGAATGTAGTTGTTGGTGGGTGGTTGTTGGTAAGTGATTTTTTCAATGAACAATGGATGGTTGTTGGATAGGTGGTTGTTGCTGAATGAATACTGGGTGAATGATGAATGAATGTTGGTAGGTGGTTGTTGAAATGAATGTTGGGTGAATAATGAATGGTTGTTGGTGATTGTTTATTTTTTAATGTAGTTTATAAATTTATTTATTTATTTATTTTGTAGTGGTATGTAGTTTGGTGGGATGAATTATATTAAATTTTTTTTTCAATTTTTCTCATTTTTTATACTAGTTGGATATAATGTAAATATATAATTTTTTTTTTAGAAACTATTGAAAAAGGTCACAAAAGACAAAAAATAAAATAAAATAAAATAAAAAAGAAAACACTAAAAAAACCTATATCAAACAACACTAAACTTGGAGAAGAAGTTAATTGAGATTTGTCAAAATAGCATGTGACCATTGAAGCACCATTGCTATAATTTAGCAATATACTACTATTCATTGCCAAATTATAGCAATGAAAATGCTATTATAACAAATACCATTGGAGATGCTATTGCCAAATTATGGCACCAGTTTATAGAAATCCACCTCCAGTGGTAAGTTTTGGCGGCTGCTATCTTTGGCAAATGCTGAAACTTGTGTCAAGTATGGCACAAGGTTTAGCAGCTGCCAATACTACCAAGTCACCAAAACTTGTGTCAAGTATGGCACAAGCTTTAGCAGCTGCCAATACTACCAAGTCACCAAAACCAATTGTTTTCTCCCTCCCTTCCTCTCTTTCTCATCATTCTTCTTAACAAAATTCACCCAAAAATCCACCAAAACATAAATAAATTCAGAAGCATTTTTTTTTCTCCAGAATCAATAACAAAATCAATCAGAAACAAGATGATGATGATAATAATAATAATAATAATAATAATAATAATAATAATAATTTGATTTCAAGAATTTCAAGCAATATGAAGGAATCAATTTCAGCAATTTCAATCAATCAATTTTAGCAATTTCAAGCATTGAATTAAAAAAAAAAAAATTTGAATTTCAGCAAGATTTCATAATCAGAAAAAATACCTACAATTTGAAGAGGAATTTGGCTTTATCAGCTTCATTTTCGTGTTTTGATCATCTTTATTACAACTTTGGGTTGATCTTCTTGGTCTTCTTTGGATGGTCTTCATTAGGGTTTCGAGTTTGGATCATTTTTTAGAGAGGGGAATCGTTGAAGAAGAGGTTTAGAATAGAGAGAGGGAGAGGGAAGATCATTTTTGTTAGGGTTAGGGTTTTGATCATTGGAGAAGAGGGTTTAGAATGGAAGGAGAGAAACAGAATGATCGCAAAGGAAGAGAGTGAGAAAAAGGTGAGAGATATGGGGTTGTGTTGGAGAAAAGGTTTTGAGAAGAGAAAATGAAATTTGGGGTTTAAGGGTTGGAGATTGGCGAAATGTGTGGTGGTGGTTCCTATGGTTGTGGTAATGAAGAAGGTGAGAGACAGTGGGAAAAAAGGGTTGGAGAAGAGAAAAGGAAATTTAAGGTTTGAGGGTTGGAGATTGGCGGTGGGTGTGGTGGTGGTTCCTGTGGTTATGGTGGTGGTGGTGATAAAGAAGATGAGACACAGAGGGAGAGAGTGAGTGAGAAAGAATGGAGATGGTGAGAGAGAGGAAGAGCGATGAAGACTGGTTCTGGAATGAAAAGAAACAGAGACATAGATAAAGACATAGCATACTTGGGAGATGAACTGGGTAGACAGAATCAAAGGGTAGTGCTAAACCGTTGGATTATTAATTCAATTGTGCTCTTTTGTCATTGGAATGCACAAAGTGAGCAACAACGCTTTTTTTTCCTCCAATTCAAAAAAGTTTGAAACAGTTATAAATTAAACAGATAAAAAAAGGGTCATATTTTTACTCCTTATAAATATAAACAACCAATCTCAATTTGAATACACAACTTTCAATCTATAGAATTTTTTTTTTGTTTTTGTTTTTTAACACAATCAATATGGAAGGTTTATCAAAAACAAAGAGAGGAAAATCATTTACTACTCAATAAGATGTGGCAATTTATAAAGCTTGGTGTCACATTACTGAAGATCCAACTATTGGGAATTCGCAATCTCATGCTCATTTTTGGGAAAGAATTTTTGAAAATTATTGCTCGTTGCAGAATAATCACTCAAGAACACAAGTGTTTATCTCATCTCAATGGGGTATAATCATGAAATATTGTATCAAATTTCATGAGTGTATAGCGCAAGTCAAACATCCACACCCAAGTGGGACGTCGTAAGTTAATATAGTAAGATTTTATCTTCATTTATTATATTAGTTTTTTTTTATTTTTTTATTTTGTCTCAAATAAAAATTAACTAATTAATTAATTTAGTATTTTATTGATACAAATGCTTCAAGCAAAATTTTTATACCATCAAGACGAAAACAAACATTTTGCTTTTGAACATTGTTGTTCAATCTTGTAAAATAATATCAAGTGGCAAGATGTAACTCCTACTACCACGGTGATGTCAATGATACATTCACTGTTTTCCCCTAATTCAGCCCCCGAATCTTCTATGGATAACTGCATTTCTCTTGAAGACAACAACAGTCCAAGTGTTGGTAACAATCCAACTGTTGGTAATAATCCAATCGGTAAGGGTAGTGTCTCTGCAAGGGGTAAAAGGCTTATGGGTAGGAAATCTGCAAAAGAATTGCTTCGGAAAAGTGAAGCTGTTTAAGCTGAAGTCCACAAATTTTAGAATTTTTTGGAAACATTTAACCAACACCTTGCTGAGAAAGAAATGAAAAAAATTGAAAGAAAAGAAAGCAGGGGTCAAGAATTGTAGGAGATGAAATAACTTGAGAAAAAAAAAGGAAGAATATTTGCAGGAGATGAGAGAATTTGTGATCAAAAAGGAAGAACATATGATAATAACTATGGACATTTCTCATTTGGACTCTTAGACGGAAGCGTATTACATAATGCGCAAAAATGAGATTTTCACCAAGTTGTTCACACATGTCAGCAACCCAAATTACTATTTTCATCTGCCTCATGATGAATAATTACAGGAGAATGTATTTTGTAATTTTGTAATTTCATTTATTTGTCAATGTAATTTTCAGTATTTTTTATTTTCCAATGCAATTTTGTTTTTAAAGCGTAATGTTGACTATTTTTTAGTATAATTTTAATTTTTCAATGTTATTATGAAAAAATACATATATTATTTAAATGAAGGCAATAAAGTTGCAAATGAAGGCAATTTTATTAAAATAAAAACACATTAAATGACATTAAGTGTCATTAAAAAGATAAAATAAAAACTTAATCTAACTCTCTAGATCGGGACCGCAAGTGTTTAATTAGATCATTACGAATTGCATTATGAGCTTCAGTAGATCTAATTCTCTGGCAATTCAACATAAATTCAGTATACTTTTGATTTGGATTGCATGACACTTGACATGGGTTATTAGTGGTATCAATTTGCAATAGTGTTGCACTGCGTTTATTTTCTGGAATATTACGCTCGTCTTCAATAATCATATTGTGCAAAATAATGCATTTTTTCATGATGTAGTACAGATCCTTGTCACTCCAACCTCTCGTCAGAACTCTAATAGTATTAAAACGTGCTTGGAGCACTCTAAATGCCCTTTCGACATCTTTCCGACATGTCTCTTGCATCCTCACAAATAGTTGTCTCTTTAAACATTGAGGTTGAGATATTGTTTTCATAATCGTTGCCCAACAAGGATAGATACCAATAGTAAGATAATATCTCATGGTGTACGTGTAATGATTGATGATATAGTTGGCAGCAGGGCACGCTATCTAGTTAATTCAGAAAATAAAAGCGACCTATCTAGAATAGTAATATCATTCAAAGAGCCAGTCGTGCCAAAGAATGCATGCCAAATCGACAAGTCGTAGGAGGCGACAACCTCGAGTACAACTGTTGGTTTGTGATATTGTCTAGTTGTTGGCTACATATTTTGTAAAAGCCAATTACAATTCGACACGTGGCAGAATGAGGGTATTATTGGAAGATGATTTTAATCTTAAATCTCAATCATACACGTGGCAATAAATATTGGTTCTCAAGTGGTCTGAGTAGCACTAGATCAGGAATGAGATACAAGGTGACGTGGCTTCAACGGTTACCTATATTCAAATTCAAATACAGGAGGGAAGTCCAACTGCAAGTGATGGCGTAGTGGAACTATTTCTAAGGTAACATGATCAGCGATCATGGAGGAGCAGTTCGACGGTTCGAAGTACAGTTCGAAGGTCATCTCTAACAAGTATAAATAGCAAGGAAGTTCGAAAAAGGCCCCGGACTCGGATCATATAAACCAGTTTTACTTCATATTTTCCTTTCCAGTTTTTCCTTTTCCTGTATTTTAAATACTTGTTCTTTAAATACGTGCATTGTTCTTCAATTCATAGGAGTATTCTTCAAGTAGATTCAAGTAGATTGTTGCTGTAAACTTCCTCAAGGCTGAGTTTGGACTATTGTAAGTGTTTATGTTAATGAAATACTTCAATTGTTCTTCGTATTAATTGTTATTTCTCTTAATTTCTCCTAAAGTCAAGCCACTAGTAAAAGTCCTCTTCATTGAGGCTGAAAGAACTAAAACATAGTCGCCTGATAATTGATTGGCAATTATAATTTCTGTAAGGACTGATTGATCCTTACTGGCACGTTCGCATTTACAAATATACCCTTCGAAAAGCCAAAAAGCCAACATATATTTTTGGCACGCCCGGTGGGACTAATTAAAATGGCTAGACGAAAACGACAAGGAGAAAATGAACGCTTGGAAGAAGGCGTAGAAGGAGAGGTAGAAATACATAATCCAGAGGAGAATGTGGTAACACACCCTGTGGAGACTCCTATGTTATCAGAACCTTTGGTCGAACAGACCAGTACTTCTGGACAAGAACCATATGTTCATAATATTGGACGAAACCAAGGAATTGGGCCATCAACCGTTCCATCTTCTCAGCCAACAAATCCATGGGATGGCTTGGTAGATGCTATGGGACAACAACTAATGAACACAATGGAAAGGTGGGCAACATCCTTTTTGGATCGAATGAGCAACCACCAACCAACAAATACAAGACATACAGAGGAAATTTTAAATGTCCCTCAGCAAAGATTGGCTAGAGAAAGACAGCCTATGCAAGTTAATGGACAAACTAATGGTCAGACTAGTACTCAGAACTATGAAAGACCATCGCCTCAGTCTTGGTATGGACCCACTTCAAGGCTGTAGTAGGCCAAAATGCCTCGATTTCAACAAAGGAAGCCACACCATTGGCGAATCGGCCAAGTACAGGAAACTGGCATAAGAATGGTGGCAAATCCGATGTTCGAAGCCATACTTGGCACCAGGGGTTACCATAATCCCTTATTCGAATTTATACCCGGGGGGTTAGAAGGTTTGCCTACAAATGGAAGGGACACAATGCCTATTCCAACACCTTTCACAGGTCCTTTCGCAGGACAGGCTCAAAGGGGTTATCCATACCCCCAACAGCAACCTGCACCACAGGGGCAACCAGTCCCAAATGTACCATTGTATGGACCAAGAGGACCACAGGCACAAGTTTGTCCACCAAACCCTGTGTTTGCTCCTCCAGTAGTGGTTCAGCAAGCCCAAAATATGGTCCATAGGGACCAAATTGCTGATATTGTTAGGGAGATATGTGGACCAATGGCTCGGGGGGTCCAGACTCCTGTATACAGAAAACCATACCCAGAGTGGGTAGATAGGGTGCATGAATACCCAAGAGGGTTCAGAATACCAGATTTCACCTTATTCTACGGAACTGGAAATCAATCAACAGTAGAGCATATTGCTAGATTCGCTGCTCAGTGTGGTGAATTCGCTAATCATGACTACATAAAATTGAGATTATTTCCAAACTCTCTAACTGGGGGAGCGTTTGTATGGTATATCAACCTTACACCTGGCTCCATTCAAACTTGGCAACAGATGGAAGAGGCATTTCATGCCCAATTTTTTCCAATCGAGAGAGGTATCCATGGCGATTTGGCAAGATTGAGTCAAAGGCACGAAGAAAAGGCTACTCAATTCATTGCAAGATTTAAAAGGGCTCGAAATAAATGTAGAGTCATCCTTCGAGCGAATTTGTACGATTGGCTCAAAACGGTTTAGAGTTCAGGCTTCGAAAGAAGTTTGACTCAACTAAATTCAGGGATTTGGTCGAATTAACCTATAAGGTGTCTCGATATGAAGCATTACTAGAGGAAGAACAAGATCGAAACAATGCTTCATATAAGACATACTCTGAGATCCCAATTATGAGATTGATCTGGCAAAGAAGATTGTGGGCAAAGAACACATGTCATGAAGCATTAATTCATAAGGATACGACTATCGACGGCGGTTTAAAAGAAAGACTTTCATAGAAAGTATTCTTTCGATTTAACAAAAGCAGATGACATTTTCGATCATTTGCTTGCAGCCAATTTCCTTAAGTTACCAAAAGGAGTAAAACTGCCTTCTCTTGATGAACTTAAAGGAAAAGTATACTGTAAATGGCATAATTCTTGGTCTCACTCAACTAAAAACTGCATTGTTTTTCGAGACAGGATCCAAGAGCAAATCTGGAAAGGAAGTCTGAAGTTCCCGACCAAAACGGAGAAAGCCATGGGAATTGACAGTAACCCGTTTCCAGAAGTTGGAGAAAGCGCGGCTAATGTGGTTGTTCCAAACTTTCAGAATTTATCTCTGCAGGAATTGGAAGAGGTCAATGTGCAAATGCATATTGCCAATCAGACAGCTGCCAAGAAAGAGACCAGAAATCTACCAGTTGTTGGACAGAGTCTCTCACATCGAAGAACATTCTGATGAAGAAATATTGGACGACGATTCTTTGGAAGCAGCTGTAATGCAAAGAATGTGTCCAAGGTGTAGACTAAGCTACAAATGGTTGAAGGGGCTTCCAATTGATGGGAAGCAATACTATAAGGATGTTTAGAGACGTCCTAGATCGACCAACGCTTACAACAAAGGCGTGCAGGCTAGTGATAAGCGGCGGCGATGGTGGTTGAGCTGCAGTTAATGAGAACAAATGCTAAGGGTAAAAGGCCCTTGTATGAGTCTAGGCCACTTAACTACTATAGAATGGAGAGCAGACATTCTGAAAGAAGATTAGAGAGGAGTTCAGGTTATGGGACTAAAGCCAGAGATTGGCCCCCCAGATCAACCTCATACAGAACAGAAAATGTCCATCTCAAACAAAGGCCAGAATCAAGCTCGAAACATGAGACCAGAACCAAGCACTTACCTCCACGGCCAGTTTCGAAGATGGCTTCGAAGGTGGAAAAGGGTGGTTCAACATCTGAATCAGTAAGCTCTTGGGTACCTGGAGTTCCAGATTGGTTTGTAATGCAAAACAAACCTAGGGAATTGCCTGACAGGAGAGATGTTGGAATCACAGGCAGAATGGTCAAGCCTCCTTTGGTGGCCCCAAACAACTGGGTATTGCTGAAGCACCCAAAGACAAAGGAGCCAAACATGGTTCCGGTTATTTCCAGATCACAAAGGAGGAAAATTCAGCGCAGGTACACCCAGTACCAGCAAGATCTGAAAGAGAGTGAAGAGAGTTCTTCACATGTCAAGACAGAAGAAAAGAAAGCTTCGAAGTCAGACCATGTTCCAAAACCGACGCTACAAAGTAAAGTGGTTTGTAGCAGAGAACAATTGGCCCAAGTTCATTCTGAACTAAAGGCCAGAGAGAAGTCCAGTTTGGCAGGATTGGAGAAGGCTCTGATGGAAAGTGATAGTGAAATAGAAGAAGAGATTGGCATGAGCCAAAAGAAGGAAATGGCAGAAGAAGAAATGTTCGAAGCCTTCATGGCTGAACAAACATTTCTGACTGAAAGCTTAGTTGAGAAGGATCCTTCGAAGGGATCAGTTATCAATGAAATACCAGAATGCAGCATGGAGGACGCTGCTGAAGACACTGAGCAAGGTAGCCAAGAGGGGAAGAAGGTACAACCAGCCATCCAGTTTGGCTCATTTCCACCTGTATCAGTCAACATGGTACATATACTACCTCATGAATTTCAGGCTGAAAATGAGGATCAGGAGGACCAAGACATGGATCCAATTCCTGTTTCTAGTGAGGAATCACAAGTGAGCATGGTACAGGATGCTCCTGAAATGGCTATTCCTATGGAAGTTGAGTGCGAAAGCGAGGAGGAGGTGAGCATCAACCTCTCATATCCTTTTGAATACCCCTCGAATTCCATGACCCAACATGTCAAGCCTTTGTACATTAAGGCTTTCTTTGATGGTATACAGTTAAACCGAGTCCTAGTAGACAATGGGGCGGCGGTTAATTTATTGCCGAAATCTTCTTTGAAGAAATTAGGGAAGAAGAATCCCAGGTTGATCCCAACCAGTACAACCATTGCTGGCTTTGCTGGAGATAAGCAGATGGCCCAAGGTATTCTGCCTATTAATTTGAGTGTGGGAACCAGGGATTGTATGACAGCATTCTTTGTGATCGACAGCAATGCTAAATATAATGCCTTACTTGGAAGAGATTGGATTCACACCAACAAGTGTGTACCTTCCTCTTTGCATCAGAAGATCATGATGGCTCTGGGCAATGGAGAGACGGAGGAGATTGATGCAGATCCTCAACCCTTCATAGCCTGTGCAGACTTTGCAGAGGCCAAACTATATATTGAGGGAGTAACCCCACTCAGTATATTGAGGAAAGCTGATGGCTCAGCCGAAGTGACGGCTGATGAGGAAGTTACACATCTGAAGCACTTAGTCCAAGAAAGTGCTGATGAAGAGGTTGTCGTGAAAGATGACAACGATGCCTGGTTGTAGGCAAAGAAGTGAAGGACGAGAAGCCAAGTCATTGGCTTTGATTAAATTCTCATCATTGGATGTAGAAGCAATAGTCCAGAAAGTACAGAAACAAGAGAGAGAAGCCATGATAATTGGCTGTAAACAAGAGCAACAACAGGTCAGAAGTTTGACCTTTGGGAAATATTGTGCATTGGACATTGAAATAAAAGTCCAGGAAATACAAGAGGAAGACGCCTTATGGACAGATTTTGTCTGTGAGGAAGAAGGCAGAGATGTCGAGATAAAGAAACTAAAAGCAGAACAGGGGGAAAAGGTTGCTTCAAAGGTTGAAGAAACCAAAGAGAAAGCTTCAATGAATTCTCAGACGCAGGACCCCTTAGAAGAAGTGAATTTAGGGGAAGGTTCTGCACAGCAGCCCACTTATATAAGTACTTGTTTGAATGCTCTGGACAGAGACTAGTTGTTGGTTGTTTTAAAGAAATACAAAGATTGTTTTGCATGGTCCTATAATGAACTACCAGGATTGGATAGATCATTGGTGGAACATAGGCTCCCTTTGAAGCCTAATTTCAAGCCATACAAACAGAAACCAAGAAGGATGAGTCCATATGTAATTCAGAAGGTCAAGGAAGAAATTCTTAGACTACTTAAGGCAGACTTTATTAGGACAGCCAGGTATGTTGAATGGCTATCTAATATTGTTCCTGTAGTTAAGAAAAATGGCAAAATGATGGTATGCATCGATTTCAGAAATTTAAATCTAGCAACTCTTAAAGATGAGTACCCTATACCTATAGTGGATCTGTTGGTGGACAGTTCAGCAGGGCATCAAGTTTTATCAATGATGGATGGCCACTCTGGTTATAATCAAATATGCATTGCAGAGGAAGACATCCACAAGACAGCATTCAGATGTCCTTGAAATATTGGCACCTTCGAATGGGTTAAGATGCCATTTGGTCTGAAGAATGCTGGGGCTACGTATCAGAGGGCTATGAACACTATCTTTCATGACCTTATTGGAGGGTATCTAGAATGTTATATTGATGACATCGTGGTGAAATCCCAGTCCATGGAGAAGCATTTGCTTCATTTAGAAGCAGCTTTTGAAAGAATGAGGAAGTTCAAGTTGAAACTCAACCCTCTTAAATGTGCTTTTGGTGTGTCATCTGGAAATTTCTTGGGTTACGTAGTGCACAAGAAAGGAATACAGATTGATCAGAATAAAGCCAGAGCCATCATCGAAGCTAGGCCTCCATCAAGTAAGAAAGAATTACAAAGGTTCCTTGGGCAGGTTAACTTTCTTCGAAGGTTTATTTCTAACACTGCAGGGAAAACTAAAGTATTTTCTTCCTTGTTAAAATTTGAAAGATGAAGAGAATTTGTGTGGACAATGAGCATCAAAGCGCTTCGAAGGTATCAAAGCCTACTTGGCCAACCCTCCAGATCTTGATGCCTCCAAAAGGAAATAAGCCTTTGAAGTTATACATAGCGGCAGAAGATTCATTGGGAGTTTTCTTGGCCCAAGACAATGAAGAAGGCAAGGAACAAATTTATTTATTACCTTAGTAGGTTTTAAATTCTTGTGAATGTAAATATTAATTTGTTGAAAAGTTGTGTCTTGCTTTGTATTTTCTTTCAATGAAATTAAGATATTATCTTTTACCTATTTGTCTTGGTAATTGCAACCATAGATTTGGTTAAATACATGTTATCTAGACCTATGTTGAGGAAGAATTGGCAAATGGATATTAGCCTTATCGAATTTCATTTAGAATATGTCCCTCAAAGGGCGATAAAAGGGCAAGTATTAGCCAATTTTTACGGATCATCCATCTCAAATAGAGAGCCAAGAGGTAATGGAACTTGGTATGGCTAGTGTTGAACCATGGCAAATGTGGTTCGATGGATCGAAGGCCAATGGATTAGTTGGGATTGGTATCGTGATTAAGTCTCCACAAGGGGTAGAAACCACGCATGGTTTCAGAGTGGATGAAGCTAGTTGTTCCAATAACCAGGCTGAATATGAAGCCTTAATAGTGGGACTAGAAATCCTTATTGGATTACAGGTACATGCAGTTGACATATTTGGAGACTCTCAATTGGTAGTTAACCAAGTAAAAGGGATTTTCAAGTGTCAAAGCATAAGCATCCTACTATATTATGTTGTTGCATTACATTTGCTTTCTCAGTTTCAAATAGCAAATGTAACCTATGTTCCAAGATTCTTGAACAATAGAGCTAATGATGTGGCTCAAAAAGCTTCGAACTTCAAGAGAAGGGATAATACCCAAAGGGATATAAGCCAAACAACATATCAGAGATTAATACAACCTTTGAATAAAAGGAATGTGATCTTGGAAGTCAATCATAATGACTTACAAGAACGAGATTGGAAGGCATCCAATAATGCGATGCTTGGTGGTCCATCTTGAAGGCCAGGGGAAAATCAAATTGCGATCCATGCAATACATGATATATGGTAATGCTCTATACAAAAGGAGGAGATGGCTTATTATTGGAATGTTTGGGCCCAAAGAAGCATTATGACTATGGTGAGGTTCATGAAGGCATTTGTGGTGCTCATCACTGGTGTAAAGATGAGATGGTTGTTTGAAGGCATTCCTATTATTGGCCAACTATTCTTAAAGATTGCATAGAATATGCAAAGGGTTGCCGAGCATGCCAAAAACATGGCACAATAAGACATGTGCCCATAATCGACCTACATGCGATGGTGAAGCCTTGGCCATTCAGAGGATGGGCCATGGATATGATGGGTAAAATTCACCCACCTTCTTGAAACATCATTGTTTCATTCTAGTGGCTCTTGACTACTTCACTAAATGGGTGAAGCCAAACCATATAAGGTAGAGACCAGACAGAGGTCATTGGGTTCATTAAAGATCGATTCATAGGTTTGGCATTCCACAAACCATAACAGTTGATAATGGAACTGTGTTTGATGGGAAAATGGTGAAGTCTTTTGTGGCAGAATTTGGGATTAGCCTTATTAATTCTACTCCCTATTATGCGCAAGCCAATGGTCAAGCTGAATCATTCAATAAATCCTTGAAAAAAGGAATACAAAAGGTGGTGGAAGATAATCCTAGGGATTGGCATAACTTATTGTTGGATGTTTTATGGGCTTACAGAACTTCCCCAAGGTCGAGTATAGGAGTCACCCCTTATGCCTTAGTATACGGGCATGATGCAGTGTTACCTGTGGAGATTAATGTTAAATCTCTGAGGGTAAGATGTCAAGATCAATTAGACTCTAAGCAATATCATCAAAGCATGTGCTTGGAATTAGAAGACATAGATGAAGCAAGGATTTTGGCGTTAAATAGCATTCTTTTTCAAAAGAAGAAAGCAGCCAAGAATTATAACAAGAAAGTCAAACATATTGGTTTTGATGAAGGTGACTTGGTATGGAAAACAATACTCCCAATAGGGATTAAAAGCCATAAGTTTGGCAAATGGTCACCTAATTGGGAAGGACCATATCAAATTCATAGAGTGCTGCCTTTTGGAGCATACCATTTAAGAAATTTAAATGGCTATGTGCACCCCAAAAAGATTAATGGAAGATATTTGAAGCCTTATTTTCCAACCATTTGGGAAACACAAGGATTAGAATAAACATTATGTACAAACGCACAAGACACTCAGGTAATAGATAAAAGCTTGATTTTTCATAAAGAATCAAGTACATGGTGCCACAAATTGGCCCAAAAATCATTACAATGTTTCAATTGTTTTTATGCAGTTGATTTCCCTCTTGCTAAGTGATGGAAAGCAATTGAATAAACTGACCATGTCTTCTTTTCGTTCGGACAGTTCTTGGTTGGTGATTTGCAATTTGGTGTCAGTTCGAACCAAGGCCTGGTTCACTGCAGCTAAATCCTCCTCAAGTTGAGCTTTCTTCTCCGGGTGAATTGAAATTGGGAGGTAGAAGAGTGTTGTTCCTTGAGATCTGATATTTCGGTATGCACTTGAGAAACAAAACACTGATCCCTGGCCAATTTCTCATTGGCAGTATTGGCAGCATGACAAATGTTGATATAGAAATCAATAGTAGCTGCAGCCTGGGATAGGTGACTTGAGACGTTCATATTAGACTGCTCAGCAATATTACAGCACTAAAGAAACCCATTCCTGATAATAGGCCTTTGTAGAGCCTCGAAGGGGATCTTCGAAAAGGAAGTCAACAGTTCCAGACATGTGTCTAAGTCCACTGAAGGTACAAGAGACTTCTTTGCTGGAGAAGGAGGACTCTCAAAAATCTCCGACAAGAGTCGGCCAAGATTAATGGCTCACTTCAACACTAAATGTTGGAGAAGTAGAAGATCGTCGAAAAGACTAGCAAGTCTTCCTTCGAAGATGTCTACTTCATCCCTAGACATGGAGGGCATAGAAAGTATGGTGGTGGAAGACACAGAGGGCTGCATGGGGATGGGAAAAATGGATGGAGTATCTTTGGCAGCTTCTATGGTTTTAGCCACCAATGAATCAAGTGAAGAAGGGCTAGAAATAGGCATAGGTGATGAACCATGAATTGGAGAATTACGGCACCCTCTGGAAGAATCAAGCGCCATTAGGATTGGATAACAATTTGGAATATCCTTGGAAGAAGGAAGAGTAAGGCTCGAGGAAGGAATGGACTGAGGTGGATTGAAAGTCAAGAAAGGAAGGTATGGTTCTAGGCTAAGAAGAAGAGATGCAGGAATGTTGGGACTCAAGGAAGGAACAGGGAGCGTAGGCTTATGAAGTGGAAGTTGTATTTGAATAGTCTTCACGTTTTTCATCTGGTCAAATTCAACCGAAACTGGAAGAGGCCCCATTGGAAAGATAAGCGCAGTGGTTGTTACTGCAGAAGGAAGAAATGTAAAGCAATGTCAAACTTCAAATATTTAAAGTTGACAAAGGAAAAATAGCAGAAGTATGAAAGAAATTACTTGTTTCGGAAATGTTGATGTTGATGGGAGAGCTACGAAGAGAATAATGTTCGACAATTTGTTGTCTTCGAGCAGTTTCTCTTTGTAACACATCAGCAGCAGCAGCTTCATCTCTCAGAAACTGTTGCTGCCGTTTCTTCTCAGCCCTCTCAAAAACGATTATTGCTTTGGAATGTTCCTGTTCTACTGCCTTGGCAGCGGCTTCATGAACCGGATCTTCTACCAAGTCAGCAGCAGAAACAGTCATCTTCTTTCTCTTCCTCCTTGGCAGTGATGCTACTGGTTCTTTTTCAATCTCCCTCTCCTCAATTTGGGTTTCATATGTTTCAGAGGTAAGTGCTTTCTCTATTACTACAGTGGGTGCTTCGAAAGAAGGATGCGTAATTGTATCAGGAAGGGAGGCAACTACTTTTTGTCTCTTTGTTCTCTGCAAGGACACTTCTGGCTCTTGCTCAACCTCTTCTTCTCCCAAAGATTCGGATTCCTCAGGAGGGAGGACTAGCTTCCTTTTTTGTTTTTGTTGTTGTTGTTTCTTTTTGAGAACAGCTAAAGTTTCAGCTCTCTTGGGAGATTCTTCGTGTGGGGGCCCTGCACCAAAGAACAAAAGTGTAAAGGGAAGGAACAAAAGATTCAAAAGAAAGGAAAATGAGAAGTCCGAAAATATTTACCCTTCTTCGAAGCAGCTCTAGTAACTCTAGTTAGAGGGGATGAAGTTGTAGGATTAGACGTGGCAGCCACGTGAAGAGGAGGAATGTCCCTAGATGTCGCTGGCTTAGCCTTCGAAGGCACTCCTAATCCTACCAGCAAGTCATGGGGATGTTCAGATAGGCGTACTTCCATATTGACTGTCCACCAGTTCTGGAATCTTTTCAAGACTGAGCCATACGGAAGAAAGGGGATAAATTGGAACTCATTCAGCTCTTTCAGTAGTTTGAGGATTGCCGTCTCTAGTCTGGATTTGGATATTCTCAAATCTCTGACAGTAAGATGGACATTCGAGGCGCAAGAGAGGCTGGTATCCCTTGAGTGAGTCCAAATTGTGCAGCAAATTGAGAAGAGGCGTTACACCTCAGATATGCATTTGTAGGCTCGAGGGTTTAAACTACCAATGAACAATTCCCTTGGTAGTAGTATAGAAGCCCACATATCTTTATGAGGAGAAGTGGAGCATTCTTTATCAGCTAGGAAAGCTTGCAGCCAAGTTGGTCCTTTATTGGCTTCAAAAGGATAGAAGAAAGAGGCAGATGGAAAAATGGGGAGTTGATAAAAGAAGGTAAAGTAGTAAGAGAAGAAAGCAGGGTAAAGAGCAATCCTAGCATATTTTTCCCCATAAGTACTAGGATCCTGAACGAGGAATTTTAGACATTTGGGGTGTAGGTCAGTGAAATAGGCGAAGAGCCAAAGTTGAAGCACCCAGAAGGGACCTCCTTGGTTAGCATCAAGAGGTTTCTCACAAAATTGGGAGCAGACTCTGTAGACATGACCTAAAAGATAAGGAGCAAGAGCTATATGTTTTTTCAAGACAAGTGCCTTCATGAGAGAACAAACTCGGGCATAATCCTCTGAGATGAGGTGCAAAGAGAATTTGCATAACCAATATAAAATAAAGGAAAATAGCTCTATGTCCTTCAGGACCTTCCTTTTATTTTCGGACTTTCTGAAGTCCTTTGTAAGAGGAGCTTAAGGATGGAAGAGAAAACTTAATAAGAAGGTCTGGGTAGTTGGGAGTAAATGGAGAACCATAGGGGGAAAGCCATAAGAGATGGCAAATATCAAGAACGGTGGGGGCCATCATGCCGCACCGAAATTGGAAGAAATTAAAAGACATATTCCAGAAACATAAGGCAGCAGGTATCAAGAAAGGGTCTTCAGGAATAATGAACCTGGAAAGACGAAGGGCATCGAGAATACAGAGCTCTTGCAGGTCATCTTCTCTCGCAGGTACAACTCTGTCATACCATTCTTCCCATTCAGTCCTCATTGTCGGCCAGCAACGGTGAGGACGATTCACCCTCCAGTTTCCCCAATCAAGCCCTTCTTCGTAAAGAAGGAAATGGTCCTCCAAGCGAGGATATAGGGCTGCGAGTTGAGCGAGCTTCGAAAAATAGGGCCAGGGCGTATTCTGTTTATTGCTATGACGAGGCCGAAAAGGCGTCCATCTATGTGGCTTGACTCACGGATGATAGTTTGGTGTTTCCATCATCGATACATCGCTTCAAAGCCATAGTAGGACTGATACGATCGCCAGTAAATACTTTTAGTGAGGAAGGATCCATTGATAATGGGTAATAAGGAAGAGGGGTTTAACAGGAGATCGGTAGGGTTTGCGAGTCAAAAGAGCAAGTGATTTCAGAATATAAAGCAAAGGGGCCTTTAAAAGGTTTCACGTCTGAAAAATATATTGCGTAAATCGTTAGGTACTAAAAGTACGAATATGAGGAGACTCTTCCAAATATTGATAGTTTTGGAGGGAATGACACATTCTGAATGTTGACGTCAGCTTCGAAGAAAGATATTTGGCTTCGAAGCCAATTTTGGCTCCAAGAAATCAAATAAAAATGGCTTCGAAATACAAAATCCGGCTTCGAAGTATACTACATGTTTGAAGACGCTAAGATGCAAAGAACATCAAAACCAATCGTTGGTTTTTGCAAGAGAAGATTGTCCATTGAATTAAGACAGCATAAGATGCTTTTCGAAGTAAGAATGGTCAATTTAAAAATGACTGACTATATTAACTATAACCATATGTTGGTTATAATTAGCTTTGAAAAGTAAGGTTGTTAACTCCGAAGCATTAGTTTGAGATAATATTAACCAAAATTGTCAAATTCTGCTCCATAAATTGGAAAAAGACATATTGGTTGTTGGTTATGATTAGCTTTGAAAAGTAAGGTTGTTAACTTCGAAGCATTGATTTGAGATAATATTAACCAAAAATTGTCAAATTTTGTTCCATAAATTGTAAAAAGACATATTGGTTTCTTTAGTGTTTCAGTGAAAATAAGTGAGTCCAAATTCAAAGGATGAGATTATTTAATTTAAAGCTATAAGTTGGCTTTTAAAAGTAAGAGGAAACAGAGTCAAACAATGTCAAGTACAGAGGACTTTGCTTTCATTAGAGCCAAGACAATTACATTAAGTAATCTTATCTAGGTACAAATTCAAGCTCATAAAAATAAGGAATAGAATAAATTACAAGATCATGGAATTTCGTCCAATAATGATCAATGAATATTTGTTCTTTCTTTATTATGTCTTCCATTTCCTCCAAAGTTGGCTGCATGAGTTGATGTGCTCTCACTTCGTAATAAAGCTCTTCAGCCTTTGCTTCGAAAGCCTCCTCCCTCAATTTTTGTTCCAACTCATCTATAACTAAATCATCCCAATACGCAGAATCTTTATTTTTGAAGTCATCAAAGTCTTCAATAAAATTTTCTGCTTCGTATTGAGCATGAATTCGAAGAGATGAAAGTTGATCCAAAGATTGAATGGTGACTTTGGAATTTCGATGCCAATGGAGAATCTTGGAAGTTGATCCAGGAACATGTGAAGTTCTGCTTGGGCGATAGGATTAAGGATATGGCCCCTAGTCAGAATATCACAAGCCCATCGAAAGTTCTTGAGAGGAATGTCATCCTCAAGAACATTGAAGGGTAGGTGAGAAAAAGCTGCGAGCAGAAGTTGGGCTTCTTTCCGCTCAAATGGAGTTGGGGATGATGGAGGTTTGTAAGGAGGGAAGATTTTGTCCATTGGAAGAGCAAGCTTTAATTTCTCTGTCCAAGAAAGAGTGGGAGGAGGAGAAGGAGTAGATGGTTCTGCTTCAGAAGAAAGAGAAGGTGTGGATGCCTCTAGTCCAGAGGATGAAGAAGGTGTGGATGCTTCTATTTCAGAAGATGGAGAAGAAGAAGTGGATGCTTCAGTTAGGGGAGATGACACGAGGATGGGAGGAACAAAGGCATTAATATAATCAAGCGGTCGGAAGAGCAAATCTGCGCTTTCTTGGCTAAAAATGAAGGGGTATATCCTTGTGATTCTTCCAAGCACCGGGCAGGGTGCATTATCCTTGTGGGCATGGAGGATGTATACCAAGCCACAAGCAAATTCTCCTCTAAACTACGTCGAAGGTCGATGGGCACATAAGGATAAACCACCGAGCTTCGAGCGTAGGAAGGAAAATCTAAAGGGTCAGTGAACTCAATAAAATGATGATTGATCTGCTCTCTCAAGTCCCAGGACTCAGGTGCAGACCAGTTCGTCCATCCAGAAACCCCTGAAGATGAAGAAGTTGTAGCTTCATCCCAAGCAGAAGTTTGTGAAGAAGAATTTCCCAATTCCATATTTGCAATTTGTTGAAGCAAAGGCTTGAGAGTTGTTCGTTCAAAGTGTGAGGGAAGTTTAGAGGAAGAACTTTTTGTATCAACGAGTTTGTAGACCAAAGGATTGAGGGCAATGTGTTCGTAGTCCAAAGGTTGATAATCTGCGAAAGCCTCCATGACCTGAATATAGAAAGGCGGGTAGAGGTGGCTAATAAATGCATGGAGATTCTTTCGAGGGGAAACAGCATTACTCAATGGCTCTTCGTATGCTCGATCAATAGAGTGAGAAGGTGATTGAATCATAATCCGTTCGAATGCTGAAGGTATTGGAACATCCAACAAAGTTAAGAGTTAATGCAAATGATCACCAAAATAGGTGACGGTTGTGTTTCCTGAAAATAGATTCTATACACGTTCCAAAAAAGCGAGGGAAAAGTTTTTGATTCACTAATATTTCCAAGTATTGGGTATATTAGTGCGGGGGGTAATGTTGGCTACATATTTTGTAAAAGCCAATTACAATTCGACACATGGCAGAATGAGGGTATTATTGGAAGATGATTTTAATCTTAAATCTCAATCATACACGTGGCAATAAATATTGGTTCTCAAGTGGTCTGAGTAGCACTAGATTAGGAATGAGATACAAGGTGACGTGGCTTCAACGGTTACCTATATTCAAATTCAAATCTGAGGAGGAAGTCCAAGCGCAAGTGATGGCGTAGTGGAACTATTTCTAAGGTAACATGATCGTGATCATGGAGGAAGCGATTGACGGTTCGAAGTACAGTTCGAAGGTCATCTCTAACAAGTATAAATAGCAAGGAAGTTCCCAGAAAAGCCCCCCAGACTCAGATCATATAAACCAGTTTTACTTCATATTTTCCTTTTCAGTTTTACCTTTTCCTGTATTTTAAATACTTGTTCTTTAAATACCTGCATTGTACTTCAATTCATAGGAGTAGTCTTCAAGTAGATTCAAGTAGATTGTTGCTGTAAACTTCCTCAAGGCTGAGTTTGGACTATTGTAAGTGTTTATGTTAATGAAATACTTCAATTGTTCTTCGTATTAATTGTTATTTCTCTTAATTTCTCCTAAAGTCAAGCCACCAGTAAAAGTCCTCTTCATTGAGGCTGAAAGAACTAAAACATAGTCGCCTGATAATTGATTGGCAATTATAATTTCATGGGCGATTGATCCTTGGCCTTTCGCATTTACAAATATACCATTCGAAAAGCCAAAAAGCCAACACTAGTGTAAGCACCGGCTTGGGTGGTTGGACATTTATCCCAATGCCAATGCATACAATCTAAACCCCCTACCATTCCAAGAAACCCACGTTGCTATTCCTCTTATTTGGTGACATCTATCTCATTTGGAATCTTAAGTAAATGTCTTCATAGATAGTAACAATCATTCTGGTAAAGAAATTCAAGGTAGCAATTGCAGCAGTTTCGCCGATTCTGATGTACTTGCACTACGCCAAAATTGGGCTTTAGCGGCGGTTTTTTAGCGCCGTTAAAGGCTGTAAAACCGCCATTAAAGCCTTTAACGGCGGTTTTAACGATAATTCGTTACCACGTTTATCTTGGCGATGTCGGAAAAAAGTAAACCCGTCGTAAAAAGGCAAATTCCCGTCGTTAAAAGTCGACCAAAAACGGCGGTTTTTTACCGCCGTAAATAGGTTCGAATTTTTCAAAAATAATTCTTTCTTCTTGCACTCCCCAAGTTTTGAACCCAAGACCTCTCATCCACCAACCACTTTGCCTGACCACTCTTCATGAAATATATTACCTAAATAAATATTTAAACATTACTTTTACTTTATTGTAGATGGTTTCGCCGGAGCTCATGGGAGTGTCACGCGGAGTTTCGCCGAACTCATGGCAAAGACCAACGTGCATTAACGGCGGTAATGGTTGTGCAATAGCGGCGGTTTTTACCGCAAAGTGGGCATTAATGGCGGTTCGTTACCGCCGTTAAAAGTGGATTTCATTACTGTCGTTAAAGACACTTTTAGTGACGGTTTTTTAGCAGTGATATGAACCCGCCATTAATAGTACTTTTAATGGCGGTTTTCGTTACCGCCATTAAAAAAACCGCCGTTAATGTTGATTTTTGGCATAGTGTTGTCTACAACATCAGCAGGTACGACATATTATAGGATCTGAAGTGCAATAGTCATCTTCTATACATCGGATAATCTAGGAGCACAAGTGGCATCATGGATTTGGATGAAGTCCTCATTGACTTGTTGAATATCATATAAGACACTGAGAAATAATGACCGCCTCATTTGTAAACATCTTTGGAAGTATTCTTTTCGGTAGACAAGATTATCTGCAAAATAATCTCTATAAATTTGTTTGTCGCCTTTGACCCTCTCACAATTAATGTATTGATGACCATTTGTGGAACCAATATGTCTAGTTGGTTAGTTTAGGGTTATTGCTTATATTCTTTGTTGTTGCGTTGTTAACAGTTACATCATCATTATATCATCATTAGATGATGAAGATTTATCAAAATCTCCATTGAAGATGGCTTTAGTGAAATTGTTCATTGTGGGTGGGTGGGTGAATTTGAAAATTATAGAAAATCTTCAAGGCAGGTACAGAGAGTTTAGAAGATATAGAAATGAATAATACTTCGTAACTCGAAAAAAATTGGCCAAAGTGGCTCGAATACACAAAACAACGTCGTTTTGGGTATTTTTTTTCTTTTCTTTTCTTTCCCTTTCCTCTTTGAAATAGACAGAAGAAAGAGAGAAGTGGCGGGAGAGACACAGAGATAGAGAGAGAGAGAGAATAAGGAGAAAAGATAAAGAAAATGATAAGGAAAAGAAGAAGAAGAAAGAGAAAAATAAGATGGAGAGAAAGAGGAGAGGCGCGAGAGACAGACAGAAGAAAGAGAGAAGAGGCGAGAGAGAGAGAGAGAGAGAGAGAGAGAGAGAGAGAGAAGATAGAGAGAAAGAGGATGAAGAGAAGAAGGAGAAGGAGTACACACATAGATCTGTATACACATAGATTTGTGTATATACACAGAGGAGACGGTGATGGCGACGCATATAGATATATGTATGTATAGATTTGTGTATACACACAAATTTGGTGTTAATGGTGATGTGTCTCTCTTTGCCAGTGGGTGGCTCTCTCTCTCTCTCTCTTATATATATATATATAGCTATGCGTGTGTATAGATCTGTGTATACACACAGATCTAGTGTTAATGATGATGTGTTAATGGGATGAGAGGGAGAGAAGATGAAAAAGATGGAGGAAAAAGAAGAAAAAAAAATTTGTTAATGATTGTTGGTTGTTGTTGAATTTTTTTTTTCTTTCAGATTCTACATTATTTATTTATTTATTTATTTTTTGTGATTGTTGGTTGTTGATAATGATGTGTTGTTGTTGTTAATGTTGATGGTCTCTCTCTCTTTATCGGTTCCCCAACTCCCTTTTCTCTCTTCTTCATCTTTATCTTCGCTTCTTTGTTTTAGAGAGAAAAGAGAAAGAAAAAAAAAAAATTCCAAAACGATGTCGTTTTGGAATTCAAGCCAGTCGGGGCTAGTGCCCTCTCGAGCTACCTAGCAGTGTTGTATAAAAATTGTGGATAGATGAATATGAAAATTATAGAAAAACCTTGTATTATAATTTATAGAGAATATTGTGAGTGGGTGAATAATGAGTGATTGTTGGTGGGTGGTTGTTGGTAAGTGAATTTTTGAATAAATAATGAATGGTTATTGGATAGGTGATTGTTGGTGAATGAATGCTGGGTGAATGATGGATGATTGTTAGTAGGTGGTTGTTGGTAAATGAATGTTAGGTGAATAATGGATGTTTGTTGGTGCGTAGTTGGTGATTATTTATTTTTTAATGTAGTTAATATATATATATATATATATTTGGGTAGTGGTATGTTTTTTGGTGGGTGAATTATATTTGATTTTTTATATTTTTCTAGTCGGGATAAATATATATATTTTTTTAGAAACAGTTGAAAAAAGGTCGAAAAAAAAAATGAAAAACCTTTATCTAAATAACACCTACAAACTTGGAAGGAAAGTTAGTTGAAATTTATCAAAATAGCATATGACTATCAGAGCACTATTTTTATTGTTATAATTTGGCAATTTACTGATATTCATTGCTAAATTATAATAATGGCAATGCTATTATAACCAATACCATTGGAGATGCTTTTAGAGGGATTCTATTTGCACTTAAAAAAATATATATTAAATATGCTTATTTTTTTAATATACTTTATTAAATTATTTAGGTTGTAATTTACTTTTAACATATATTATATTTTTTCTTTTTCAAATTACCCTTCAAGATATACTTAAATAATAAAGGGTAAATTACTGTCACTCTCCGAGGTTTCTTTTTAATACAGATCGCCGCCTCACATTTGAAAAATTACATTCTTCTCCCTGGAGTTTGAATCTCATTATAAACTACCTCATGGATTGTTGATGTCATGTTCTAAATTTTTTTAAATGATCATCTTGCCCTTTTTCCCACTATTTCTTCTTTTTAATATCATGACTACATTCTACAACTTTTTATCATTAAATTCTACGTGAACATATTATTATTGAGTGATGATATGCAAATATAAATTTTATATAAAATTTTCAACATAATGATACAACTTAATGGTGACTTTTCACTTTAAGCACCCATAAACATGATTTATATTTCCAACAATATCACTATTATAATATTTTTATGATATTTTTTATATAAATTTTTATATATGAATATAATTTTTCATGTTTATTTCCATCATTATATCTAGATTAGACCAATTTAATCTAGATATATTTAAAAAGTATAAAATTTGTACAAAAAATTTTAAAAAAATTCACTGAATACAACAAAATAAAATTATGTATTGAATTTTTATATTTTTTTTGTATTGTTTTTTGTATTTGGTGAATTTTAAAAAAAAATCACAAAATATTATACTTCTTAAGATTAGGTGTATCTAAAAAAAAAAAAAAACTTAAAATATTAAAAAAATTCAATAAAAAAAACGAAAAATAAAAAAAAAACTTTTTTTTTTTTTTGGTATGAGTTAAACCAAAGAAGATGATTGTTATTTTCCTTGAAATAATATGAGTAAAATATCTACATTATTTTATTATTTTATATGTATAAAGGTTAAGGAACAAATATATTATTTTAATTTGACAAAGAATAAGTGTAATTTTTCAAAACATGAGAAAAAATCTATATTAAATAGAAACTTCAAAGGTGTCAGTGTAATTTATCCAATAATAAACAAATAAAAAACTCTAATGTCATACGTAAACTTAATTTGTGAGATCAAAATCAGGTTCCTGTAATGGGTTGATGCCTGTAAAGTGAAGTCATGGTTTGAAGTTTGAGAAACTAAACTTGGGTTTCTACGCAAAAAAAAAAAAAAAAGTTTCTACGCAAAAAAAAAAAAAAAAAAATGAAAAACAAAAAGCACTTTGGTTGAGATTTTTCTCTTTTATTTATTTATTTTTTTAATAAGGATAAACTGCATAGATATATTTATAAACAACAGTACGAGTCCAAAAGAAAATCAACACAAAAGTGAAGTCAGGGCCTGTAGTGAATGAACGCCATTGTTTCCATTGATTTTTTATATACCCCCACCCCAAGCCCATTGATTTTTATAATAATGGTGAGTTTTGATAGATTGAATTGGAGTTTTAGAGTGAGAAAAAAAATAATTAAAACTTAAGAAAGAATACGAAGAGAGTTAATATGAAAAGAAAAATGCTTGAGACCCTTATTTTTTTAAGACCCCCACAATCTCTTTTGAATATCCACTAGTAATATATGTATGTGATCCACTCATATATGTGTGGGGCCCACACTAATAATGGTGGAGATCCAAAGAGGGTTGTGGGGTCTTCAAAAAATGAGAGTCTCAATCATTGTTGATATGAAAAATAGGTATGAATAATTTGGGTATACCATACAAAAGAAATACTATTTTATTTTAAAATTTAATATATATTATCTTTATTAATACATTTATATTAAGGTAGGATAAGAATTAAAATTATAAAATTATAATTGGTTCTACAGAGAAATTATTTGGGTGCAAATAACATTTCCATGGATGCATATGAGGAGGCCCAACATTTCAAATAGGATATATGAAGCCCAAATTAGCCTATGGGCATCTCCGATGCATTTGGTCTGGTCTTACTCGTATTTTGGTGGGGTTTGGTAATTTTTTGCGGGGAAAAAAAAAAATTTACTTAGTAATAAAACAAATTATGAATTTTTAATTTTATCAATATAAATTTTAAAGTTAATTACCTAAAAGTCCTGTTTACATATTTGTTGGTAGCTTAGGTCTTGTCAAAAAGTTTTTGAACAAATAAGTCGTATTTATTACAGACTCTCTCTCTCTCTCTCTCTCTCAATCGTCCATCACTCATTCACTCCGCACTTCTTCCATTATCTGGGACCCACCATCTTCTACACATACTGCATACTATTACATTCCCTTTCAATTTCTTACTTTCATTTCAACAATAAGCACAAACATCTCTATCTCTCTCTCTCTCTCTCTCTCACACACACAAACAACACACATTTCTCTCTCTAAAAGGATGGACAGTTTGTCAAGGCAGGGAACCATGAAGAGAACGCCACCGCCACTCTCCTCAACCTCTCCATCTCCAGCCGCGAGACCCTCATGTCTACCCGCGGCCTCCTCGACGCCCTCTCCAACGTTCTCCGTAACCTAACCTCCTCTTCCGCCGCCGAGTCCACTGCCGCCACCCTCTACAGCCTCCTCATCGTCGACGGAAAACACCCATCTTGTGCCATGTGACATGTGGTGGTGTTTTTTGAGTTGTAGTTTGTGGTTTGGATTTATTAATTTTGGTTGATCTAAGCTGAATATATATATAGAGAAAAAAAAAAAGTCAGTTTATTTGTTTGTTGATTTATTTGAATCATCAGTGTGTTTAGTTTTATAATTTTAAAATTGAGAATATTATCAGTTTAAAATTAAAAAAAATGAAAATATTTTCAGTTTTAACATTGAAAAAAATTAAAAAATTTCTCAATTTTACTAGATATTTTTGAGAAATTTTTCAAAATTTTTTTTCATGATTAAAATTGAGAATATTATAAATTGAGAATGTTTTCAATTTCAAAATAGAGAATAATTTCAGTTTATAATTATCAAAACTAATAAATTTCTCAATTTTTTTTTCTGAAAATATTGTCAGTTTTAAGAATTTTTTTAATTTTTTTATTATGAAAAATAATAATATTATAAACTGAGAATGTTCAAATTAAAAACAAGAGAACATAAGAGAGAAAGTTAGAGAGAGCAAATTTTGATCAATTCAACGAGAGAGTATCTTTCTCTCAAATTTTATTATTTTCTCTAATAATTCAACAAGTTTTCCTCACCAACCAAACAACCAAGCGTCCAAAAACGAGGTGAAGAGAAAGTGGATGACTCAGGAAGAGACACATCCCAACCACTCTCTCTCTCTCCAAGCCACTTTATATATATCTTTGTACTCTTTTGGGGGAATACTTTGTTCGTTTGTGAAGCTACAGATCTTCAACGAAGTATAGATCTTCAACTACTGCTGCGGCAATATGACTACAATAATCAATTATCAGCTAATTTGAACGACAATAAAATAGAAAACAATGGAGGAGAGATAACAGGAATGGCCGATGGACTTGGTGGAGAGGGAAGGGGGTTTGGATGGGTAAATTGGTTTATTAAAAATTAATGGTATTTGGAGGAGCAAATAATTTTATCTAGGACCTAATGGAGTATAAGTTCACAAAATGAGACTTGTATGTAAATACCCCTAAATGTTAATCTTTTAATTTATTTTTAATATTAACCATTCGTCTATTTTTATAAAGTGAAATCAACTAAAAAAAATAGTGTTTTAATCATTAAAATAGTAAAATGACTAAAATACTTTTTTTTTCCCATTAGTTTTACTTAACAAAATTGACAAATGATTTAGATTTAAAACAAATCAATAGTTTATGGTTTAAATTGATAAAATTGAAAATTCAGAGTTTATTTTGTTACAATGGTCAAACTTTACAATTTTTTTTTTATTATAGTAAATTACACTAATTTCTTTTTAGATTTGAAGGAAATACAACAAGTTTTACAATTTAATATAATTATATTTGGATTTTTTAAAGTTGTAATTCATATATTATGTGACGCTCTTTTCATTAATAATTCGTTAGTCCTATGTTATGGAGGAAAAAAATAACATTTTCATTTCTTCTATAATGAAATATTTATTTTTTCCTATTTTCCCTTACGTATTTATATCATTTGCATTAATTCTGATCTCTTTATTCTTATTAAAATAAAGTCGATATAATTTAAACATTCGTCTATTTTGATTAAGTAAAACCAACAGAAAAATACTATTTTGACCATTAAACTCAATATAAGTATACCTAAAATATCTAAAATACCCTTTTTATTAAGTTTAATTATTAAAACATTTTTTTCGTCGGTTTAGTTAACAAAAATAGATAGATAATTCAGATTGAAAATAAATCAAGATATTAGGGGTTTAAAATGATAAAATTAAAAATTTATTTTATTACAAAAATCAAATCTTAGATTTTATTTTATTTATTTACTTATTGTTTGTAAATCACCTTCCTTTTTTTAACTTTTTGCGAAACTAAAAAACCTGATGGGTTTGAATAATTGCTTAAAAGTTGTTTTGTTATAGAGAAAATTTTGCATTTTTTATTTTCAAAGAGAAATCATCATGTTACTTTTGCTTATTTAGCAAAAAGCGCATAAACTTTTAATTTTGGCTTTGTTAGTCAAAAAATAGCTTAGGACTCGTTTGACAAGTTAATATTTTAGTTAAAAAGTCAAAAAATTATTAAAAAAGTCAAAAAGTTTATAACTTATACTAAAAAGTCAAAGATTTTATTTTCTCTCTACTTTTTGCACATCTTTTTGTAAAAATCTAAAAAGTCATCCCAAACATACTAGTTCTTTTTTACCCCATATTTTAACTAAAAAGTTACTAAAATAGTCTGTTCCCAAACGAGGCCTAGCTATTAGAGCATCTCTAGTGTTTCATTAATTTTTTATTTTATTTTAAATTTGAGTAAAAATTTAGGGTAAATTACATTGACACCTCCTGAGATTTATGTTTATTACAGTTTCCTCCCTCACCTTTTGAAAATTACATCTCTCCCCCTGAGATTTAAAGTTTCATTACAGATTGCTTCGTCCAGTAATTTAATTTTTTTAAATATCAATTTTGCCCTCACTGGGTAAATTACATTGACACCCATCACATTTTAGAAATTACAATCTCCTCCTTAAGGTTTAAAGTAGCATTACCAATTGCCCCCTCGGTTAGTATTAGTTGAAAAAAAAAATTCATAGAACAAAAAATTAATTGGAAAAAAAATTATTTGAAAAAAAAATTTTTTTTGTTAGTCAAATTTTTAAATTTCTGTTTAAAAACTAATGTAAACTCATTTTTTGAATTTACATTTTTTCCTCAAATTTACAAACCGAGACAACCATTTATAAACCAAAAAAATTATCAAACAAGTTTTTATAACAGTTTTTAAAATTTTTGTAAATATAAATTGAAAACTGAAAACAAAATGGTTACCAAACAGGTCTCAGATGGTAAAAATATCGTAAAATTAACAAATAATTAAATAAGCTACCAATGTAAGAAATGACTTATCAAAAGATTCTTAGGCTATGTATAGTTTGATTTTTAGAATTTTTTTAAAAAAAATTAAAAATTAATTTGGTTAATAAATAAAAAATAAAAAATAATTATTATTTTTATATAATTTTTATCTTTTAAGTGTAATAAACATAATTCTTAAGGGGTGTCAATATAATTTTTATTTACGTTAGTTTTTAAATAAAAATTTAAAAATTAATTCATTTTAAACGAATTTTTGAGACTAACATGAGTCCAGTGTGAGTAAATTAGTTCATTTTACAATCGAATTAATACACATATGATGTGAACAAAAAATTGGTAAAATTCATGATGATAAATATCATGTTCCTGCCCCACTCTGTCTATGGACTGTCTGCCCGTGTTGAAAAAGGTGCAAAAGTTAAAAAATAAAAAAATATAAATACTGCATGATTGGAATTTATAGTAATGTATATGAGAGGGTAAAAAGTGTAAATCTGGGCTGAGTTAGGACCAGGTGAAGGTGAACTGAGCTGTGGGCTAAGTGAAGTACGCTTCGCCGTTGGGCCTAGTTAGCTGGGTCTTAAATAACTCAGATAGCCCAGTTGAAGTATGCCGAACCGAGGTACGGGAAGCTAAAGGGAGGAACCGAGGTACAAGAAGCAGAAGGGAAGATCCGATCTAGGTGAAGCTCGGTCGAATTTACCGCTTAAGCATAGCAATAATTAGCTCGATCGTTTTGTCATACTACCGAGGTAAAACCATTTTACTTGGTTAAAGCAGTGATAAGGGTGTTAAGGGATAAGCATCATCTTTTACAAATGTGATTCCTAGGAGGACTCTACATTGAGGAATAAGAGTCCTACTAGGATTGTCACGCGAAACCTATAAAAGCTCATAACAGAACTCATGGACAGGTATCATAACTTTGATTCTCGAATACACAAAGTTTTTGTCTATTTGTTTATTTAGCTGACTTCGGCATCGAAGAGGTATCCGGCACACATCCGCTGACTAACTCATGTTTGTGTTTTCAATGAGTAAAGTGATGACGTTTGGAAGAGTGCAAACTTGATCAACAGGGTTATACGAGAAGATTATTTTGCACTCGTACAATTGGCGTCGTCTGTGGAAAGCAGACAAAGAACAAAACCTCTTGATCAAGTTTTCCTCTATAGTTGAAAGTAATGGCGCACGATAAAAACTTGCCGCAATCTGCTGTTGATGGGCAAACCCCGGAGGGGGGTGGGAGGCGCGAAAGTTTACCTTCCATTTCACCCATGGTGGATTCCAGCGACGGAACTCCCGGAGGGATGCGAGGGAAAGACAGGGTACTAGCCCCCGTCGCTCTCAAAGTCTTGAAAGACAAAGGCAAAGGCTGGATCCTCAAGTTTTGGAGGATCGCGTGAGGGAGCAAGACGAGTTAATTAGGAAGATGGCGGCAGACATGGAGACAATGAAGCGCCAGATAAAAGGGAAAGGGGTGGCGACAGGAGAGGAGCGCAAAGGCAACACGCCCCCTCGCCACTCAGAAGGTCGTGACAGACACACCACACCATCGCAAGCAGAAAGTAAGAGCCTCAAAATAGGCGATACTCAGTCAAGGACTTCCAAGACTCGTCACTCCAGGTCTGAGAGAACGAGGACTGAAAGGTCGTATACAGAGGGAAGCAACTATCGCCTCTCACACACGCATCAGACGACATCTAGGCACACAGAGTTGCCCAGATCAGCGGACTTATGAACAGTACTCGAGGAAAAGGCTTGATGGAAGGAGGACACCAGGGCTCGCGACCCACGCAGGGTTTCAGCACTACAGCGATTGGCCCCTAGGACACATGGGAGTGTCGAGGTAGGGATGCCAATGCCGCGCCTTGCTTACGAACCAGCAGATAAGGTATTAGCAAGGCTATAGAGCTCGCTGTTCGTTCTGGACATAGAGAACGCACCACTACCTTTTGGCTTTCACCAGACCAAATTCACTTATTACGAGGGGAAGACGGATCCCTACATGCACTTAAGCCACTTTCGCCAGGTTATGGCAGTATACCGGCGAAACGAGACCCTAATGTGTATCTTGTTCCCATCTAGCCTTGGCGACCTTGATTTAACCTGGTTCAAAAGGCTATCAGAAGGCAGCATCGCCTCGTGGGCACAATTGGTAGAGGCATTCGTGACTAGATTCAGAACGAACACCAAAACACCAGTGGAGATCGACTAGCTACTCTCCATTGACATGGGCAAAAAAGAAACATTGAGGTCTTACAACAGTCGCTATTGGGAGACCTTAAACCAGATTGGGGATTACCCTACCAATCTCGCCATTGCACAATATAAACAGGGTTTACCAGTCGGAAACAAATTAAGGGACTCAAAAATAATAATGCCACCCCTCACGATGGAGGCCCTAATGGAGAGAGTGCATCAACACATCCGAGTAGAGGAAGATGGCGCTCGTACAAAAGCAAAATCTGGCACAAAAACGATGCCAAATAAAAAGACTACAGCGAAAGTCAACACGGTGGAACAGCCAAGCAGGAATGGGCGCGGCAGGCGAGCCAACAGAGAGGACCTAGAAAAAAGGAACTTAAGAGTTCGCACTGCCATTACCACTGTATTCAATAAACCTATCTATCGGATTCTGAGTGAGATACGCAATGAACCTTTCGTCCGGTGGCCAGCTAAGTTGGGAGAAGCACAAAAAGGCTATGACGAGAGATCCCGGTGCACCTTTCATGATGAAAAGGGGCACCGCACTGAAAATTGCACGCCATTGAGGCAACATCTGGAGGAGTTAGTGGCAGCTGGGCACTTGGACCAATACATAGAAGAATGGACATAGCCAGCCCCCTAGGACCACAACAAACCAAACGGGATGCCAGACGACGGTTCACCCCAAGGCGTGATTAACGTCATACATGGGATCATTGAACCTGAGCAAGTATGTGAACTCAGGGGGATGATCAAAAAGGATGAACACTTAAGGGAGGTATTAAGTGCACAGCCTACCATCAAGAAGGGCAGAACAGAGGCTACGAACGTTATATCCTTCTCAGACAAGGATTTAGCAAGGTTACATTGCCCTCACAATGACGCACTGGTGGTGACTTTATGCGTAAAAAATTTCGACATCAAGCGGATTCTAATTGACCAATGAAGCTCATGTGAGATAATGTACTACGAGACCTTCAAACAGTTGAAATTGGAGGACAAAGACTTGGCACCTGCAATATCCCCCATTTGTCGGATTCAACTCAATGCCAAAGTGACCAGTCGGCAAGATAATCCTTCCAGTCAAGGCAGGAACCATGACAAAACAGGTGGAATTCTGGGTATTGAAAGTCCCTTCCACTTACAACATAATCTTGGGAAGAACATGGCTGCATGCCATGCGCTCAATGGCATCAACCTACCATCAAGCATTACGATTCCCCAACGAAACTGGCGTGATTAAGGAAGTCTTAGGAGACCAAATCATGTCGAAGCAATGTTTCGTCACAGTAAATGGAAGCCGTGCTGCAAAAGGGTTTGTGCAGATGGTGGAAGAGCCAGACAGTAATGAACTGTTTGCAGATGTTGGCAAGACAGCCGAACAGAAGGCAGTGGAAGACTTAGTAGAGGTAAGGATAGATGAAAAGAACCCAGAAAAGTTCTTTTTGCTCGACTAGTCGTTGTCTAGCATTGAGAGAATAGAGGTCATGGAATTCTTAACCTCTAACATCGAAGTGTTTGCCTGAACACCATACGACATGCCTGGCATTGACCCAAACTTCATTTGTCACCAACTCAATGTCCACCCAACTGCCAGACCAATTATACACTGCACTCGCAAATCGGCACTCCACCACGCAGAGATAGTGGCGGAGAAAGTGGAAAACTTACTGGAGGCAGGAGCCATCAGAGAATTGCACTATCCCAGGTGGATCTCTAATATTGTTGTAGTGCCAAAGAAGAACGGAAAATGCCGTGTTTGTGTGGACTACAAAACAGTCAACAAGGCATGCCCAAAGGACAGTTTTCCCTCTCACGGATAGACCAACTGGTAGACTTGATGGCATGACACAATCGACTTAGCTTCCTTGATGCGTACAGAGGTTACCATCAGATCGCTATGTATGAACCAGATCAGGAGGTCACTTCATTTACAACACCCAGAGGGTTGTATTGTTACAAGGTCATGCCCTTTGGCCTAAAGAATGTAGGGGCAACATTCCAACGGATGGTCACCAAAATGTTTGAACCATTGTTAGGCAGAACAATGAAGGCTTACATAGATGACATGGTGGTCAAAAGCAAGGATGAGACGGACCATCTCACGGACCTAGGTGAAATGTTCCAGATTCTGAAGAAGAACAAGTTGCATCTAAACGCATCCAAATATGCATTCAACGTCGGATCAAGCAAATTCTTAGGTTTCCTGGTGACCAACCGAGGTATAGAAGCAGACCCCTCTCAAATCAAAGCAATCCATAATCTTGAGAGGCCCAACATAGTTAAAGAAGTGCAGCATCTCACTGGCCTAGCAGCCGCACTCAACCAGTTCATAAGTCGGTCGTCAGATAGATGTTGATCATTCTTCCAAGCCTTGAAAGCCAAATTTGAGTGGGATGAAGAATGTGACCACGCCTTAGAGAGCCTGAAGGACTACATGACTTCTCTTCCATTATTAGTAACCCCAGTGCCAGGAGAAGAGCTCTTTTTATACTTGGCGGCTTCACAGCATGCAGTTAGCGCAGTGTTGGTCAGAGCGGAAGGAATCCAAAACCTGCCCATATTCTATGTTAGCAAAACCTTGTTGGGCGCAAAAACCAGGTACCTACCATTGGAAAAGCTGGCCTTAACTTTGATGATGGCCTCAAGGAAGTTGTCACATTACTTCCATGCCCACACCATAATCGTCCTAACAACCTTTCTCTTAAAAACTTTGTTTGAGAGGGCGGACTTTTCTGAACGAATATTAAAATGGGCAGTTGAGCTGGGACAATTTGATATCAAATTTCAACCCAGAACCATAATAAAAGCCCAAGCTTTGGCAAACTTTGTGGCTAAGTTCACACCAGGGAGCCATCACATCTACCCAGTTGACTTGACCGATGTAACCGAAGAAATTGGGGAAAATGCCGCTGGAACTGCGCAGCCCCTAATACAGGATGCCCAACCACATTCTAAGCCATACAGAATTGAAGACAGGAAGGAAGGGGCAAACTATGTTATTCCTAGCAAGGACTCATTAACAAGTAAAAACTTGGGGCAGTTAGATAATAAAGAGCAGGCCCCAACAGCAGGCATGGACTTGGAAGAAAACATCAGCAACACACATGACCCCAAGACATCATCCGACCCCTCTACTTACTGGAAACTATTCGTTGGAGAGATGTTGAAGCTCTTTGTGGATGGAGCATCCAATAGGCACGGTGCAGGACTTGGCATAGTCCTTATCTCACCAGATGGCCTAATAGTGGAACAAGTAGTCAACCTTGGCTTCCCTGCATGAAATAATGAGGCGGAATATGAAGCGCTTTTAGCAAGCCTAAAATCAGCATTTTTCATGAAGGCCATCGAGCTAATGGTTTACAGTGACTCTCAGCTGGTGGTAAACCAAATTTCAGACGACTATGAGGCGAAGGATAAGAGGATGGCTAAGTACCAAGAGTTAGTAAGAAAGGAGATCATGAAGTTCGAAGTAGTGTGGATAGAACAAATCGGTCGAGAAGAAAACAGTAGAGCAGACGAACTAGCAAGATTTGCTTCAATGATAAATACATTTATCCCACATCCATTACTGATCGACTACTTACCCAGACCAAGTATTGAAGAACCCGAAGTAGCTGAGGTATGTTGTGCCGAACTAGGCCCTTCATGGATGGATCCCATTATTGTGTTCTTAAAAGACGGCATTTTACCTGAAGAGAAAAAAGAGGCCAACAAAATAAGAGCAAAGTCACAGCAATTTTGGCTATCTCCATCGTTGGCGTTGTACAAAAAATCCTTCACAGGACCTTACTTGAAATGTGTCCACCCTAGCAAGGTTGAGGCATTCTTGTTCGAGATACATGAAGGCATATGCGGAAGCCACCAAGGGAAAAGATCATTGGCTTACAGGGCAATCTCACAAGGATATTGGTGGCCATACATGCAGGCAGATTCAGAGAAGTATGTCAAGAAGTGCGAGAAATGTCAAAAGTTCGCACACCAGATACACCAACCAGCCAGAGAGCTTTTACCATTAACTAGCCCATGGCCCTTCGTAATGTGGGACCTGAACATAGTAGGACCACTTCCAACAGCACCTGGTAACAGAAAGTTCTTTCTCGTAGCAACAGATTACTTCACAAAATAGGTGGAAGCTGAAGCATTCGCATTAATAAAGGAGAAAGATGTTAAGAAGTTCGTCTGGCAGAATATTATAACTCGATATGGCATACCAAAGGCTCTAATATCCGACAATGACACTCAGTTTGATGGCAAGATCTTCAGGGGCTTCTGTGAAGAATACAAGATAGAATTCTACAACTTTACACCTGTATACCCTCAAGTGAATGGCCAAGCAGAAGCTTCAAACAAAGTCGTCCTAGATGGTTTAAAGAAAAGGTTGGAGAGAGCAAAAGTCAAATGGGCTAAGGAGCTTCCTCATGTTTTATGGGCTTACCGTACTATACCTCGACGATCAACTGGAGAAACGCCTTTTTCCCTGGCTTATGGCATGAAGGCAGTAATCCCATTAGAAGTAGGCCTCCCCACTATTAGAAGTGAAAATTTTCACCCAGACTTAAATTGAGAAGCCATAGCCTTGGAACTCGACCTTGACGAAGTGAGAAGAGAAAGAGCTCTAGTTCACATTGCTTCGTACCAGCAGGAGTTATCCAGAAAATATAACAAAACGATACATCCAAGGCAATTCAAGATTGGGGATTGGGTATTACGCAAAGTAATGGGCAACACTTTAGTACCCGGAGATAGCAAGTTGAGACCTAACTGGGAAGGACCATACAAAGTGGTTGGTTTAGCGGGAAAAGGGCATATCACTTGGAAGATGGAATCAACAAAGCTATTCACAGGCCATGGAACACTGCCAATCTCAAGTTTTTTTATTTTTAGCTTTCTCTTAGAATATTTGTAATTTTTTCCTTTTTTCAAATAAAGTAAGCAGTTTACTTTTCCAGCATAAGTCTTTCTACTGTAAAAGTTGTTCTCAGTCATTGCCAGCAAGGGGCAATCAGGAAGTTTGGCAGGAATACCCAAACAATTTATCTCTCTTCAGCCGAGATCAGGATCTAGGCTAAAGAACGTTAGCTGGAATAACCAACATTGAGCTCTCTTCAGTCGAGATTAGAATCTAGGCTGAAGAGGTTAGCAGGAAAAACCAACATTTATCTCTCTTCAGTCGAGATCAGGATCTAGGCTGAAGAGGTTGGCAGGAAAAATCAACATTTATCTCTCTTTAGCCGAGATTAGGATCTGGGCTGAAGAGGTTGGCCGGAATAACCAACATTTATTCTCTTCAGCTAAGATAAGGATCTAGACTGAAGAGGTTGGCAAGAAAAACCAACATTTATCTCTCTTCAGCCGAGATCAGGATCTAGACTGACGAGGTTGGCAGGAAAAACCAACATTTATCTCTCTTCAGCCAAGATCAGGATCTGGACTGAAGAGGTTGGCCGAAATAACCAACATTTATTCTCTTCAGCTGAGATAAGGATCTAGGCTGAAGAGGTTGGCAGGAAAAACCAACATTTATTCTCTTCAGTCGAGATAAGGATCTAGGCTGAAGAGGTTGGCAGGAAAAACCAACATTTATCTCTCTTCAGCCGAGATCAAGATTTAGGCTGAAGAGGTTGGCAGGAATAACCAACATTTATCTCTCTTCAGCCAAGGTAAGGATCTAGGCTAAAAAGGTTGGCAAGAATAACCAACATTTATTTCTCTTCAGCCGAGATTAGGATCTAGGCTGAAGAGGTTGGCAGAAATAACCAACATTTATCCCTCTTCAACCGAGATAAGGATCTAGGCTGAAGAGGTTGGCAGGAATAACCAACATTTATCCCTCTTCAGCCGAGATAAGGATCTAGGCTGAAGAAGTTGGTAAGAATAGCAAAATTTATCTCACTTTAACCGAGATAAAAGATCAAGACTGGAGAAGGTTGGCTAACACAGATTGTCCAGCCAAACTGAGATGGCTATCTTGGCCAAAAAAATTCCAGACATTCCAATTAAAGTTGAGACAAACACAAGCAGGATATGAACAGGGCAAAAAGAAGAACATATTTCATTTAAGATTGGAACTACATTACAAAGAGGTGGGGCTTCAGCCCGGTTACAAATTCTTATAAAAAGTTAGCATTGAAAGAAGAAAATACAAGATCAGGTAAAAAGATCATCCATATCTGCGTCCAAAACAACCCGAGCTTCACCACTCGGTAGCCCGGTTCCAACAGAAAGGTCGGTCATAGCCACATCTTTAACCATAACGGGCACCGATGGCTCCACCCGAGCTGACTGGGTAGTTTGGAGACGGGGATCATTGGTAGTAGCAGGGGTGTTATTGGGCTTGGGAGATGCCTCATCTTTCTTCCCTACTTGAAGAAGTTTTTGCTGAATGGCATTGGCGTAGTCCGCCATATAACTCAGAATGAAATAGGGAGGAGGGTTTTGAAAGACCTCGGTTTCTTGGCCATAACCGAGCTTTGACATGGCTGCCTTCCATCCGCATTTGAAAAATATGTCCTTGGCAGCTTCACATTGCAGGATGTAGGTGGCTTCCCCTTCTCTGTAGCCGCGGTCTTCAGCATCGTCCGCGCTCTTTTTCAGTTCGGCAATCTCGGCATCTTTTTTCTTTTCAAGCTTGGCTAGTTCGCGCAAATAGCGATCTTTCAACGCGGCCAGAGCTTTCTGTTTATCCGCTTCCGTCGCGTTAACTAGCTCAATAAATCAGGCATTGTCAGATTCAAGCTTGGCCGTTTTTTGCTTGGCTTCATTTAGCTCGGCCGTTTTAGCATTGGCGTCTGCTACAACCAGCCGCGCTATCTTGTACAGCTCCAGCACACGCTTATGAGCGATGTGGTTCTTCTGCATGGCCTACAAGAGGGGCAACAATTATTAACAAAAACAGAGCAAACAGATGATGTAAAATGCAAGATGGTTAAAAGGAGCACTTACCAGCACCATTGACTTCGTCGCCAACCGGATGGCTTTGAGCTCAGTCAAATAGTCATGATGCTCCATGTCAGAGGGCAAGCACACGCTCTTAGCCAGGTTAAAAGCAAGCGTATGGTCTTTGTCTGCCACTACTGGGTCCTTGTTCTTTATGGTTCGGTTCTTGTATGTTATTTTTGGGGCCCACTCTGAAGAGCTAGCCCGGTCAGAATGCACGGGTTTTGGGCTTGGTGGCGAGGTTTGAGGGAGAATGGTGTTGTCTTCATCAATGAGGTGTTGTGGCTCGGTTGAGGATGTGCAAGCACGCTTGCTCGGTCGGGATGACGAGGCCTGAGCTATTGAGAGGGCCACCACAGCCTTGTTTGGCTGGCCGGCTTGTGTTGTCTCGGTTTGTGCCTCGCCAGCGTTAGTCGTTGTTTCGGTGATCAGTGCCCTTACAGCTCGGCGCTTGGCCATCTCTTGTTTTTCGGTTAAGGGTATAAGGTTAATCTGTGGCAAGTTTGGGTCCGGTTCTGGTGATGGTTCTAGGAGAAAGTCAATTACCCTGACCTTCCTCCTACCATTGTATCTATATGTCGGTTCGAAATTGAGTAGCTCGGCCCAAGCTCGATCGTGGTACCAAAGCGCGGCGTGAAGAGTGTCTAGGTTGGGGTACCGGTATTGGGACTTTAGCTGGTCCAAGTCTGCATAAGAACAAAGGCAACGGTTAGCGCGGTGTAAAAGTTGTAACAACAAGAATAAGAAACAAACAAAAAGAGAGCCGAGGTATCCTTACCAGCAGTCCCCTTATTCCAATTAATATTGTAGCCCAGTATTTGGGCTTCCTGGTCTTCGAAGTTGCCAGAAACCTAGAAGAAGTCATCATCATTAACGTCTTTGTCCGGTGTATTTTTAATTATTTTCTCTTGGCCTCTTCTTATTCTTAAATAATACACCCAATCGTCCTCGTTCTGGCTGAGCGAGTATTGATGGAATAGCTCAGCCAAACCGAGGTTGAGGCCAAGTCGGCGGTTTAGCTCGGCGATACCATTTATTATTCTATAAGAATTAGTGCTAAGTTGGGTTGGGCATAGTCTAGTCTACCTAAGGAATTCGCATAATAGTGGCTGAACGGGGAATCGGAGTCCGGCCTCTGTAATGGATATGACGGTGAAGGGGACGAAGCCCAGTTTTCCTAGGGAGTTGTATCTAGCTCGGCTAATGAAAGGTGGACGTCATCAGGGATGTTGTAGCCCTTGCAGAATTCGTCAATGGCCCCTGGTGAGTTTACTAGGAACCGGTATTTGCCCATTTACAACTTAAATTATGTATAACTTAGCCCGGAGTCCTAGCTCGGTGTTGAGATGATGTTGAGTATCTCGGTTGAGCGTGCAAAGGTGTGCCTGGCCAACCTAGTCAAAGTCTGCAAAGTGGAGATAAAAAGTGTTATGCCCAGATCAGTGGACCGGGCTAAAAAAGAAGGATAAAAAATAAAAACCCTAGTTCGGTCAAAGGGTTACAGCCCATTCTTAGTTCAGTTGTAACCCAGGGTGTGACTCCAAGTTTTTGCTCGGTCATTGAGCAGGAGGGTCCTTAGTTCGGCCGTAATGCAAGGGGTGGCTCGAAGTTCTAGCTCGGTCATTCGAACAGGTCTCTAGTTTGGTCAGGGCGTTATTTTGGATAAAAAACACCACATTACGGATTGTAGGTGAATCCGGTTATAGTGTGATTGGGGACTTTCTTGTGGATTTTAGGGATCAAGTGGTTCTTGCCCATTTATGTGAAAACTATAGAAGTGTGTTTCGAAAAAACATGTGTATATATTTCCACACTATATATATTCACAAAGCAGAAACAAGGAAAATAAAAGGGTTGAGTCACTTACAGCTTCGATACGGAGGAGCGAAGGTCGAGATTGAAGGGGCGCCAGCAGGAACACAAGCTTTTCTGGTGTTTTGAACGTGAAAATGGAAGCACAGAAGCACGAAGAGTGGGAGAAGATGAACAGTGGTATGTTTGGTTAAAAAAGATAGGGTTTTTGTATGAAGTATGAATTTGGGCGGGACTGTTCAAAATACGCGAAGTACGAAGATGGCTGTGACAGCTGTGCTTGACCAATGGGAGTCGGCCACGTGTCCAATAGAATAGAAAACAGTTCAGGTGTATAGAGCAGTTGAAAAGATGTTTATGGACCGAACTCATCGGTAGTCCAGTGGAAGGTGAGCTCGGTTGGCTTGAATATTTTTAGTTCGGCTAAAGAAAAGTAATCCTAATCATGCGTTGCAGATGGCATTAAGGGGCAATTGAGAGGGCAAAAAATGTAAATCTAGGCCGAGCTAGAACAAGGTGAAGGTGAGTCGAGCTGTGGGCTAAGTGGAGTAGGCTTCGCTGTTGGGCCTAGTTAGCTTGGTCTTAAATAACTCAGATGGCCCAGTTGAAGTATGCCGAAATGAGGTACAGGAAGCTAAAGGGAAGAACCGTGGTACAGGAAGCTAAAGGGAAGATCCGAGCTAGGTGAAGCTCGGTTGAATCTACCGCTTAAGCATAGCAATAATTAGCTCGATCGTTTTGTCAAACTACTAAGGTAAAACCATTTCACTTTGTGCGTACCGGATTCCGCACTAGATGAAAGTGGATCGGGGCTCTGCTCACAGTTGGACCATCCAAGGACTGTGGCTCCTGCAACAAGAATCACCGTTAGAGCTGCCCGGCCGGGGTTGGCCGGATAACCCCTCCGGCGTGGTAATCAGTGATCGGTGTAGGAGTATAGAGTCGAATGGGTATCTATGTGTGGTGTAGATTGGGATTGTTCAGTTACCTCCAATGTGAAGCTCATGTTCTACATATATTGTTTCTTACTTGCTTCTCAAGGTAAGTTCATGGAATATAGGTGCTGCCAGGTGTCCTTTCAGCAGTGTTCCGTGTGGTGGACCACTTGATAGTTGCCATTCATTGTATATTCTCATTGTAAGCATGCTGATAACAAACCACATTCCCTTGGCTTAACAACTTCCGTGATTTTAGGCGTGGGGACCAGCTGAGGTGGCATCCTACACATGCTTGCATTCACAGATCCCACGTTTCTTTGCGAGGCTTCTCCAGTTCGGTACTTAGGTTCTTCAGTTCGGTACTGGTGTACATTGGCTCGGCCTTTTCCAGGCTCATTTACAAAGATAGGCTGGGTACTTATCTGTTCGGCCCACACACGTCCTGTGGCTCGGCCCAGCCTTCTGGTGGTGACCTTTCCATCATGAGTTGGGCCCAAGTGCTTAAGGACTTGGGCGTACTATTGATCACGAAGCTGGGCTCGATTGATTGGTCCATATACTCATCTGACCCACTTGGATTTGGGCTTTGTCGGATTGGGCCGTCTCAAGGCTTGGACCTGACCCATTTAACATTCAGCCCCTTCATTTGCCCCTTAGCTCGCGCTAAGGTTCCCTTGGGGGGAGCTATTGTTCTGCCTTCGAAGCGTCGCGTCGTCTCGGCTTCTCCCCAGTTCGGCCTTGGTGACGGTTCAATCCTGACACACGGTTCCTGCATGCGTCCTTTCGAGTGACACGTGGCAACGCGTGATAGGTGTGCAGAAATTATGCGTCGATTCCATACTGAAGGTCGTGCTTTGTGTGCCTGCACGCCGACTATCGCAATAAATGCTCAGGCTTATCGATTCAAACCCCCTTGATTTGATCTCCTCGTCCCTCTTGTGAGTTCCAAAGAAGGAGAAAGAAAGAAAGAGAGAGAGGGAGAGAGCCTCTTCCCATTCTGCTGGATCGATCTCGTCGGTGCTCCGCTTGGGCTTTTTTCACCGCTGATTCTTGCTTCGTGGTCACTGCTGTACTTTCTGTAAGTTTTCTTACAATTCTTCCTCTCTTTCTGTCTCGATAAATGCAGTGCGGTGTCTCGTTTACCCCATTGGTTTAATCGAATGGGGAAATTCCGTTCTCTGGTCGATACTCCGGAAGCCATGGCCGTGTTCCGTTTAGATTACAACATTCCTCATGATGTTACCTTGTCACTGGCGAAGGTGGATGCCAAACGCATGGGCACGAGGAACACCGTTGCCTTTCCGTTCTTTGCTATCGTCGAGGGAGGGGTGCGGTTTCCTCTTGACCCATTGTTGCGCCGCTTTTTGCATCAGGTCCAGTTGACCCCGATGCAAGTGTCTGTGAATCTTTTCCGCGTTGTCTGTGGAGTGTCTGCCCTCAATAGACGATTAGGTTTGAACCTTGATATTTGGGATATTCTGGGATGTTACACCCTTTCTCACAATAAAGACCACAGCACATACTACCTTCGTGTTCGTTCCGCTGATTGTCATCTAGTTACTGGACTGCCGGATTCAGATAAACACAACGATGATTTTTTGCAAGTTGGTGGGAACTGGGAGTTTCCTGCTGGGACCGAATTTCAGTCTGAGAGGATGCCACAGAAAGATGGCTATCTAGGTCTGAACCTCCTTTTTTAATGCCTTCTGCGTTTCTTACTTCGTTCTGAATATTGCTCTGATGGTTTTGCCTTCTTTTTGCGAGAACCTTCCGTTTCAATAAGACCGAATCGGGAGAATGCCGAAGCCATCAAGGCTGCTTTGAGATACAAGAGGAGATCTGCTCCTAAGTTGTTGGATTATCAGTCAAGTTACCGCTCTGTTATCTTAGAAGAAGCGAGACTCATTCTTTGCTCTTTTGGATTCCGAAATCTTGAGACCGAGGTGTCTCTTACCCCACTAATCTTGAGACGCCAGCCTGCTCAAGATGCATCTGAGGCGCCCTCCCCCCCAGATTTCACAGGCGGATTAAGCGACGAAGAGAGGTCTTTGGTGGACCTAGAGGTGAGGCCTTGAGCCCCTAGCGCTTTGCAAGTCCCGTGGAAAGGCCAAGACGAAGAGCCTTATGGAGGTGAAGAAGGAGATTGGGGCACTTGGGACCCCGGTGTCTGCCGAGCCCTCCGCCTCGGTTGCCCGAGCTAAAAAGAAGGAGAAGCGGCAAGGCCGTGGTGGGAGAGACTTCTCAGGACCCCGCTGAAGATGAAACTTTTGAGAGATGGGAGCCACCGATATCATATGATGGCAGGCCCGTCTCTACCTCTGATTCTGTTGTTGCTTCACAGGATTTTGCCTTTAGTTTAACCAAATTTTTGTTGATGCCGGTTGATATGGCTGGACATAATGGGCCTCGTGACATTCCTATCATGAAGGGGACCCTTCAGATGTTGACTGCTGTGGGTTTCTTTTTTCTTTGCTTTCCTTGACCTTACCGTCGTATTGCCATCTTTCTTTTTTCTATGTTCTTTGTCGTTCTTTGCAGTGTATCCAGAGAATGCACCTGTCCATTACCCGCGCTGAGGAGCTGGAAAGGGTCGTGTTGGAGGCTGCGATGAATGCGGAGAGACTGACAGTAAGGTTGGAGTCGGAGAAGGAGGACGCCTAACTGAGAGGAGGCCTTCCGTTTGAACAAAATTGTAAACTTCATTGAACAATCGAAGGAGGCTGCCATTGAGACCCAGGCCCAGCTTGAGGGGAAAGTGGCCGTTATTCTTTGTGATGGGCTGGCTGGCGTCTTCTTGTTGGAGGCCAAGCACTGGCAACAGGGCTGGGATGAAGCTGGAGCCGCCTACAATGAGGAAGTTCTAGTGCTGCGAGACAAGCTTTTTGTGAAGGGTTGGGCAAGTGCCTTAGCTGCTGCGATGGTTCCTGAAGGCTCTTCTCTGTATCGTGATGTCCCTGTTCCCTCAAAGTCCTCTGGTTTAAAGACTACTCCTATCCCTGCTGTTCTGCCGGACGATGTTTCCCCTGAAGATGACCCTGTGAATGAGACCCAGAGCATGGATGTTACCACTGAAGCGATGGATATTGAAGGGGTTGCCACCCTGGAAACCGAAGCCATGGAGGGTGTGATTAAGGTGGCTCCTACTTCTCAGGAAGCTGGGGCTCCCTCTACTGCTCCTCCCGCGGATGATCTCGACAAAGTTGCTGATGCTGCTCCTGAACTGCCTGCTGTTGATGAAAGTTGATTGTTGAAGTGATGAAAGTTGAAAGTTGCACCTTTTATATTTCTGTTTTGATGAAGACAATTTCTTTCTCGTTTTTTTTTTTTTTTGTTTTTTTTTTTGTACTGCTGGTTATGAGGCCTTCTGTGCCCTTTGCTTGGATGATATGGTTTCCTTTTTGAACTCTGCAATTTGATGTTGTTTAGCTTCTGTGTTTGAACATTTCTTATACTTGCTTGCCCCCGGCCGAGCATTGTTGGGACCTCGGGGCCGAATAGATGCTTTCGATGCAGTTCTATGTTGCCTTTTAATAGATGTTACTGTCGATTCTCATCTTTGCTTGCCCCGGCTGTTGGGACCTCGGGCGAACCGATGTCTTGTAGTATTGCACTCATTTGCCCCGTGAAACCTTTATTAGGACCTCGGGGCCGAACTAGCGATCGGCGTGCTAAACGGATATATGGTATGGCTGTGCTTTAAGTTCATAAGTGGGTCTTACTTAGGTCCAGGTTGGTTTTGTAAGAAAACAATTGTTTGCCCACACTCAGGTCCGGGTAGGCTTTTTGAAAACGATTGTTTGCCCCCAGCTGGAGCTGAGTAAGGCTGCTGCTAGAAGTTTGCCCTTAGCGTAGCTCGGTTGAATTTGTTCTAACTCAGGTTGTTGAGTCAATACTGAAGTGTTGTTGTGCTGATACTTAAGAAGTTCTGTAGGTGCACAGATGTGTGCTTAGAAAATGTCAGTGCAACTTCCACCAAGTAATGCCACTTAGCTAAAATGGGGGTGTTTACTTAAGACATGTTAGTACGGTTTCCACCAAGCAATTCCACTTGGCTAAATAGAAATGTTTACTTAAGATGCATTAGTGTGGTTTCCACCAAGCAATTCCACTTGGCTAAATTCCAATCCAGTTGCCAAACATTTTCCACCAAGCTATACCACTTAGCATGTTTGAGTGCTAACTGAATTTAAATTCCGTTCAGTCGTTCTGAAACTGGGCCATTTGGGTTAAACACCAAAGTTGATTCCATTTGATAAACATCAAAGCTAATTCCTTTTGGTAAAAACCAAAGCTATTTCCGTTTGGTATAGACCAAAGCTAATTCCGTTTGGTAAAGACCAAAGCTGATTCCGTTTGGTAAAGACCAAAGCTAGTTTTGCTTGACAAACATCAAATCTAACTACAAGAATTGAATAAATCTGAATGGAATGGGGAAAACATTTGTATTGGTCAACAAATAAGTGCCTTTACATCTTGATAAAGAGGTTGGGAGATGACTCTACTGGTAGTATTTCTTGAGGTTTGCTATGTTCCAGGGCCGAGGTATTGCTTTGCCATTCAGATCTTCTAAGTAGTAAGCTCCGTTTCCAACTACGGCTGTGATTTTGTAGGGACCCTCCCAGTTCGGCCCAAGTTTGCCCTCGCCAGGCACCCGTTTATGATCCATGACCTTCCTCAAAACCAATTCTCCTGGTATAAATTGCCTTGGGAAAACTTTTTGGTTGAAACTTCTCATGAGTCATTCGTCGCTTCAAGCTTTGATCGGTCTTTGCCTCTCTTGACCCTCTGCCATATCCGATTAACTTGGCGATGGCTTCCTCGTTACTGGAACTTTCAAATAATTCAGACCGAAGAGTTGGGAGACCTACTTCAAGTGGGATGATGGCCTCCATTCCATAGGTTAAAGAGTAAGGTGTTTCTCCTGTGGGGCGCCGTGCTGTAGTTCGGTAGGCCCATAATACATGTGGCAACTCCTCAACCCACTTGCCTTTGGCGTGCTCAAGCCGCTTCTTTACTCCATTGATGATGGTTTTGTTCGACGCTTCTGCTTGACCGTTGCTCTATGGGTACCCTGGAGAGGAGTTCCGATACTCGATTCTGAGGTCAGCACAAAATTTTCTGAAGATCTTTCCATCAAACTGAGTTCCGTTGTCTGCGATTAGCACTCGCGGAATGCCGAAACGCACTACCACACTTCTCAAAACAAACCGTTTTGTGTCTGCCTCCTTGATATTTGCCAGTGCCTCAACCTCAACCCACTTGGTGAAATAGTCGGTTGCAGCAATGAAGAATCGCCTGTTCCCAGTGCCTCGCGCCAATGGTCCAACAATATCCAGACCCCATTGCGCAAAGGGCCACGGGCTGGTGAGTGGAGTGAGAGTTTTGGCTGGCTGATGAATGAGTGGAGCAAACCTCTGACATTTGTCGCACCTTTGCACGTACTGCTGTGCATCCTGCTGCATCCGTGGCCACCAGTACCCGTGTGTTAGGGCTCGGTGTGCCAGTGACCTCCCACCAACGTGGCACCCACAAATCCCATCGTGAATTTCATAGAGAACATTCTCAACGAGATTCGGATGCACACATAAGAGGTAGGGGCCGAGGTAGGAACGTCTGTAAAGCTTCTCAGACGGTGAGATCCAAAATCGAGCTGATTTATGCCTGATCTTGTTGGCTTCCTTTCTGTCTTCGGGGAGTTTGCAGTTTCAAAAGACCAATATTGGATCCATCCAGCTCGGCTCTAAGTTGGTGCAGAGGACTGGAGATGCAATACTTGGTTCTGGTATGAACTCAACCCAAACTCTTCTGGCATCCTTTGTGTCTACTGATGAGCCTAGACACGCCAGAGCATCTGCGTGGCTGTTTTTGTCCCGACTGATGCGCTCCACTCGTATGGATTGGAATTTTCTGAGTAGGTCTCTGGCCTTGCCTGCGTACATAGTCATTCTTTCATCCCGAGTTTCATAGACCCCGAAAAGCTGGTTTACTACTAGTTGTGAATCGCTGAAAACAAGAAGCTGTTCTGCACTGAAGTGTTCGGCGCTCCGCAAGCCGGCTAATAACGCCTCGTATTCGGCCTCGTTGTTCGAAGCCTTCGGTAACTGAGCCTGCTCCCGGATAAATCATACGGAGAAATAAGGACTACTCCTGCCCCCGAGCCTCGGTTATTGGACGAACCATCGACGTAGAGTTGCCAAATGTTTCCAATAAAGAGTTTCCATGCTTCCGAAGCGCTGGGTTTTTCCTGTTCGGCGGTGCATGGCACCTGTGTCGAGCTCAGGTTCCCTGGTTCGGCACTCTGGGCGGGAGTGAATTCTGCGACAAAGTCTGCCAAGACACAGGCCTTGATTCTTTGTTGGGGTTGGTACCTAATGCCAAACTCACCAAGCTCTCCTGCCCACTTCGCTGTCCGGCCACAGAAATCGGCTCGGCGGACCACAGATCTGAGGGGGAATTCAGTGAGGACATTAATGGTATGCCCCTGGAAGTAATCTTTGCACTTTCTCGAGGCAATAAGCGTAAATAACTTTTCCAATGGTAGATACCGTGTCTCGGCGTCTAGTAAAGTCTTGCTGACGTAGTATATTGGTCTCTGATCCTTACCAACTTCCCAAATCAATACCGCGCTCACGGCATGATCTGACACTGCTAGATAGAGATACAGCTCCTCTCCTGGTTCCGGAGTGGCTAATAGAGGGGGTGTACTGAGGTATCTTTTGAGGTTTTGCAGTGCTTCAGTACATTCGCTATTCCATTCAAATGCTGCCTTTTTTCTCAAGAGCTGGAAGAAGGGCTTCATCCGATCCGAGGATTTGCTGATAAACCGGTTCGATCTGGTGCCATTCCAACTAGTTTCTGCGTTCCTTAGACTTGGTTGGCACTTCGAGGTTCGTCAGATAGCCTTGATCTGATCCGGATTCGCTTCAATTCCTCTGCGAGTGACCATGTATCCCAAGAACTTCCCTGTTCCCACCCCGAAGGCGCATTTCGAGGCGTTGAGGCGAAGCTGGTGGGATTTCAAGATGCAAAATACTTCTCTCAAGTCTGTGAGGTGGCTTGTAGCGAACTTGCTTTTCACTACCATATCGTCTATATAGGCTTCCATGGTTTTCCCCAATTGATCTCTGAACATCCGAGTGATCATTCGCTGGTAGGTCGCTCCTGCGTTCTTGAGGCCGAACGGCATTACCCTATAGCAGTAAGTCCCTCTCGGAGTAATGAATGCTGTCTTTTCTTGATCCGGGCCGAATAATGGTATTTGGTGGTAACCGCTATAGGCATCCAGAAAACTCATGCGCTCATGCCCTGCTGTTGAGTCTACTAGTTGATCAATACGAGGCAGTGGAAAACTATCCTTAGGGCAGGCTTTGATCAAGCAAGTGAAGTCGACACAAACTCTTCATTTTCCGTTCTTTTTCTTGACTACAACTGTGTTGGACAACCACTGCGGGTACTGTACTTCTCTGATTGCTCCTGAGGCTAGAAGTTTTTCGACTTGACGATCCTTTGCTTGGTGTGCTCAAGCGAGGATCTCGACTTTTTTGTCTGATGGGCCGAATGAAGGATTGATGTTGAGCTTGTGGCAAGCAAATTCGGTCCAACCCCGAGTATCATATCTTGACCACGAATACCTCCATATTTTCCTCGGCCAGTTCAATTTGAAGTTTCTCATCGGTAACTTAGCGAGGTACCGATAAGGAAGTACTTTTCAGGGTCGGATTCATCTATTAGGACTTTCTCCAAATCCTCCACCATCTTTTCCTCTGGAGTTTCTCCCACATCTTCCAAGACTGGTTGTCCGGCCACTTCCCTTTATGTCATGCAGGTTCTGCGAGTTGCTCGTTTTTCTTATTTGCCATGAAGCAATGTTTGGACGCAACTTGGTCTCCTGAAATCTGCTTTACTCCGTGTTCCGTAGGAAAACGAATGAGCTGGTGATAGGTTGAGGGGACCGCTTCCATTCGATGAATCTACGGGCGGCCGAGTATGGCGTTATAAGGGGATGGTGTATTAATAACCAAGAACTCTATCTGGAGGGGTTTGGTTCCCTTCTGACCGGTAACACTATTCGCCGAGCGCCACTCACGTGAATTGAAACCGACCAAGCGGGTCATTTGGGATGAGATCTTTGCTCGAGAGGCCAAGCTTTCAACAAATCATATCTGATACAAGATGTCTGACCTTGCCTCGATCTACTAGGACTCGTTTCACATCAAATCGTTTCCCAATCCCAGTTATGATCAATGCATCGGTGTGTGGATCTTTGTATGCTTTCTAAATCTTTGCTAGTAAATGAAAGCGATTACATAGGGGATTTTGATGCAGTGCGTACCTTTTTTCGATACGGCTCACTAACATGATTTCTTTGAATTTGGGCGACCTTAGCGATCTCTTCTTTCGGTGTTTCCTCGGTCTGGAGCCACGCCCATGGATCACATTTATTATCGGTAGGCGGATGCTCTCGTTCACTTCTGGAAGTGGGTTCCCCAACTCGGCCACCTCCTTGCCCTGATCTATGTATTCCCTCAAGGGCCCAGCTGTCACCAGGTCCTCCAAGTGTTGTTTTAGTGCCCTGCAATTCTGAGTCATGTGTCCTCTGTCTTGATGGTAGGTGCACTAAGCTTTGATTTGCGCCGAAATGGATCTCCCATCATTTTCGGCGGCCAAACAAAGAAGGGCTCTCTCTTGATCTTCTCCAGGATTCGGTAGATCGGCTCCTTGAACACGGTCACAACAGCTTCATGTGATTTAGCCTTATCCACCTCATTCACTGCAATTCCTCGGTGTTCTCCTCGATCCGTTTTCTTCTTCTGCCGGGCTGCTTGCTCCGCCGATACTACCTCAATGGGAATCTGATCATCCTCCAAGCGAGCATACTGCTCAATCCTGGCGCGCAAGTCTTTTAGAGGCGTGGCGGGCGCTTAGTGAGTGATTGTCTTAACTTACTTTCGGACGCAAACCATGTTTGAAGGACATGACGACCATTTGTTCATTTGCACATTTTCTTCGGATCGTTATACTCTTCCCAATATCTCCTAGCATAAGCTAGCTGCGTTCCTCTTGCTCCTTCACGGTAGAGCAGTGTCCGCTCTTTCGGGATCTTAGTATTGGAAGCGAACACGGCGAGAACTCTTGAGAGCTGCTTCGGTAGTGAATTGATCCAATGAAGTCGATCGAACCATCGGTCGGTTTCTCCCAAGTTGGATGGGAAGACTTTGCATCGGCGCCTCATCTCGGCTCGAGAGGGACATCATCTGTCGAAATGACTGATATCGTCGAGGGTCGACTTCCGTCGTAGGAAGTGAACATTGATGGAGTAAACTTCTTTGGAGGTCTCATGGTCTCTATCTCGGAAGAAAATGGCGAAGAGACAAGTCATCCGGTAGCTCGATGTTCTCTACGGTGAGCAATCACGGTCCAAATGATCCGATGTTGCTCGTTACATCATTGCCAATCGGCCAATCTGAAAGGTCCCGAGGAGGGTATTCGGTTTGTTGACTTCCGTCTTCGCCTCTTGGCCCTCCTCGGCGTGTCCCAGGTGTGACTACTCGCCGCTTCGCTGAGTTGGGATTGGTTGGCTTTGTTGCGGAATCGTTCTGGGAGTTTCTTTCTTGGTAATTCTCTAGATGAACTCCTTCGTTGCAAGCGAAGGCTCTGCTCATCCTCTTCTCCGTCGGATCACCCAACACCCTTTTAGTTGAGCCTTCAATTCTATCTCCATTCCCATGGAATCTATAATTCGATCTCTATAATCCTTCTCCTGAAGAAATGATGAGAAAGAACCTCCGACGAAGGGCAATCGATGTTAAACCAGACTCGGGGTTCGATTATTGTTTCGATTTGCTCCTCGAAGCTTCGAGTGCCAAACCTTTTTCCTTCGTCTTTTCCGTCTGCGGAGTATGTGATGAAGGCAGAATGTCCTCAATCTCCATCGCCGAAACTGAATGCAGAGCTCAGAGATGAAAATGGTCCACGCTCACCGCACCAATTGTGCGTACCGGATTCCGCACTAGATGAAAGTGGATCGGGGCTCTGCTCACAGTTGGACCATCCAGGGACTGTGGCTCCTGCAACAAGAATCACCGTTAGAGCTGCCCGGCCGGGGTTGGCCGGATAACCCCTCCGGCGTGGTAATCAGTGATCGGTGTAGGAGTATAGAGTCGAATGGGTATCTATGTATGGTGTAGATTGGGATTGTTCAGTTACCTCCAATGTGAAGCTCATGTTCTACATATATTGTTTCTTACTTGCTTCTCAAGGTGAGTTCATGGAATATAGGTGCTGCCAGGTGTCCTTTCAGCAGTGTTCCGTGTGGTGGACCACTTGATAGTTGCCATTCATTGTATATTCTCATTGTAAGTATACTGATAACAAACCACATTCCCTTGGCTTAACAACTTCCGTGATTTTAGGCGTGGGGACCAGCTGAGGTGGTATCCTGCACATGCTTGCATTCACAGATCCCACGTTTCTTTGCGAGGCTTCTCCAGTTCGGTACTTAGGTTCTTCAGTTCGATACTGGTATACATTGGCTCAGCCTTTTCGAGCTCATTCTGAAGATAAATTTGGTACTTATCTGTTCGCCCACACACCGTCCTGCGGCTCGTGACCCAGCCTTCTGGTGGTGACCTTTCCATCTGAAGTTGGGCCCAAGTGCTTGAGGACTTGGGCGTACTATTGATCACGAAGCTGGGCTCGATTGATCGGTCCATATACTCATCTGACCCACTTGGATTTGGGCTTTGTCGGATTGGGCCGTCTCAAGGCTTGGACCTGACCCATTTAACATTCAGCCCCTTCACACTTAGTTAAAGCAGTGATAAGGGTGTTAAGGGATAAGCATCATCTTTTGCAAATGTGATTCCTAGGAGGACTCTACATTGAGGAGTAAGAGTTCTACTAGGATTGTGTCACGCAGAACCTATAAAAGCTCATAACAGAACCTATGTACAGGTCTCACAACTTTGATTCTCGAATACACAGAGTTTTTGTTTATTTGTCTATTTGTCTATTTGGCTGACTTAGGCATCGGAGAGGTATCCGGCACACACCCGCCGGCTAGCTCACGTTTGTGTTTTCAAGGAGTAAAGTGACGACGTTTGGAAGAGTGCAAACTTGATCAACAGAGTTATACGAGAAGATTATTTCATGCTCGTACAGTATATATGTGTTTTTATTGTCAATTGACTCTGATATGAGCTTGTATTTAATTATTTTTAATTCCCTGGAATAAAAGTAACCATCAATGAACGCATAAATTTTTGGCATATTAGGAAGAAAAGTGATAGGTGATGTTTAAATTTTGTTTTGGAGGTGGTGGTGGCGCCATGAAACCGACTGCAAAAAATCTGACAGAGAAAGAAAGTACAAAGGAGGGAGCTTCACATCCGGGGAAGACTATGTTACAGGACGCAACTGGATAGCCAGTTATTAGTGGACTATTATTCTAGGCAACCATAACTGCGGTCCGCGGACTAAATTATGTTGTGTTGAATAGTTAGCTACAAAATACTACTTTGTTGATTTCGCTTTGAGCTTCAGCCAGCTGAATAATAATATGTTTGTGTTGAATAGTTAGTTAGTTACAAAATACTATGTTGTTGATTTCGCTTTTTTGCTTCTGCCAGCTGAACGGTATATTGGTTTGTGTGTGCGTCATGTGAGTGGTATGGGGTTTGGGGCGGCAAAACTTGTTGGGAGTGCAAGAGAATAATTAATTAGAGTTATGGAATGGCAATTCAACAAAGGTTTGACATTTGAACTAATTTATAAAACTGCATTTCACATAGAGAATCACCAATGTATAGTACAACTCAGAGAGTGCAAGGCCTGTTTTATTTACTTATTCCTATATTTACTAAAAGAGTAATGTGTAGTTGTGCTAAAACCACCTAAATGTTTTCATATAATTGGTCACACGAGATAGGAGAGGTGGGTTCACACACCCACATATTTGTCTCATATGGTTATGTGAAAGCAAATTAGAGTAAATTATATTTTTACCCTTTAAAATATGATCTATTTCACACTTTGGCTCTTAAAGGAAATATTCTATTATTAGTCTCTGTACTATCTGAAGTTTCCCACTTTAGTCCAAATTTCAATTGTCTTCACATTTAAAGGGTAATTTTGATTTTTAAAATATACCCAATTAAAATTCAATTAAAATTTGAAGCCAACACCTAAACCCAATTTCTATTACCCAACGTGATTGCCCATTCCCTATCAATCTCTTTATTTTAAATTTTTTCCTTAATTTTTGTTTTTATGTTTTGTTTTGTTTTGTTTTTTTGTTTTTTTAGTTTTCATATTTTTTAGGTAAAATATGAGGTTAAAAAAAATCTGATATGTTTGGAATGATTTTTTTAACTTTTTATGAAAAAAAGTACATAGAGAAAAAAAATTAAAATTTTAACTTTTTTATATAATTTATTGATTTTTTTTAATGACTTTTTAATTTTTAAATTATTGTATTAACTTCCCAAACTAGCCAGTGTAATTTACCATATTATTTATTTTTTATGAACCAAATACTATTTAACATTCGATCGATGAAGTGAGTAATGGATGATTCCCTTGGACAACTCTCAAGCTATAAAGGGATATATGTGGGGAGTGCTCTTATTTGCTGCCGGCCAGCCGGCTGTTTCTTTGACATAAGCAGAATAAAGAGAAAAGAGAAAAAAAAGGGAAAAAAATGTCAATTCAACGAGGACCCCAATTCTTAAATGAGTAATGCCATTGCCATAAAACAAAAAATCTGTATTATGTAATATGTGGCTTTTTATAGTTATTTTATTTCTAGTTTTTTTTTTTTTTTTCCGACAATCAGTAGCCGTGTCTTAGGCAGAATTCTTTCATTGTACTTTAGGAGTGCAAATTTTAAAATTAAGAAACACTCCCCAATCACATGATCTCGGCATATAAAAATGACCGGCAAGAGTTGAATATAAGTTGGGTATATAGAAAATATACCTATTGACCAACTAGGCTACTTTCTTAGGGATTTCATTTAATTTCTAATTAAAACACTAATCATTGTAGTTGATAATTACAAAAATATCACTACCAAACCACAAAAAAAAATTTGTTTGTAAACCACTTTGCTTCCCAAAATATAATACCCACATTTCCATTGTTGGAGGATGGATAACCACATCCACCATTTCCTTGGAAAAAAGTTGTACAAGTAGAAGGAGAACAAATGGTACTTTTTCCAGTACACCCCAATACAAATTCTAACTGACAAAGAAGAATGAACTTAGTGTTGGCCTACAGGGCCGTGGCCCCCGTTTTGTTCAAGAAGCTTGGTTGTTATGTATAGAATTAGTTCAACACCTGTAACTTTTTTTCTTACGTGGGCCTTCCTCCCATTTAATTATCATGTTTTTAATATGTTTTTAACATCTGAAGAATGCTGTATAAATTTTTGTAATGAAAGTTAAAATATTTGTAGTATTATTTTGTGGTAAAGTTGAATTTATAGTGGATATTTCTAAGGTGAAAGTTATGAATTATTATAATTATGTTATGAATGGTATAGTGTAAATGTTACCATCATTGTGGTACAAATTATTACGAACTATTTGGTGAAAAAAAAATTACAATTTATTATGGTTATGTTACATATATTGTGATAATGTGTATACGGAATGCACTTTAAGAGTGCACATCACAACAACTCTCTAACATATTATGTTCTAAAATATATTTGTAATTATATTATTCACTTTATAAAACATGGAAGGCTTAAATAAGAATAGTAGTATCTCAACCGATAAAAAATTATTAATAAAATTAGATAAACAATTTTTGTCTCACTAAACCAGTTATTATTTCTCACTACCGTAATATAAGAACTCTTATTGATTAGTGATATTACTGTTATATCAAATATTTAACAAAGTTTATCAATTTCCAATTAATAGCATGAAAAATCACCAGTGTTAATTGCATGAAAATTCATTGCCCTTAAATCCAACCCTACTTGTCTTCTCATTTTTATTTATTTATTTATTTATTTTCTGACCTCCCGATTATCAAATCCTAGGTCCGTCCTTACACATGTTAGGGGACATAGCTTGGCAATGTTAGATCCCCAAAATTTTTTCTCCCAAACTCTCCCTAATCACGTGGTTAACAATTTTGAAAGGAGAGAGAAAAGTTTAAAGCAAGTTGACTAATTGGTAGAGCAATGCCACATCATTGGGAGAGTTTGGGTTGGGTTGGGTTGGGTTGGATTGGGTTGGGGTGGGGACATGAAGCATTTTTTGAACTAAAATCCTTATGACCTAAAATCCTTAAAATTCATCAAAACTATCATAAAAATAAATAATAAAATCGGTTGAAGTTGTGTGGTCACTTTTGTTTGATGATAACTAATAGATTTAATTGTACAAATAAAACTATCTTTAAAGAAGACTGGTATACATGTTAGGAGATCTAGAATCCTTAAAATTCATCAAAACTATCATAAAAATAAGAAATAAATCCATTGAAATTGTGTGATCACTTTCTTTGACGATAAGTATTAGATTTAATTGTACAAATAAAACTACCTTTCTTATTGAACTGGATATTCAATTTAAATTTTGTGAGAAAATACTGGGGTATGTGAGACCTGTGAACCCTTTTCACAAAATATGAACCAACTCTTTATTTTAGAACTAGAAAAGAAAAGAAAAAAATGACAACATAAGTTCACAGAGAAAAGAAAATAAAAAATTGCGTTTTCTCTCCCTCTTATTTGCATAAATAAGAAAGAGAAAAGATAATAAAAAGAAATTATTTTGTTGTATTATCAAAATAACTTTTTGTAAGTGTTAATCTTTTTACTTCTTTTATATTTAAAGGGTCATTTTTGGTGTCATGAAAAAATAGTCATTTCTTTGTTTATTTTTCTCTCACAATCTCTTCACTTTTAGAGACATTCAAAAAGTAGAGAAATTCTATTTACACACCATTCATTTACTCATCTTTTAAATTTTTTTTATTACAATTTTATCACTTAATTAAATTACCCTTTTAGACAAAATCTTAACCCTAATTGTTTAGCACACCAACACCAATCACCACACCACCTACTGCCCACTTTCGACTCCAGTGACACCGCCTCCCCAACACTCAACTCCGGCAACCACCGCCTCTCTAACTCTTGTCTTGTCTCATCTGTTCTCTCATCTTCTTCTTTCTGGCGTCTCTCTCTCTCTCTCTCTCTCTCTCTCTCTCTCTCTCTTCTTATTCATGCCTCTTTCTCTTTTTTTTCGTTTGCAACTTGCACCGCCCCTTAGTCGTTGCTGCAACTTGGGTTGCCTCTCCCTGCTGTTGTCGTTACAACTTGCACAAATCACTTCCCTATTGCTACAAATCGCGATCGGCACCACCGCAAACACTAGATCTAGTGTTTAATACCATTTGTTTAGAAGAAGAAAGATGAGGAGGGCTAGAGAAAGTAAGGGTGGTGACAGGAGGGGGCTAAGGTGGGAGGGAAGAGAGGTTAAAGAAGGGTGGCGGCCGGCGATAGTAGTGGTTAGGGTTAGGATTAGGGGTTGGGTTTATTGGAGTGAAAATTGGTAGTTGTGTTAGGTTTTTGTAATTGGTAATCGTGTTTAACAAAACCCCTTTCAGTTGTAATTTTATTCGCTCTTTTATTTCAGTGAGGCTATGAGTGTTTAGATATGAATCCAACCCAAATTGTGTCTATGCAGGGGAGTTTGTGATCTTGATACTTTCATGTTTGCCACTTCACTGACTATGTATGGGGATCGAGCTACCTGGTCAACTCGTGGGGGTTTAAGGGGCAGCGCCCCATGGCGGGTCCGGGGCAGTGCCTAGGCAGGGTTGAGGGACAGCATCTTTGAAGCGAAAAACAAAAATGCAATCAAAGTTGTTTGACCGCTCGAGTGGTCATTTGTGCACTCGAGCGGAGAAAATGACCATCCAGTATTTTTGTAGAGCGTTTGAACTTTTGGGAAGTAAGTTTTACCGCTTGAGCGATTAATGTTGCGCTCAAGCGATCAGCCTATATGTTTTGCACTGTATTTACTCACACCGCTCGAACGGTGAAGTGTGCGCTCGAGCGGTCTTAGCGATCCAATTTACTATAAAGTGCGTTGTTTGCTCATTTTAGGGTTTGAGCCATTTAGATTTTCAAAGAGGAAGAAAAACAAAGTGCTTTATATTGAAGGGTGATTTATGAGTGTTTCCTTGATGATTTAAGAGTGATCAATGGATTCATGAACTTTATATCAACACCATCAAGGGGTTTGTTTATTTTCTTTTATTCATAAAAGAAAGAGTTGTTCTTCGTTGGATTTCAAGAACTTGGGTCTAAAGCTTTGGTGGATTCTGAAGTAACTCATCATTGTGGATTCGACATCAGCGCTGTGGATTTAATGTTGGGTAAGACAATTTTGAGGGGAAGTCGGTTGTGGAAAAGGCACATAGGGGTCGGTTCAATTTGAGCGTGGATTCTCTAGGTAATTGAGAGTACACATGTGTAATTTCTTTTTATCTTCCTAGTGGATTGTTTTTTGGCTTTGTCCCGTGGGTTTTTTTTTTGTTTGTTTTTATCACAATTGGAGGCGTTCCAATTGTGATTTTTTAATGTTAAATTGGTGTGTTGATTTGTCTTTAATTTTTTTATTGGAATTGTTATTCGTTGTTTAAAATTAAAACATAACCACAAATAAAATCTTAGGGATTTTAGATTTTTTAGTGTGTATTGAGACAAAATCAACATATTCAATTTGTGTGTGGTGTAAATTGAATAAATAATGAGTAGATGGTGTGTACTGAGACAAATGATGGTGGGTAAATAGAATTACCCAAATAAAAGTCATAACATAAATGAATTTCTCTCCACTTTACCCCACTTATCGCATCTTTAAGGAGGACTTAAATAAAGACAAGTACATTTTTTTCCTTTTTTTTTTCTCTTCAAAATCACCCATCAAACACAACGATTAAAATTTTAGTGTCATGATAATACAAATGATATGATATCACCAACAAATAATAAACTTACATATGGTGAATGACCCTCACTTTCAATGAGTAAATATTCGAGGTGTGTCTAAATTGGCTCAAACATCTCTTATTGTTAAAAAAATAAAGAAAAAAAGAAAAGAAAAAGAAAAGTATTTTTATTTATAACTCATGTTATGGAAACTTGTTTGATGTGAAGCTTGTGAAATTTCTTATGGACTCCAAAGTCCTATTTAGATAGAAATGTGTTATATAAGATCCTATCTAGTGTAAATCAGTGTTAGTAGTGGAATATTATACCCTTACTTTGTTCTCATTTTCAACGTTAGTTTCTGTATCCCCATATATTGTGTTTGGCTTGGTTTTTGTGAAAACAAATACCCCAGGCATGAATCATGCAATTGTGTATCGCATTGATAGCGGGATTGTTTGTAGTTCAAAATGGTGATTAAAATGGATGTGAATATGGCAGATGATCGATAAGGGTTAAGGTTAAGGTTGAGGTTGAGGGTAGTGGGTTGCTTCATGTTGGGGATCAGGGATTCCGTCCAAGACCTTGTAGAAATCATACCAAGCAGAAAAACACACCCACACAGAAGGAGACACCATATTTAACGTGATTCGGCCTTAAAGCTTACGTTCATGGGAGAGTAACCAGTTATCACTATAACAATGGAGAAATTACAGAAAGATTACAATAGAGGAGGAGCTCACACTCTCCTCACTCACCCGTCTCCCTCACCACACTGAGAGAGACGGTCTCTCCGCCTCACATCTCTCACTCTCTTTGGTTTGCTTTCTTGGTTCTCTCTCTCCTTCAACTCTCCCCTTAACCTCTATTTATACACATTAAGAGGGAGAAGAGAAACTTAGATAGTACATGGATAGTGGGGTGGTTGCCACCCCTACCCATCTTAATGGAGAGGTGCCACCTCCACTTTCTCTTAATGGGTGCTCCATACTCCTTACATGGAGTGATCCAACACTTCATTCATCAAATTGTGAGACGAATCGATTGACGGAAACATGTATGCTTTTTTTTTTGGTTGGGTTTTGTTGAAATGTATAGTCGTTAAATCATGTATCACATTCATCATCAGCAATCGTGCATTGACAGCCAGTTGTACTTATTCAAATAATTTTGTTTTAATTGATTCACATTGTGTTGGGTAGATGTATGCTTTTACATTGTAAACACCTACCCGCTGATACAAATGTCAAAATTTTTGATCGTCGCATTTCACTATTTATTACCCGTATTGCTGTTATGTTCACGTTGACTGTACAGACGTTACAATGTTTGTCCGTCGCATTACAACATTAGATGATCCTATAGTCTGGTTGACAAGTTGTGTCCATACGTTTACGTTAGGATCATTATTATGAGCCCACCTTAGTCGATATCATTTTATGACCATGTCACACCCATATCCAGTGTGAGCACACATTTACCTTGCCTTGCGTAGTATGGAGCCAATATTTGCTACATTGTGTCATTATCTTATTGGACTCATTACCTTGGATGTCGCATTCATGTTGAACTCATTTAGTCACCAGTACGAGTGCTAAACAACAGATAGTTCCAATGATCTGACTTCCACAATGTAACCAAACAATTAACCCACTTTAGTTAACATTACGTATCGGACATGTCACACCCGTCTACAATGTAATCACACGTTTACGTTTAGATAATTCGTATGGAACCCAAATTTTCACACTCGTCGTCGATTCACCAGATACTCGAGATACATAACGTAACGTTTCGTCGCATCTCGCCATTGACTTACCTTGGTTTTGTTTATCGTGGTGGGGTTAAAGCACTTGGTATTGAACCTTTCCCTTTTGAATTGGACAATAAGACATAAGATATCACCTATATTTTGATTCCTAAAATGTAGCTTCATCAAAGGTTTGATCACCCAACAAAACGTCAATTTTGAAATTCAAATTCCCAACTATATAGATATGATCACAATTTATGATAATATTAGATTTCTCATATATGGTATTGTCATTAATCATATAATAACATTGGGGATAAATGTGTCAACAAGAAACCTACCTGGACTTACAGAAATATAAAGTTTTTCTCAAGATTATATGTAATATAAGTCATTTAAATAAGACTTATAAATAATTTACCAAAAAAAAAAAAAAAAAACCCTACTTGTTACATATACATGGTAGGGAAAATAGTAAGAAGTTACTAAATGATAATATCAATGATTGCGCTCAAGGTTTTTTTTTTTTTTTTTTTTTCTATTATTTATTTTTTAATATCCAATTTAACTGGAGGGAAGTATATCCTCTTAGAAATATTAGTCACTCTTTAATTAATAAGGGCATTGTACCTTCCTGTTTTTAATAAAAATAAATTTCACTTTGCCTTTTTTATGTTTAATTAATTTTTTATTTTGGTCTTTTAATTTTTTATTTTGACCCTTCATGTTTCATATTTTTTTCAATTCACTCCTAAAATTAACTTTTGTTTAAAATTAGACAAAAAAAATATTACATTAGTTGTTGCATGGCATAAAATATATATTATTATATTAGAGTTTAAATTTATATCAGAAGTGTAAGTTATATAATAAAATATTACATGTCACGTAGTTATCAATGTGTTATTTTTTTTTTTTGGTGCCTGATTTTGAATATAAGTTAATTTTGAAAATAAATTTAACAAATAAAACATACGGGATCAAAACAAGAAATGACAAAACATAAAAGGATTAAATTATCATTTTTTTAATCAAAAATATAAGAGATTTTAAATTTTTTATCAAAATTTTTACTAAATACTCATATGAATGTAGATCTCACATGAGTGTTAAATAAAAAAATTTAGTAGAAAATTTTGTATCCTAAGATTGCTCTTTTTTAACCATCAAACAAACTAGTGAGTTATTCATGAAAGCAAATTGGGATTGAAAACAGGGTATAAAATTGCATAATTTTCTTGTACACGAACAAAAGCGACAAAGGGTAGCCCATGGCTTTCCCTATCCAATCGACGACTTTTGAGACATATATTGTAGTCTACAGTTTTTGTGGTTGAAGATTCTGCTGTTTGTTTAAGTCACTTCCAAAAATGTCAATTCTTTGCCGTCTCAAATATTAATATTAGCCACAGATTCTCTTTCCATCACTTAAAAAATTAAAAAATGAAAACTATTAGAGACCTATAATTTTAAATTGATAAATTTACATATAATAATGTGACAAAAGAAATTGAGCATTGAATTATTGAATGTGTAATAAATTAAAATTTGACACATATTATATCATATCATTATAAATTAAATTATGAAAAAAAAAATATAGATATGAAACATTTTTCATAAATATGTCAGTAGAAAATATACTCTAAGAGCATCTCTAACCTAATGCTCTCAACTAGATAATGAAAATGAATTTTTTTTATTCAAAAAGTGATTATAGAGTATCTTATTATTAACTCAAACTTCAACCACAAATTTTCATTTTCTTCTCTAGGAGTTTCCTTCCAAAATATTTCTCTCAGAAAGTGAATAATTTGTGTTCATTAATAAATATTTAATTTTCAATTTTTTGTTAAACATATTTAATATTAGACTCATTGTAAAGGTATGATTTCACTCTTTTTAATGATATCAACTTTATAAAAATTAAATGTACATATTAAAAGTTATTTTTGTTTTATAATAAATAACCAAAAAATACAAAAAAAGATATGATTGGTAGATAAGATTGAAAGGAAAGATTTTGAGGACAAATTAGTATTTAAAAAAATGAATAGTATTGCAAAGTTCTTTCATTTTTAATACTCCCGCCAAATACAGAGATTCAACCTATCCTCGTCCCAAATGAAGATGATTCTAGAGGATGGGTTGAAGGTAAAAATTTTTCATATACGAAGATATAAATGGTGAATTGGAGATGCTCTTAGGTAGGGGTGTAAAATTTGCCCACTAGCTTGCCACCCACTCGAAACTAGCTCGCTATCCGACCCAAGCTTGAGACCATGACCCTAAGCCTGGGCCATGTGTTTTGGGCCTAGCCCTAGGCCCAATGTCATTTTCAAGCTATTTTAGTGCAAAAAATTTTTAAAAAAAATAGTCAAGCCTGGCCTGCTAATCTGCCTAAGTACCCCCTGGGTGTGAACTTGAACCTGAATTGAGATTTTGCGAGAGTGGGTTAGCCTAGCCTGATTTTGGGCAGGAGTCCGCTAGACTCGACGGTGGATTGGCCCGGGCCCGGGTGGGTCGGGCCGAACCATTTTTACACCCCTAGCCTGTTGAAGTGAGAGTTGAATTGTTGGAGGAGGGAAAAAGGGTTCATGACTGAAAACAAATCAAAATACTTTTTTTTTTTTTTTTTCCAAAAAATTTTGATTGTTGCAACTATTTTCACAATAAAAACAGTTACCCCAAATATGTTTCATTTTTTTGTTTTAAAAAATTATTACAACATGAAAATAATTTTGGTATGAGAAAAATTATTACTCCGTTAAGTGAGAAAATAATTTGTATTTTCTCATTATCATGTTTGTATGAGAAAAAAATAGCGTATGTATTACATACAAGGAGATAACTAAGATTTCTTTTTCTTTCTTTATATTTTCATGGACAATTTTGGTATTATGAAAAAATTATAACCAATCAATTTAGATCTCATCAAATCTCACAACTTTTGATGAGAAATAGACAAAAAAAAAAAAAAACTTTTTCTCATAATTTTTTTACTATTTATCATTATTTCTCAGTAATTCTCACCTAACTTATAAACCAAACTTGTTTTCATTTTTCATTATTTCTCATCCGATCACTCGATCCAATTGGAGGGGAAACAAGAAGATTACAAAGAACTAGTCATTATTTCTTCGGTTTGCAGCATAACTAGGAGATGCTTAATATCAAGATCAAGAGATCCATTAGATATCATTAGACCTCGAAGAAGAAGATTTGATATATATTATAAGACTTATATTAAGTTTAACATTCAAAGTCTAATAATATAATGTGACAATTATACAATAAATCTAACAACCCAACAATCACATAAGAAAAACGCAAAACAAATACAAGGAACAAAACTTTAATTAGATGCAAATAAAAAAAAATAAAACATAACTTTTATGTTCTCTTTGATTTACTAGAATGAAATAATTATTCTATCATAATATTTATTCTTATTTTTGGTCCACCAAAAAGGTTAAGAAAAATGTTCTCCAAATGAAATAAATATTCAAGCTAAGAAATGATGATTCCATTATAATCTATTTTAATTTCAATAAATTAAAACATTACCTTAACAAAATGTTTTACCTCCTAGCAAAATACAAAAATGCTAGATATTTCAAAAATTCTATCAAAAATTTTACCAAATGTCTCACATGACATTGTATGGGTCCCACACCCAAATGAGATATTTGATAAAACTTTTGATAAAATATTTAGAGTCTCTAGTATTACTCAGCAAAATATGTAAGTTTTTAACCTTTAAACTAACTTCATGGCTGTCTGTGTGCATGAGAAATACATAAGATGCCATCTTGTATTTTCAAAAAAAAAAAATAGTAGAAGAAAAGAAAATGATATTTTAAAGAAAGGATGAATTACATTGGCCTCTCAAAAAGTAGATAATAGGGGTAAGTAAATAATTTTATTTATCTATTAACTCGGTTTTCATTTTTAAGTTTATTTTAAAATAAATAGTATAAAGGCAAAATTGAAAATTTGTTAAATAATATAATTGTTAAAAGAGAGTAACATGGATAGAGTGCATTCTAAATTTTTTAAATAATCATCAAATATTTTATATAATATGTGGGATTACTGGGTGATGTGATTTTACATCTATACAAATATTTTATAAAATATTTAATAATTTATTTAAAATTTTTATCATTTTTATTTTGCAAACTTGCAAAGAGATTATGACAAACCATTTGCCAAAAAATGGGGAAAAAAAATGTAATGACAGTGACAATAATGAAACCATATGATATACACCAATTTTCTTATATATTAAAGAATATTTGGGAAGTATGAAAAAAAGTTAAGGAAGAAGATTCAAAACCAGAATTAAAAAATTGAGGATGACGAACCCACGATGTTTGATTTGTAAATCAACACTTTTAATCCAGTTGCCATCTCCATGTACGGCAAAGGATCTGTTAGAGTATTTTTTTTTTAAAGTTTTTTAAAATGATATATTGTGTGGTTAAGATTTAATATTAAAAAATTGATGTGACTTATCATTAAATCTCAACCATACAACACGTTAACCTAAGAAACTTTAGACCAAAAAAAAAAACTTTAAAAGATCCTTGCTCCATGTATGGCTCTCCAATCCATACCCAATTACGACCTGTACCATTACTCTGGCAAAGTCCAACTTTTTAATTTTTTTAATTTAAGATTAAAAGGTTTAATTCAAAATTTATTTTTATTTTATAAAATAAAAAATATAATAATTATAAGTTATAAGTTAAATATAATATTCTATCTTATTAAATTAAAAAATTTATTTATTTTTAATTATTTTAATCCAAAAAAAAAAAAAAAAACTCACACCCAACTTTCCAAACATAAGCTCTATAAAGACTTCCTCTTTTTCCACAAACCACTTCAGATTCACTTTCAGATTCATATTCTCTTCCTCTCTCCCAATCCCAAACAAAATCCACTCACTGTGAATACCAAATTCTCACCATCCCAACTTTTCTCTGTTCCAAATTCAAATAAAATCATGGGTTTACAAGGAGATGAAGAAACAGGGACTTCTGTGACTACAAAGTCTTCGATTTTCAGGTACAATTCACCCTTAGTTCAAGTGGGTTTGATTGGATTAGTTTGCTTTTGTTGTCCCGGAATGTTCAACGCGCTCTCCGGGATGGGTGGTGGCGGCCAAGTCGATCCCACGGCGGCGAACAACGCAAACACCGCCCTATACACCACTTTCGCACTCTTCGGAGTCCTCGGCGGCGGAATCTACAACATTCTCGGCCCACGCGCCACCCTATTCGCCGGCTGCTCCACCTACATCCTCTACGCTGGCTCCTTCCTCTACTACAACCATTACAAACACCAGGCCTTCGCCATCGTCGCCGGAGCAATCCTCGGAGTCGGCGCCGGACTTCTCTGGGCCGGCCAAGGCGCCATCATGACGTCATACCCTCCAGCTGATCGGAAAGGTACTTATATTTCTCTCTTCTGGAGCATCTTCAATATGGGTGGTGTGATTGGTGGTTTAATCCCATTCATCCTCAACTACAATAGTGGAGATAAATCTAGTTCTGTGAATGATGGGACTTATATTGGGTTCATGGTTTTCATGGCAATTGGCACTGTGCTTACTCTAGCAATTTTGCACCCGAGTCGCGTGGTACGCAACGATGGTTCTCATTGTACTAATATTAAGTACTCTAGTGTGTCTGTTGAATCTGTAGAAATACTCAAATTGTTCCTCAATTGGAAGATGCTATTGTTGGTTCCTGCATCTTGGGCTAGTAATTTTTTTTACAGTTACCAATTCAACAATGTTAATGGGGTTTTGTTCAATCTGAGAACTAGAGGGTTGAACAATGTGTTTTACTGGGGAGCGCAAATGATTGGGTCGGTGATGATAGGACACTTGATGGATTTCAGTTTCAAGAGTAGAAGGGTTAGGGGATTTGTGGGTATTGGGGTTGTTGGTTTGCTTGGGACTGGAATTTGGGCTGGTGGGCTTGCCAATCAACTCAGATACTCTCGCCATCGTGAGCTCGAGAGGCTCGACTTCAAGGACTCGGGTTCTTCTTTCGCAGGGCCATTCGTGTTGTACTTCTTTTTTGGATTACTTGATGCCATGTTCCAGAGCATGGTTTACTGGGTCATTGGAGCTTTAGCCGACGATTCTGAGACCCTTAGCAGGTAATTTCTTCACGATTTTCACTTGTTTATACAAATCAATACAGGTTGATCATGGTTTTTTAATGGAATGTTGTTGGGTTTTTGTTGCAGGTATAATGGATTCTATAAGGGAGTGCAGAGTGCAGGAGCAGCAATTGCTTGGCAAGTTGATACACACAAGGTGCCATTTTTGAACCAATTGATTGCGAATTGGGCGATGACTACGATAAGCTATCCCCTGTTGGCGGTTCTGGTCTTTTTGGCTGTGAAAGATGACAGTACGACTGAAGAAGTGAAGACCAAGGATATTGATTTTCCACCGGCTATGCCCATACCTGCCTCCACAGATGACACTAAGGGTGGGCTTGGCAAGTCTACTTAAAATACCAGATCTTTCTTTGGGTCTTTTATTTTTCTTCTTTGCCTCAAGTCTTTTGTTGTTGTAGTCTTCTTGTGGTGATATTTACAAATATTTTTGAAGTTGAATTTTCATTTGAATTGTGAATGTAGTGCATTAGGAATCACATTGTATCAATATGTGATTGATTGGAAATACAGCACATGCTTTGTCTGGAATTTTTTATTCTCAAATCCTTCCAACACATCTTCAATATATGTGTTTTTTTTTTTTTTTTTTTGGTTGGGTATACTTCCTTATTAGAGTATAGGATCCAATTGATTTATTAAAATATTTAGTTTGATTTGGTAATGATTATAATATATTTTTTAATATATTATGCCTAACTTTTAGAGGCCCAATAGGTATTTAATAATCTGTTTAGTAACAATTAGGATTCCAATAAAAACCCTAGAATCAACAAAAAATATATATATATATATTGTTTTTCGTTCTCCTTTTTGAGCCGCAGTGGCGAATTGTTCTTCCATGGGATAGTGTTTGGGTATGATTTATTGGTGAGATTAGTGCTTGTCAATTCGGTGGGTTGGTTCTCAAAGTTCAGCTTGCTGTGAATTCAATTCGGTGAAACTATTTTTTATTTAAATTTGTGGTCTTCTTCAACTCTGTTTCGAAGACAATTTTGTTTATCTATTTGGTGAGGTCTTTCCTCTTATTTATTTGTGATTATTTGGAATTTATCTTAGGGTGATTTGTGAAACCATTCGTGTCTCGTTTGTAATTATTTGAAAACTTTTTGGTTGATAGTGAAATCGAATTTCGATCTCGTGGACGTATCTCACATTGAGGGAACTACGTAAAATTCTTGCGTTGCTTTTGATTTAATTTTTTCGCATTAGTTTTTATTCTCATTGATTGATTTACTTGTGGGGAATTATATATTTTCCTTGACAATTGATATTAGAGCTTATGGTTTATTTGGATTTATTTATTTGTATAAATCAATGGAGAGGAATGTGAGTCGCATGTCTAGCTTCAATGGAAGCAATTAGGTAACTTGAAAAATTAAAATGAAGGACTTATTATTTTGTAAAGATTTGTATGAGTCTATTGAGGGTAATAGTGGCAAACCCGAGGGTATGCAAGATGATGAATGGAATAGGCTTAATCACAAAGCTGTTGGTGCTATCCATCAATGGATTGATGACAGTATGTTTCATCATGTTATTACTAAAATTTCAGCACATGATTTATGAAAAAAAATTAGAAAGCCTTTATGATAGAAAATCAGTCACAAATAAAGTTTTTTTGTTTCGTAAGTGGGTTAATTTAAAATATAAAGATGGCAGCCCCATTCCGGAATATTTGAATGAAATAAAGAGTATTGTTAACCAACTTGCTTCTATGAAAATTATTTTTGATGATGAGTTGCAGGTTTTGATGCTACTTAGCTTTACCCGAAAGTTGGGAGACTTTGGCTGTGACGGTTAGTAATTTGGCGCCCGATGGAGTTGTTACAATGAGCCAAGTCATTTGAAGCTTGTTGAATGAAGAAACTAGAAGAAAATCAGCGAGTTTCTTTCATTCGAAAGTATTTGTAGTGAGAGGCCGAAGCAAAACAAGGAGGAGGAGTAAGACTCCTCATGGTCGTGATCAAAGCCGTGACAAATCAAGAGATGGTTCTTTTTCAAAGAAAGACATTGAGTGCTATTATTGTCATGAGAAAGGGCACATGAAGCGGAAATGCCGAAAGCTCAAGAACAAGGAAAAAATGTGTGACAAAAGTGTGGACAAGAAGTAAGAAGACACAACGACAGTTACTACCGATTATCTCATGGTCGTTTGTGAAGATGATTGTATCAATTTTATAAGCCAAGAGGGCAATTGGGTAATTAATTCTAGTGCTTCTTTTCATGTGACTTCTTGAGTTGATTTCTTCACTACCTACACTAAAGGAGATTATGGTTCTGTTCGAATGGGTAATGAAGGTTTGTCCAAGATTATTGACATGGGTGATGTTTGTTTGGAAACAAATTTGGGTTGCAAATTGTTTCTTAAAGATGTGAGGCATGTTCCCAACATTCGTCTCAATTTGATCTCTACCGAGAAGCTAGCTGATGAAAGCTACAACAACAAATTTGGTGATGGAATATGGAAGCTCACAAAGGGTTCTTTGGTGGTGGCTAAGTGCAAGAAGACTCATACACTTTATTCGATACAAGGAAAAATTTGTGAAAGTGTTGTCAATGCACTTGAAGATGACACTTTTACCGAATTGTGGCACAAGCGGCTTGGGTACATGAGTGAAAAGGGACTGCAAGTTTTGTTCAAGAAAGAACTTCTATTTGGTTTGAAAGGTACACATCTTAAAACTTGTGTTCATTGTTTGGCGAATAAACAATATAGAGTTTCTTTTCATAAAAATGTTACTTCTAGAAAAGAAAATGTTTTGGAGTTGATTCATTCGGATATTTGTGGTCCTTTAAAAGTTAGAACACATAGTGGTGCACTTTATTTTGTTACTTTCATTGATGATTATTTAAGGAAAGTTTGGGCTTTTATACCAAAAACTAAAGATCAAGTTCTAGATGTATTTAAGCATATGTATTTAAGCATTTTCAGGCCATGGTTAAAAGAGAAACATGGCAGAAATTGAAGTGCATCTGATCAGACAATGGTGGTGAATACATTGGGTCATTTGATGAATATTGTCGCATCTAAGGTATTTGGCACCAAAAGACAGTTAAGAAGACCCCTCAACAAAATGGCGTTGCCGAGAGGATGAACAGCACCATTGTGAAAAGAACAAGATGTCCGCTTTCACATTCTAAATTGCCAAGATCTTTTTGTGGTGAGGCAATGAGAATAGCAATTGACGTGATCCATTTATTTCCTTCCAATCCTTTGAATGGTGATGTCCCAGAAAGAGTTTGGACTGGTAAAGATGTGTCTTATGAGCACTTAAGAGTATTTGGTTGCCGAGCCTTTATTCACATTCCAAAAGATGAGAGGTCCAAGCTTGATAGCAAGTCAAGACAATATATTTTTCTTGGCTACGAGTGTGATGAATTTGGTTATAGATTGTGGGATCCAGTCGACAAGAAAGTCATTCGACGTCGTGATGTTGTGTTTCTTGAAGACAAACAATTGAAGAATTTGGCAAAGGTGATCAACCGGAGTCAAAAAGTAATGATCTCATTAACATAAATCCATCTCCTTCATCTTCAGTTGATGATGAAAATGGAGAAGATGTGCAATCACCTATTAAAAATGTAGAGGATGATACTAATTCTAATGAACTTGAGCTAGAAATTGAGGAAGAGCATCCAATTCAACAACTGTCACCATAACTTGAGTTGAGGAAATCTACAAGAGATCAACAACCTTCGAAAAAGTATCATCCCAATGAATTTGTGTTGATTTTCGATCAAGAGGAGCTCGAGAGCTACCAAGAAGCAATTGAGCATGCAACGAAAGATGATTGAAAAAAGGCCATGGAAGAGGAAATAAATTCCTTGCTTGAAAATCACGCTTATGATTTAGTGAAGTTGCCTAAGGGGAGGAAAATTTTGAAAAATAAGTGGGTTTTCAAATTGAAAAATGATGGTAAGAATCTGAGGTACAAAGCATGCCTTGTTGTGAAAGGCTTTGGGCAAAAGAAAGGTATTGACTTTGATGAGATTTTCTCGTCGGTTGGCATGGCTGTAAGTATGAACCTTGAAGTTGAGGAACTTGATGTGAAGACTGCATTTTTTCATGGTGATCTTGAAGAAGAAATTTACATGGTGTAACCAAAAGGTTTTGTGAAAAAAGGGAAAGAGAAATTTGTTTGCAAATTGAAAAAAAGTTTATATGGCCTCAAGCAAGCCCCGCGGCAATGGTACACAAAATTTGACTCTTTTATGATGAATAATGGTTTTTCTAAAACCATTTCGGACCATTGTGTGTTTGTACAAAATTTCCCGAATGGTAAATTTATTATTCTTTTGCTTTATGTTGATGACATGTTAATTGTGGGTCAAGATTACACTATGATTAACAGGTTGAAATTGGAGTTGAACAAGTCTTTTGCTATGAAAGATTTAGGGCCTGCAAAACAAATACTTGGTATGAAAATTGTTCGTGATCGCAAAAAATGGCTAATTTGATTGTCTCAAGAAAGCTACATTGAAAAGTTTTTGAGAGGTTTAACATGGATAAAGCAAACCCGATTGGTTGTCCACTTGCGGGTCACTTCAAGCTTAGTTCGAATCAATGTCCTATAAGTGAGAAAGACAAGGAGGAGACGCTGAAAATTCCTTATGCTTCAGCGGTTGGTTCTTTGATGTACGCTATGGTTTGTACAAGGCCAGATATTGCTCACACCGTTGGTGTCGTGAGTCGTTTTCTCTCTAATCCGAGTAAAGAACATTAGACAGCGGTAAAATGGATTCTAAGATATCTTCGAGGGACTTCAAAGGTGTGTTTGTGTTTTGGGGATGGTAAGCCGATGCTTGATGGGTTCACGGATTCTGACATGGCCAGTGATGTTGATTCTAGAACATCTACAAGATATTTATAATATTTGCAAGGGGAACTGTGGCATGACAATCTAAATTACAAAAATGTGTTGCTCTCTCAACTACCGAAGCTGAATTTATTGCCATTACGGAAGCTTGCAAAGAAGAGTTATGGTTGAAGAAATTTTTACAAGGGTTGGGTTTGAAGCAAGAGAGGTATGTGCTTTATTGTGATAGTCAAAGTGTTATTCATTTGAGTAAAAATTCAACTTTTCATTCGAGATTGAAACACATTGATGTGAGATACCATTTGATTCGTGATGTGTTAGATTCAAAATTGTTGCAACTGGAAAAGGTTTACACAGATCATAATATTTCAAATATGTTGACTAAGACTTTGTCGAGGGACAAACATTTAAAGTATCGAACTTTGACGGGTATGGTTGATGTCTTCACCTAAGTCGGCAGGAGGAGAATTGTTAGGTATACCTCCTTATTAGAGTATGGGACCCAATTGGTTTATTAAAATATTTGGTTTGGTTTAGTGTTGGTTATAATATATTTTTTAATATGTTATACCTAACTTTTAAAGGCCCAATAAGTATTTAATAATCTGTTTGGTAACAATTAGGGTTCCAATAAAAGCCTTAGAATCAACAATATATATATTGTTTTTAGTTCTTTTTTTTGAGCGGCAGCAGCGAATTGTTCTTCTGTGGAATGTGCTTGGGTATGATTTGATGGTGAGATTAGTGCTTATCAATTCGGTGGGTTAGTTCTCAAAGTTCAGCTTGTTGTGAATTCAATTCGGTGAAGCTATTTTTGATTTATATTTGTGGTTTTGTTCAACTTTGTTTCGAAGACAATTTTGCTCATCTATTTAGTGAGGTCTTTTCTTTTGTTTATTTGTGATTATTTGGAATTCACCTAAGGGTAATTTTTGAGGCCATTTGTGTCTCGTTTGTAATCGTTTGGAAACTTTTTGGTTGATAGTGAAATTAGATTTCGATCCCATGGATGTAGCTCCAATTAAGGGAACCACGTAAAATTCTTGTATTGCTTTTGATTTAATTTTTTCGTATTAGTTTTTATTCCCATTGATTGATTTACTTGTGAGGAATTATATATTTTCCCTAATACTTCTAAGATTTTTTGCTTGTTAAATGGAACTTCTTGTTATGAAATTGACAATTCTTAACTAGATTGGTAAGACACAAAATAATAAATAAGAAAGATAAAACGAATCAAAAAAATTACACGCATACAAGAATATAAAAAATTTTGTGATTCATCTCATAATAATATTACGTCCACCGCTATTTTGTGGGAGGCACTATCAAACTCCCCATTAGACCCAAGACTTGGTGTTCAGTAGTTGTTAGGGTTCACTATACCCAACATGTTTTGTGTTGTGGTATGCTTGTGAAGCCCTCACGTTAACTTAGCTTTGTAGATAAGATATCTTCGACAGTACAAGCATATAGTAGAGATTCCAACCACTGCTTGTCCACTATAACCCAATACTTCTTGTGTTGTGGCATGCTTGTGGCACCTACATACTTAACACTAGAGCTTAATATACATTGTTTAGAATTCGTATCTATTTAAAAGTTTAAGCGTATAGGTGATAACTCATCTAATGTATATTATCTGTATTACTCATTATTCGATGTGAGACTCTCTAACATGATCTATAGATTATATACACTCCCCTCTTAATCATGATCTATCACTCTCCAACATCGAATTCAACCTAGGCCACCCGTACACAGTCCATCGAGAGCCATCATTGCCACACTCATAAGATCGCCAATTATGAGCTCTGATACCGCTTGTTAGGAAATTGGGGGTCCATAAGCACACAACAATACCGACCCAATTCGTCGAGAAGAAACTCCAGAGTTCACATACCTAATATATATTAAAACTCATGTTTTACTCTTTATTTGATGTGAGACTCTAGTTTCATACATGCACCAACTTCATCCTCATGGAAAGCTAACTGAGAATAGCCTTGTTAATACAATCATCAATTATTAAGCATATGATATGCTTTGCACAGCTTCTCATAAAGTTCTTTAACGAGAAAGCTATTGTATGACTTGTAAAAACTAGTGGAAAATGGAAACACTTGTGAGCAGGGCAAATGTTGAAGATTTAATCAGTGGGTAAGTGGCTTCCAGTAGATCTCTGTCATGGAAGGATTACCTATGAACTATAGAGATTTTAAGTTTAAGATAAATTTTGTTTTTGCCCATTGTCATCAAGGAAAAAGTTACAGTATCAATTGCTTTAACCAATCAAAGAATTACAATATCAAACTGTGAGAATAATACTAGCTCCAAGGGGAAAAGATCCTAGTGGCATTTTCAATGGCGTTATTTTATTTGTGTTTTGATATGGATTTTGTTGTTCTTTTCACTTGATTAAGATTTAATGCAACTAGTGGTTGGAAAATGACCGCTAGCTAATTAATTAATTTGCCTTTAGTCTCTTTTAAAAATCATTAAAATATAAAGAGATAAGAACTGAAAATAAAAATTAAGGGTGGAATCGTATTGTGTCTGCTGGCTATATAATTTGTACAAACTAATCGCAGCCTAACACATGGTTCATAAGGGGTAAGTTGGGGAGTCAATGAAAGTCTCCAGTCATCAACAGACACGTGGCGACTTATATCAATTATGATGGGTCTACGAAACACTGGAGCAATCAAGATGTGTAGAGTGATGTGGCCAAACGGTTGCTTACAATTTAAATTCAAATTCAGGATGGAAGCCCAACCACAAGAGTGATTTAGTGGAAGCAAACTGTTTAAAGCCATGACTAGTGATCATGGAGATTACTTCGACACTTATCACCTATTTCGACGGTTATCAGCCACTTCAACGGTTATCAACCACTTCAACGGTTATCATCAGAGCTTATAAATAGAGGAGAATGCTGATAATGAAAGGACCTAGAACCAGATCCAGAAACCAGTTTATTTTGCTATATATTTTCCTATCCTTTACATTTCCAGTCATTTATTTTCCTGTTCTGCACTTCCAATTCCGAGGAGTAGTTCTAAGATAGTCTGTTGCTGTAATACCCTTCGAAGCTGTGAAAATGCGAAGGTACAAATTGTAAACTCTTGGTTATTTAATGAAATTTGATTTCTGAAACTATTTCTTCCTCTTTCTTTTATTTTTGTGATCAGTCTTCTAAATTTTCTCCTAAAATCAAGTCACCAGTAAAAGTCCTCTTCACTAAGGCTAAATGAACTTCGAAGCAATCGTCTGGTTAATTGGTTGGCACTTAGTATTTCTGTAAGGACTTATTGATCCTTACTAGCACCTCAAATTACATTTCTAACCCTCGAAAGCTAAAAAAGCCAACATATATTTTTGGCACACCTAGTGAGACAATTGATAATAGCTAGACATAGGAGACAAGGAGAAAATGAACGCCTCAAAGAAGGTGTAGAAGGAGATTTAGAAGCATATAACCCAGAGGATAATGTAATGTCACATCCTATGGACGTGCCTGCCTCAAGTGATCCTTCATAACTGGTCGAAGAGACCCGGACGCCGGGATATGTAACGCACATCCAAAATGTTGAACAAGGCCATGAAACTGGACCTTCAATTGTCCCAGCTACCTAACCAGTGAATCCATGGAGAGGATTGGTTAATGTTATGGGACACTAGCTAATGTATACAATGGAAAGATGGGTAACATCCTTTTTGGATCAAATGAGCTCCTATTAACCACCTATCATAAAACAGGCTGAAGAGAACATAAACTTGCTCTAGCAGAGATTGGCTCGAGATAAATAGCCTATGCAAAACAATAGACAAAATAATGGGCAAATTGGTGGTCAAACTAATAATCAAAATCATGAGAGACCATCACTTGTGCCTCAGTCATGGTACAAAGTTCCTTCTAGACCATTGATAAGTCAGAACACACTTATGCCTGCCATCAAAGCCATACACATTGGTGGGTCGGGGCTGACACAAGGAAATGGCATGCAAATGTTTTCAAATCCTATGTTCGAACCCATGTCTGGCGCATGGGTGTTCACTAATCCTGTGTTTGAATAAACACCAGGGGGTTTAGAGGGAGTTCCTATAATTGGAAGAGAAACAACACTTGTTCCTCTTCTAGTAGTTCATTTCGCAGCACCTTTTTTAGGACACATGCCTGCTCCAAGAGGGCAGTTATACCCTCAACATATACTATCACAACAGGGACAACCCATCCCCAGGGACAACCAATCCCAAATGTGCCTTTACATGGACTAAGAGGGCCTCAAGCACAAGGAGTTCCTCCAAACCCTGTGTTTGCTCCTCTGATAGTGGCCCAGCCAGTGCAGAATGTTGTACCTAGGGACCAAATTGCTGACATTGTTAAAGAGATTTGTGGACCTATAGCCTGGGGGGTCTAGACCCCTGTCTACAGAAAGCCTTACCTAGAATGGGTAGATATATAGGTTACATAAGTAGCCAAGGGGGTATAAGATACCAGACTTTGCACTCTTTTATAGGAATGGAAACCAGTCAACTATTGAACACATTACCAGGTTTACAGGCCAATGTGGTGAATTTACTAACAATGATTACATGAAATTAAGACTCTTTCAAAACTCTTTAATTGGGGCAGCCTTCGTATGGTACACAAACCTTATACGTGGTTCTATCCAAACTTGACAACAAATGAAAGAAGTGTTTCATGTCCAGTTTTTTCAAACAGAGCCTGAAGTATCCATGGTAGACTTGGCAAGGTTAAGCCAAAGGCCTGATGAGAAAGCTTCTCAATTCATTGCCAAATTCAAAAGGGCACGAAACAAATGAAGGGTCATATTACCTGAACCTGAGTTTGTTCGGTTAGCCCAAAATGGGCTAGAGTTTAGACTTCAAAAAAAGTTTAACTCAACAGAGTTTCGAGACCTAGTAGAACTAACTTATATGGTCACCAGATATAAGACTCTCCTTGAGGAAGAACAACATCGAAGTAATGCATCTTATAGGACCTATTATAGGGACCCTAATATTGAAATTGATACAGCAGAGATTATAGGTCAAAAGCCTATAATCTGTGAAGCATTAATTCAGAAGGACACTACCATTGATCAACAGTTTAAAAAGAAAGATCTTCACATGAAATATTATTTCTAGATATTGAAAGCAAATGACATATTTGATCATTTGCTAAAAGCACATTTTCTAAAATTGCCTAAGGGAGTTAAGATCTCAACTTCAAAAGAAATAAAAGGCAAAATGTACTGTAACTAGCATAACTCTTGGTCTCACGCAACTAAAAATTGTATTGTTTTTCGAGATAGGATTCAAGAACATATTCGGAAATGAAGACTAAAATTCCTTGCCAAAGTAGAAAAAGCAATGGGGGTTGACATCGATCCATTTTCAGAGATTAGCAGCAACCAATGTTGGCGTACTAGACTTCCTTGCCCAAAGAGTAGAGAAGAGCCTCTCTTTGAAGGAATTGGATGAACTCAATGTGTAGATGTATGTGGCCAACCAAACAACTGCCTTTAAGAAGAACACACAGGGTTCACCAACAAGTGGGCAAAGCTTTGTAGGCCAAGAAGATGGTTCCAGCGAAGAAATTTTAGATGACTCACTTGAAGCAGCTGTTATGTAGCAAATGTGCCCCAGGTGCAGGCTGAGTTACAACTGGCTGAAAAGGCTTCCAGTTGATGGGAAGCAATATTACAAAGATGTGCAGAAAGATTGTAGGCCAGTCAATACCCACAACAAGAGGCCATACCCAAGTGTTTAGTCCTATGATCTCCAGATCTCAGAGGAGGAAGATCCAACGAAGGTTCACCCAATACTAGAAGGATCTGAAGGGAGTCGATAAGAGCATCTTTTTGGTGCAATCAAGAGGTCGAATGGGAGAAGGGGAGAGCTCAAAACCTAAACCCAAGATTAACAGAAGTGCCAGCAGAGAGAAATTGGCTAAGATCGATGCTAAACTAAAAGCTAAAGAGAAATCAAGTTTGATAAGCCTCAAAAAGGCCTTAATGGAAAGTGATGACGATAGTGAGATAAACGAAAGAACTGAGCCAAGCCAAGAAAAGATATTGGCTGAAGAAGGAATGTTCAAGGCCTTCATGGTCGAACAAACAGAGTCTGTATTCAAGATAGGCCAACAACAGACTGCTATTAAGGAGCCAACCAACTTAGAGGTTCCAGAATACAGCATGGAAGATGCATCCCAGGTATCAGGTCAGACCAACACAAAAGATGAGCATGTGCAGCCAGCAATGCAGTTTGGCTCATTCCCCTCAATGCCGATCAACATGGTCTGCATGCTGCCACATAAGTTTCAAGTTGAGGAAAGGAATTAGGAGGGTCAGGAGGATGATCCTATAGAAGTCTCCAGTGAGGATTCGCAAATTAGCATAGTCCAGAATGAGTCTGAAGTAGCTAAGCCTGTGGAGACTGATGAAGAAAATGAAGAGGTGAGCATAGTTACCCTATCATACCCCTTTGAATATCCCATATCTTCAATGACTCAACATGTTGAACCCTTGTACATTAAGGCATACTTTGATGGAATAGAGATGAATAGGGTATTAGTGGATAATAGGGCAGCAGTAAACTTGCTTCCTCGTTCATCTCTGAGGAAATTGGGCAAGAGAAACCCTAGATTAATCCCAACGAGCACGACCATTACTGGTTTTGTTGGGGATAAGAAGATGGCCCAAGGCATACTACCCATTAATCTGAGTGTAGGGACAAGGGATTGTATGACTGCCTTTTTTTATTATTATTATAGACAGTAATGCCAAGTACAATGCCTTGCTTGGTAGAGATTGGATCCACACGAACAAGTGTGTGCCTTCCTCTTTACATCAGAAAGTGATGATAGCCCTAAGTAGTGGGGAAACAAAGGAAATAAATGCAAACCCATAGCCCTTCATTGCATGTGCAGATTTTGCAGAAGCAAAGTTGTACACCGAAGGGGTGGTTCCACTCAGTGTGTTAAGGAAGCCTGATGCAACAGCCGAAGTAACAACCGATAAGAAAGTGGCACACCTAAAACATTTGATACATGAAAGTGCTGATGATGAATATGACTACATCATCAATGACACCAGCAATGCCTGGTTACAGGCAGGAGGATCAAGAAATTAGACCATGGGCTTTAGTCAAGTTCTTCACATTGGACATTGTGGCAATAGTCCAAAAAGTTCAGGAAAGAAAAAGGGAAGCCATGATGATTAGCTACAAACATGAGCAACATGAGGCCAAACCATTGGCTCTAAGTACGTATTGTGCGTTGGAAATCGAAACTAAAGTCCAAGAAATATAGGAAGAAGAAGCTCTACAGACAGATTTTGTCTATGAAGAAGAAAGTAAAGATGCTGAACCAGGAAGGGTTATGACAAATCAGGATGAAAAGGTTGCTTCAAAATTAGAAGAAGCTGAACGAGAAGCATTAGTAAGTACTCAGATGCAAGATCCTTTGGAACAAGTCAATCTAGGGGAAGCTTCAGTACAACAACCTACCTACATCAATGCTTGGTTGGATCCCATTGCCAGGGACCAACTATTGGCTATCCTGAAACAATATAAGGATTGTTTTGCTTGGTCTTACAATGAAGAAAGAGATTGCTAGGCTCCTCAAAGCAGGCTTTATCAGAATAGTTAGGTATGTTGAGTGGCTGTCCAATATCGTGCTTGTGAACAAAGAAAATGAAAAATTGAGGGTATGCATTGATTTTAGGAATCTGAATTTGACAACTCCAAAAGATGAGTACCCCATTGTGGCTCCCCCTTTTTCACGCCCCTCTTTCGGAAAGGTTTGAAATGAAGGGCCTCACAGTTCAGACTCCTGCAGTTCTGAATCTAGTCTCACAAGTGCAATGTGAAACTGATAAATACCAAAGAGTTCAAATCTGACAAATCTTTTGAAAAATCGATTTTAAATCAAATAATGCCAAAATTGGACTGTTTTGCCTGATACAAAGTCGCCACCTAAATATTTTTTATTTTGTGGCAATTTAGGAAACCCTGACTCGTGCCGAAGGCCACGTGTCCGTCATCACCAAAGTTGCCTTGGCTCGGGAACTTAGGTACGAAGGGGGAAGGTCATGAATTGAGCACCCTCGCTCGCCCGATCAAAGATTGGTCTTTACTAATCATGATATGATATTTTATAAACATTTATGTATTCATGTTCTAGTTATTAAACTAGCTTTACTATGTGATGCGCACAAGCAAGTATAGATTAGTTTGCTCAATTTGAAACCATTCAACCCATGTTTGTTGTCGAAAATGGTTTGAATTTGCCACCTCAAGTGTGCATAAAGATGTGGTTTTTCTATCAAATATAGTGGGCTTAAAACATGATTTGCCACTCAACAAAGTGGGCTTAAAACGCACATTTGTTGAATCGTTCCAATTCAAACAACAAGCCTTCATCCACAGGCATTCATGCAGTTTAGCATTTAAACACATAGCCTCATGGCAAGCATGCTAGTTATGGCAACATTCACACTTATGCAAATTATGCTAAAGCATAAAAACTCACTTAGTACTCTGAGCCAAAACTGAAACTAGTTAGAAAGATGCATGATCCTAACTATACAAGATGCCTAATGCAACATATGCAATATGCAATTAATAGGCTCGGCTACTAATGTGGCATATGGATAAATTTGAACAACATGTGACTAAACATGTATTTAAAGAAGTATTGAAAGTGCAATGTAGTTTGAATGATGGGCCGAGCCTCGGTGTATGCAATATGAATGAATGGATGCAAGCATACGATATGCTAATTGAAATATGCCCCTAATCTAACCATCAAAAGCGATTAAAATAAAATGGAGAAAGACATGGGGTTGGAAGACATATACACACGCACACTTATTACAACATTACACCTTCGTGAAGGAGAGTCCGAATAAATAATAGCCTAGCTAATCTAAGCTGAGCTAAATAAGCTAACTAATTATTACAAACCTTGAAACCGAATAACTAGTTAAAATAACTAATTAATTACAACTCTTAATTAGCTACAACTAATTAATTACAACACATATTTAAGGTAGATATTTAAGCGATAAATAAGCTTGGAATGCAAGGGAGGCTCATGCATGTGCCCGATTTTCACCCAAAAAGGGACTGTCATGCTACTGCATGTCTCTATTTGCACACTTTAACACCAAAGAAGCTATCCATTTCCAGAACACCTCTGCTCCACCTCAGGAACACACTATGAAAATTTCATTGGTGGCCGACAGGGGGTCGGTCGGCTACCAATGGTGGCCGATTGGCTACTATTGGTGGTCGGTTGGCCACTGGTGATGGCTGTCGGCCACTGATGGTCTGAGCTTCCTTGTTGCAACAGAGAGCAAAATAGAGCATTTCTTAAGGGTTGTTTACACACTTTGCCTCTCCTTTTCATGCAGAAATCAAAGGAGGGACAAGCTTTGGTTCACAAACCATTAATCAAGTAATTTCATTGCATGATGGCTTGTGAAACCAATTATGCAAGATCAACGAATGCAAAGACAAGACCAAAAGGACCATCACCCTATCATGCATGATCAAGGGCAATGGAGACCAAGGAAAATGGTACATTTCATTACTTTTGAGTATCTATTTTCCTTGTATTCAAATTAACGTTCGATTTGAACATATGCAATGCAACATAAAGAGATGCTTATCTTGCCTCTTTTACTTGCCAAATTTATTTACACATTTTAATTACCAAATCATTCATTAATCCATTAAGTCCATTGGTAAGTGTCCTCTAATGGAAAGAGGGCTCAAACCCCAAGTTGCTTTGGGCATGAAAAAGCATTACACTGTTGGTAATGAACCCCCTAAGAGATTAAGCCATTAGGTGTATCACCTTCATTTCACACTTAAGCAAACAAGTGGTTTGAAACCACTTTCAAAGAAAATCAAAAGTGAAGAATTGAGGGGGATTGCAGAGATTGATTAAGTGCTGAAAATGAGTACTAAAAGCACTAAAACATGTAACCAACTCAAACCAATGATAGTTAAAGCCTTAAACCACTAAGCTAGTGAAGGAATCAACATTACAACCATGCCATGCAAGGCTCAAATGAAAAAATTAACCAAAAATAGAGGCAAAATAGCCCTAAATATAGTCTAAAACAAGCTGGACCTAAGCCAGAAAAAGCTAAAATAATAAGTTAATACATGGAGTTAATTAGGCATACAAACAAGACACAAGAAGGGAAGGCTAACCCCTCCAATTTTGGACTTCAAAATAAGTTTTTTACCACTAAAAAATCTCTGAAATTCAGTGGTTAAAAGGCCTAAAAAAATTGATTTGAAAGTGAATAAAGGCACAAAGCTTTAAAAAATAACAAACAAGAAGGGTGAACCACCCCCTAACTTAAAAGAGGCTCAAACCAGCACTTCTAGGCCACAAAAACAGAGTTTTTTTCAGCTCAAAACCAACCCCAACATAGTAAGGAAAGATGGTAAAACAAGCTTGCAAAATAAAGTAAACAAGACAAGTATACTACCTCTTGAAGCAAAGGGGAAGTCTAGGCACAAGAACAAGCTAAAACCACCTTCGAGGGCTCCAAGATGACCCCAAGTAGCCTCAGCTCAAAGGTAAGAGTATTTGATTTAGGATGTGTATGCAAAAGTGTAGAGAAAACAAGCACTTAGGCACAAAATTGTAAGAGAGAGAGAGTAATCTAGAAACAGAGAGAGATTTTTGCTCTGAATTTTCTAACCCTCAAAAATGGGGGAGGAACCCCCTATATATAAAAAAACATGCCTTGAGCTTAGAAACATCCTACCATATACGTGTAGGAAGATGCAGCTCATTGTGCTAGTAGTTGGCACAACTGGCAACAAATATCAGGAAATATTTGGAAAAAGAGACTGGTGGCCGACGGCCACCACTGGTAGCCAACCGGCCACACCGATGGCTGTTAAGAGCAAGCCATGGCCGACAGCCTCTGGTGGTGGCCGACAGGTCACCACAAGATTCTAGGTACCAAGTTTTGATCCAAAACAAGGCACAGAAAGAACAAGGTCTAAAGGCTCAAAGACAGGGCGTTCCGTCGAGGACTTCGGGCATTCAAAACAAACACAAACAAACATAATCTTCATATGCACAAGTGATGACGTCCTAGTCTTGAGAACGGTCAAAAATGGGTGTCTACACCCATGCCTGTAGTGGATCTATTGGTGGACAGTTTAGCAGGACACAGGATCTTGTCTATGATGGATGGACACTCTAGCTACAACCAGATATGCATAGAAAAGGAGATGTTCACAAGACAGCTTTCAGGTGTCCTGGGAACATTGGGACCTTTGAATGGGTTAAGATGCCATTTGGGTTGAAGAATGCTGGGGTAACATATCAGAAGGCAATGAACACTATCTTCCATGATCTCATTGGAGGGTACTTGGAGTGTTACATTGATGATATTGTGGTAAAATCTCAGTCTATGAAAGAGCATTTGGTCCATCTGACAGCAGCCTTCGAAAGAATGAAGAAATTCAAGTTAAAGCTCAAACCACTCAAATGTGCTTTTGGTGTATCAGTTGGAAACTTCTTAGGATATATAGTATACAAGAAGGGAATACAGATTGATCAGAATAAAGCTAAAGTCATCATTGAGGCCAAACCTCCATCAAGTAAGAAAGACTTGCAAAAAGTCCTTGGTCAAGTTAATTTTCTTCGAAGATTTATTTCTAATACTGTTGGGAAAACTAATTTTTTTTCTTCTCTATTGAAGTTAAAAAATGAAGAAGAATTTATATGGACAGCAGAGCATTAAGCTGCTTTCAAAGGAATAAAAGCCTATTTGGCCAAGCCTCTAGTGCTAATGCCACCAAGGAAGAACATACCTTTGAAGTTATACATTGCTACAGCTGAAGAACCATTAGAAGTTTTTCTGGCTCAGGACAATGAAGATGGCAAGGGGCAATCAGTCTATTACATTAGTAGGTTTTTAAACTCTTGTGAATCTAAATACTCAGTTGTTGAAAAGTTGTATTTAGTCTTGTACTTTGTAGCAATAAAACTAAGATATTATCTTTTGCCTACTGTTGTCATGGTAATTGCAACCACAGATTTGGTTAAGCATATGTTATCTTGACCTATATTAACAGGAAGAATTGGCAAATGGATTTTAGTTATGTCAGAATTTCATTTGGAGTATGTCCCCTAAAAGGCAGTAAAAGGTCAAGTATTGGCCAACTTCTTAGTTGATCATCCATGTCAAATAGAAAATGAAGAAATAATAGAACTTGACACGGCATATTTGGAGCCATAGCAGATGTGGTTTGATGGATCAAAGGCTAATGGTCTAGTGGGAATTGGTGTTGTGATTAAATCACCACAAATGGCAGAAACCATACATGGTTTTAGAATTGATGAGACTACATGTTCTAATAATCAAGCTAAGTACGAGGCCTTGGTTATGGGACTTGAGATTCTTGTTGGTTTACAGGCTCATGCAGTTGATATATTTGGAGATTCCCAACTGATAATTAATCAAGTAAAATGGATCTTTAAATGTCAAAGTGCAAGCATGTTGCCATACTATGTTGATGTTGTACATTTTCTTTCCCATTTCCAAGTGGCAAATGTAACTTACATCCCAAGAATCATGAATCACAAGGCCAATGATGTGGCCTAGAAAGTTTCAAATTTTAGAAGAAGAGATAATGCTCAAATAGACATGAGCCAAGCAACATACCAGAAGCTGATACCACCTTTAGCAAAATGAGGTATATTAGTAAAAGCCAATCAAAATGACTTGGAAGAGCAAGATTGAAGACATCCAATCATTCAGTATTTGACTGGCCCTTCTTCAAAGGCTAATAGAAAGCTTAAACTACAGTCAATGCAGTTCATAGTGTATGGGAATGCTCTTTATAAAAGAGAGGCAGATGGTTTTCTATTAGAGTGCTTGGGACCAAAGGAAGCATTGATTGCCATGGCTGAGGCGCATAAAGGCATTTGTGGTGCTTACCAGCCTGGTGTTAAGATCAAATGGTTGCTTCGAAGGCATTCTTATTACTAGCCAACCATCCTTAAGGATTGCATAGAATATGCAAAAGGTTGTCAAGCATGCTAGAAGCACGGTATGATAAGACATGTTCCAATAACTGATTTACATGCAGTAGTGAAGCCTTGGCCATTTAGAGGATGGGCAATGGACATGATAGGGAAAATTTATCCACCTTCTTTGAAATAACATTGTTTCATTCTAGTGGCTACAGACTATTTTACTAAAAGTGGGTTGAGGCTAAGCCTTATAAGACTATAGATCAGTCAAAGGTGATTGACTTCGTGAAGGAATTAATTCATAGGTTTGGTATTCCACAGACCATAACTGCAGATAATGGGACTATGTTCGATGGAAAGCTAGTAAAAGCTTTCGCAGCAGAATTTGGAATTATTCTTGTTAATTTCATCCCATATTATGCATAAGCAAATGGCCTTGCAGAGTCATCTAACAAATCCTTGAAGAAGGGAATACAGAGGGTTATGGAGGACAATCTTAGGGATTGGCACAACTTATTGTTAGATGTATTATAGGCTTATAGGACTTCCCAAAGATTAAGCACAAGAGTTACCCCTTATGCCTTGGTATATGGGCACGGTGCAGTATTGCCTATTGAGATCAATATAAAATCCTTAAGGGTCAAATACCAGGATCATCTACATACTGATTAGTATCATCAAAGCATGCATTTGGAATTAGAGGATGTGGATAAAGCTAGAAATTTGGCATTGAATAACATCCTTTTACAAAAGAGAAAGGCAACCAAAAGCTATAATAAAAAGGTCCAACACATCAGCATTGATGAAGGGGACATGGTGTGGAAAACAATACTTCTAATAGAAATTAAATGCCACAAGTTTGGAAAATGGTCACCTAATTGGGAGGGATCATACCAAGTCTATATAGTCTTTCTTGGAGGAGCTTATCATTTGAAGAATCTAAATGGGTATGTGCATCCCAGGAAAATTAATGGTAGATATTTGAAGCATTATTACTCAACTGTGTGGGAAGCACAAAGAGTATAGAGTCACCACATGGAAACATCAAGAAGAAACAATAGACACTTGTATAAATAATAATGTTTCATTTCATAACAAGTCAAGTACATTCTGCCACAAATTGGCCCAAAATTCGTTGCAGTTTTTCAACTGTTCCCTTACAATGAGCTCTCTACTTCTACATGCTGGGAATAGTTGAATGGCAGTATTCATCTTTTACCTACGGTTTGATAGCCCCTGGTGTGAAGAATTGAGCTTCTTTGCATTTCGCTCCAAAGTCAGGTTGACTGTTGCTAATTCCTTCTCTAACTATGTCTTCTTATGTAGAAGTTGGGCGTGAAACAGTGTGGTAGAGGAGTGTTGTCCCTTTAGCATTGAGACTTAAGAATGGACATGAGAGACAAACTCCTTGTCTTTTAAGAGTTCTTTCTCTGCAATCTTGGCTATTTGATGGATGTTGACATAAAGATTGATAGTTGCTGCGGCCTAGGACAGGTGACCTCTGAAGGCAACATTGGTCTGCTCAAAGAGCTGGCAGCACTTGAGGAACTCAATCTTGATTATTGGTTTTTGTAAAGCCTCGAATAGAATCCTCAAGAAAGTCCTTATTAGCTCCAAGCAAGTGCCTAAGTCCATCTGAGGAAGGGAGATAGTTGACTCAACAGCAGAAGAGCCCTTAATTATCTCCAGAAAGGAGTCAACTAAATCTAGTGTCTCAATCTCACTACCAAGTGGAAGCACTGGTGTATATATACCAAATAAGCTTGCCAACTGAGCTTTGAAGATGTCCATCTCCTCTTCTGACAAGGGGATTGTGAAAGAGCTAGTTGTGGAAGGCAGTGTTAAAGAAACTAGTGCAAGAGAAGGAGAGGAAGATGCCTCAATAGCATCTATAGTCCTGGCCACCAGTAGGCCCAAGGAAGGGGAAATGAAGGAGGGTATTTGAAGAAGTGTTAATGTGCTACCAGTGTCATCTCTAGAGGTACTAGCTGCCAATGAACAAGGAGTGGTAGCAAGGGTGTTCTCAGAAGGTAAACGGGTGACCAGGACTCTAGGGGATGTGAAAGCAGGCAGAGGTGAGGTGATGGTCACCAAGGGCCAGTTTAGGAACTCAATAGGATTAGGAGAGGGTGAAGAGAGGATGATTGGCAGATCAAGCCTCAAAGGAATTAAGGAAGAGGCCATAGGGAGTGTAGAGGTAGAGGTTGGAAATATCATTTGCAGAGGCTCTACACTCATTGGAAAATTGATGTCCACTTTTCCATTTCTGTTCAAGGCCTCTTTCAAATCTGTAAGACTCAGGAATGATCTTTCAGTTCTCTGTGGAGAGAAAGGAAATGGCAGTGAAGAAGGTATAGGCAGGCTAGTTGTTGCTGCATATTGAAAGAAAAGATGTATAAAGGCAATGCTAAAGGAATATGAAAAAACAAGAGGTATTGTAAAGGGACAAAGAGAATTACCAGCAGCTAAAATAGTAACTGGAGAATTACGAAGGGTGTGATGTTCAGCAACTTTACTTTTCCTTGCAGCCTCCTTCTGTGTTGCCTCAATAGCAACAGCCTCTTCCCTTGAAATCTTCGGCTACCTCTTCTTCTTAGATCTCTGAAATACAATGACCTCTTTGGCCTGTTCCTTCTATACTGCCTTGGCAACTGCTTCGTGAGCAAAGCCCATAATGAGTTGGGCAGTAGGAGAAGCTGGCTTCTTCTTTCTTTTCAAGGGGGCCTCTTCTTTCTCTTCTTCATCTTCCTCTAAGGGGACCTCAGGTGCCTCTTCCACAAGCTCAAGCTTGAGTTAGGCCTATCTTTTTTGTTGTTTGCCCTTCAGTGTTTCTAGGGCTTATGCTCTCTAAGGTGAGGCTTCTTGCGAAGCTCCTATACCAATAAAAGAAACACTGAGTAGAAGAATAATATAAAGGAAGGGAAAGAAAAGGCAAAAGAAAAGATAAAGCTTCTACCCTTTTTAAGAAAGGCCCTGGTGATTCTAAGTACAGGAGCATGAGTAGCAGGGGCAGAAGCAATGGTAATAATAGCCTCTATGGTTGTGGCTTCCCTACCTTGGACTGGCACGTTCAGTTCTTTCAAGAACTCTAAGGTGGGAGTGGCAAAATGCACCCCTATATTGGCTGACCACCAGTCTTGGAATCTTTTCATGACCCCACTATGATTGATGAAAGGCACGAATTTAAACTTAGAGAAATCATGTGTAGCTTTGATTTTGGCCTCATCCAACCTGGATTTTGGCACTTTTAGATTTCTGGTCTCAAGGTCAGAATTGGAGAGGTTGTAGAGGGGGACAGGGATCCCCTGAGTAAGCCCAAACTACCATGCAAATTAGGAGGGGCAGTACACCTTAGAAATGCACTTGTAAGCCTTGGGATTTAGGGTGCCAATGAAGAGCTCCCTCAGAATCAAAATAGAGGCCCATATTTCCTAGTGAACAGGCCTGGAACAAGTAGCATCAGCTAAGAAGGCCTTCAACCATGCTGGCCTTACAGTAGTATCAAAGGGGCAGAAAAAAGAAGAGTGAATGGAGGTTGGAAGGTGACGGAAATAAGAAAAGTAATGAGCAAAACTGGAGGGATATAGGGAAACTCTGGCATACTTCTCTTCGTAGGTGGTGGGCTCTTGTACCAAAAATCTTAAGCTACGAGAGTGGAAGTCAGTAAAATAGGCAAAAAGCCAGAGTTGGAGGACCCAAATGGACCCTCATTGATTAGGCTCTAGAGGCCTCTTACAAAATTAAGAACAAACCCTATATACATGGCCAAGAACGTAAGTAGCCAGGGCTATCCTCTTCTTTGAAGCCAGAGCCTTAGTAAGGAGGAAAAATTCAAGCATTATCTTTTGAGAGGAAGTACGAAAAAGGAATTTACAAAGCCAATAGAGGATAAAAGAAAAGATCTCACGGTCGGTCACAGGACCTTTCCTTTTATTCTCAGATGCCACAAAGTCACTATAGGAAGAATTCAAAGAAGGAATGGAAAAAGAGACCTTAAGGTTTGGGTAATCAGGATTGAAGGGATCACCAATGAGTGAGAACCCTAAAAGATGGCCCATGTCAAGAACGGTGGGGGCCATCATACCACACCAAAATTGGTAAAAGTTAAAGGCATGGTTCCAAAAATAGAGAGCAGCTGGGATAAGAAAAATGTCTTCAAGAATTATAAACCTAGAGAGTTAAAGGGCATCAAGAATACAGAGGTCCTCTAGGTCTTGCTCCCGGGCTCCAACCACTCTGTCATACCATTCTTCCCACTTAGTCTTCAATGTGGGCCAGCAACGATGAAGTCGATTGTCCCTCCAACCTCCCCAGTTGAAGCTCCCTTCGTAGAGAAAGTAGTGGTCCTCCAAGTGTAAGTATAAGGGAGGTAGTGTGTAGCTTGACTTTTCGTGCTCTTTTTCAGAAGACGAATAAGCCCTACAGTATCGGACCCCCACCGTTCTGAATCTGATCTCACAAATGCAATGTGAAATAGATAAACACTAAAGAGTTCAAATCTGGCAAATCTTTTGAAAAATCGATTTTGAATCAAATTGCCAAAAATGGACTACTTTGCAAGATATAGAGTCGCCGCTTAAATATTTTTGGAAAATCTAAGAAACCCATGACTCATGCCAAAGGCCACGTGTCTGTCATCACCAAGATTGTCTCACCTCGGGAACTTAGGTATGAGAGAGAAAGGTCATGAATTAAGCACCCCCGCTCGCTCGATCAAAGATCAACCTCTACTAATCATGATATGAATCTTATTTACATTATATGCTCTTGTTTCGATTTATTATGCTAGCTTTACTATGTGATGCGCACATACACAAGTATAGACTAACTTTGCAAGAATTGGAACACTTGATCTCATGTTTGTTTGCAAAATTGTTTTGAATATGTACCATTTGAAAAAGTGATCGCATATAAACATTACTCAAATTATTCCTATTCAAACAATTAGCCTTCATCTACAGGCATTCAAGCAGTTTATCAGATAAGCACTTAGCCTCATGGCAACAATCACAAGAATGCAATATGCTAAAGCAATAAAATGCTCACATAGTACTCTAAGGCAAGCCAAAAGAAAAGAGTTAGAAAAAATGCATGATTCTAACTAATGCAACACATGCGATATGCAATTACTAGGCTCGGCTATTAATATGGCATTTGAATCAATTTTATAGCATGTGGTCTAAGCATGTATTCAAAGAATGTTTAACTACAATGCAAGTTAGAATGATGAACCGAGCCTCGGTGCATGCAAAGCAAGTGGATGCGAACATGAGTATGCTAAACAAAGCATGATGCTTCTAAGCTAACCATCAAAAGCAGATAAATAAAAGGGAGAAAGACATGGGGTTGGAAGACATACACATTATTACAACATTGCGCCCCCACACAGGAGGGTTCGAATGAACTAACTAACTAAACTAATTAACCAGCTACTACAAAGCGAATTAACTAATTATTACAAATCGAATGAAGCTAACTATTCTAGCTAGTTATTATAACATCACAATTTAACTAATTAATTCATTACAAAATTCTAATTAGCTAACTAATTAATTACAACATGAAGTAACTAAATTAGCTACTCTAATTACTTCCTCCTTGGGAAACGAGGAATGCTCATGCATGCGTGGACTTTTCACCCGAAAAAGCTGTTATTGCTACTGTCAGATGCCTCTGTTGCACAGTAGAACACTTACACTGTTTTTCACCTCAAAACCAACTCTATTCTACTTCAAAAGTACACTGCTGGATTTTGCACAAGTGGCCGGCAGGCTAGAAGTCATGGCCTGCCGGCCACTGATGACTAGATTCTCCTATTGCAACAGAGAGCAAACAGAACAGGAACAGGGTATTCTCAAGGGTTTGTTTGCACAACTTGCCTCTCCTTATCATTTGAACAACTCAAAGGAGTAGTAAACTTGGCTAAAAAACCATCAATGAATGCAATTCCATTGCATGATGGCTTATGAACCAAGTGTGCAAGTTCAATGAATGCAACAAATAAAGAATCTCAAACCTCATCTCTATCATGAATGATCAAGGGAAGTGGTTAACAATGACTCTTGAACCGTTTTCATCACTAATGAGTATAAAATGACTCAAGACTCGAGGTTTCAATTAACATCCAATTGAACCCAAACCAAATTATTACCCTGCCCCTTTTTAGTGACTAATTTTATTACTCCATTTTAATTACCATTCAATCCTTTAATCAATTAAGTCCAAAAGTGAGTTTAAGTTCTCTAAAGGAGAGAAGTGTCAAACCAAGAGTTAGCTTAAGGCATGAGAGAGATGTCATGCCGTTGATAATGAACCCCTAAAAGGGATTAAACTATTAAGCATGACAACCTCAATCTCAAGCTTAAAATAACAATAGGTTTGAAACAACTCTCAAAGCAAAGCAAAAGCCAAGAAAAGAGGGAGGTTGCAGAGGTGATTAAAGGTGATCACAAGTAAGGAAATCATGAAATAAATGCTATCAACTCAAATAAGATGGTTGCTAAGGCCTAAACCACCAAGCCTATGAGGACAATTGCACTACAAGCATGCAATACAAGGCTCAAATGCAATGAACACTTAAACACAGTCCTAAAACAGTACTAAATAAGTCTTAAAACATGCTAGAATTAAGATAAAAATAGCTAGAAACAATAAACTAAAGCATAGATCATGCTAAGCTAGTAAGCAAGACACAAGGAAGGGAGGCTAACCCCTCCAATTTTGGACTTCAAACCATTATTTTAACCACTAAAATAACTCTAAAAATCAAAGTTTAAAAGCTCAAAAAGAGATAATGTAGAGATGGAAACATAAGGGTAAAGGCCTTGAAAGCAAGGTGTAAAGAAGGGTGAACCTGTAATAACCCCGACCCATGATTAACGTTAATCCATTCTTAATTATGTCTAATAAGAGATTAAAGTGAAGTTTTGCATCACATGTTGCCTTATATGTGTTTCTATCTATTTAGCGTTGGAAAATCTGTTCATAATTCTATTTTGATTTGCGAATTGAAGGCCTTAACGGCATCCAACTCAGAAATTGACTTCGGTTACGTGTTATTTAGAATTTTTAGGAATTTATGGTAGGTTCAATCGAAATTCAAGTCGGAACGATTTAATTAGATTAACTTAATGTCCACTTATTTGGCCTTAATTAATTACACTTTTACCCAAGCCTACATAAGGCTTATACACTCCACTTGAGCCTCTTTTTGATATCATCTTTAAGCCACCAAGAGTTACAACGTGAGAGAGAGGAAGAAAGAGACCAAGAGTGAGATTGGATGTCAACACTTGAGTTTGAGAGGATCTTGCTAAAGATTGAAGGCATTGGGCTTGGAAACTCAAGAATTCAACTCCTAGCACACATTTTGCGAACTCTAGGTAACAATTCAACCCCTAGAGTGTAGAATTATGATGTATAGGACTTGAACTCTAATGAATTAGGTTGGTTGATGCAAGAATAGAGTTAGAATTGAAGAGAATTGAGTCATTCCATACATGCATGCATATTTTCTCACATTTTGAGTTGAATTTCCGAGAATTCCCTCATGCATGTCTTAAATTCACCTTAACTTTGGGAAGTCATCAAGTCTCAAGTTGTTTTGTAACATTTGATCATGTTTTGAGAAGCTTAAGGTCAAGGAAATTCATGGATGTCATGTTCATGGATCATTCATGAATTTAAGTTGAATTTTGCACAATTGGCAAGCTATTTGGCCGTGATTTCTTTAAAAGATCCTTAATTCATGATGTATTATGAACTTCTAAGTGTTACTCAAGTTTTAGCCCAGAAAAATCAAGTTTGGATGCTTAAAGTTTGAGTTTTGACCTTTGGCAACAAATCTGGAAATCCTAGAATTTGTATCTACGCTCGAGCGTACGAATCTACGCTCAAGCGACCACTCTGAGTGCGTGCACGTCCGCTCGAGCAACCTGAAGCACGCTCGAGCTTGAAATGTAAGCCTTCAAAAGTTCTTGTGTTTTGCAGCACGATCGAGCGACAAGAGTCACTCTCGAGCGAGGGTCTAAGTCTCACGCTCGAGCGAGGATCGAGCGTCCGTCGAGCGTGAAAAAAAAGCAACCAGTACTTTTTCAAAGTTTACAGACTGCTCAAGCGAAGGAAGTTACGCTCGAGCAAACCCTCACATTTTGCATGTCCGCTCGAACGAGGAAAGCCACGTTAGAGCGTGGACCCTGTTTTCAACAAGTTTTGAAAGATGTTTCAAGTGCAATTTTGCATCCTCATTTTATCCTAGGCATTCCTAGGCCAAGATTAAGTCACTGTAATGAGGATAAAGGGTAGAAACACACTAAGAATAAATGAAATAAGTTATGTATAATCCGAACGTGTGTTTCAATGTATGTATATGTCATGCTGCGTAGGTCACGTACCACAAAGAAGCTAAATTGCCTACTCTATTTGTTTACTTACTGATAAGTTATCCGTTCCCAGTCCGGAGGTTTCTTTATGGAACTGACAAGTTATCCTTACTCGGTCGGAGGTTCTTCTATAGAACTGACAAGTATGATTTATGATACTCTGTATATGATCTGTTAGCGCTAACGGATGCACTATGTAAGATTAAGCATGAACTCTGATTTATATATATATGCGCGGAATGAGAGTACGAACGTAAACTTTGGTTTCAGAAATGGCTATGGAACATCATTCATTTACCCTTTTACTTTGTTATTATTCACTGGGCCTCCGCTCACTAGTTATTTGTTATGTATGTAGGTGAGCAGACTCGTGATCAAGCTTAAGATGATGCCTGAAGTATTTTTCTATTTGTCAGCCATCTTTTGCACCTCACAAGGAGGTTCCAGATCAAGTCAAGTCTTGTGGCTGCGTTATTATGGATGTATAAGACTATTCCTTTTGCTCCATGGACAAGTTTTTCTTTTATATGTACATGAAGTGACGTGTAAATACTATATCTTTTGACATCACTCGTATGTCTATAAAAGTTTAAGATTATCAGTCCCATGTATGTCTGCACAGCTCGATGGACTATGTATGCTTCTTTTTATGTATTTACTTCTGCAGCCCCTAATTATAAGTCTAATTTTTAAGAGGCCTTCAGTAATCCAAGGATTACTGGTCGGTTACGACGCTAAACCTATAGGGGCCGGTTTGGGTTGTGACAGAACCACCCCTCAACCCTTATTGGCCTTAAACCATAAGTTTCAGCCTAAAAATACAGAGTTTATACAACCCAAAAATAGTGGGAAAACAGTAGGAAAAAGAGTAAATAAAGCAAGAAGAGAAGCAAAACTTTATACCTCTTGAAGAGAAGAACCAATTCTAGGCAACAAATCAACCCAAATGCACCCTCAAGAGCTCAAACATGCTCAAATGTACTTCAGCTCAAAGATGGAGAGGTTTGATTAAGAGTGTATAGGCAAAAGCTTGCAAAAAGCTAAAAAATTGCAAGAGAGAGAGAGAGAGAATTTTTTCTCTAAAAATTCCAACCTTCAAAATGGAAGGGGAGGTCTCCTATATATAGAAAACCATGCAACTCCCTCAGAAATATTAATACATATACGTGTAAGAAGGTGCATAGATTTGTGCCAACAGCTGGCATAGCTGGTAGAAAAATATTTGCAAAATGCACTTATGGCTGGTAGGCCACTAATGGTGGCCGGTAACTAGAAGTAGTGGCCGACAACCAATAGAAGAGGCCGGTAGGTTACAAGAGGTTGCAGCCTTAAAAAACTTTATTTTTGGTCCAAAAATAAGGTAACAGGTGTATGAGGCTTGAAAGGCTCAAAGCTGTGGCATTCCGTTGAGGACCCTAAGCACTTACCAAGTATATACACATCATTGGGTGTGCAAGCAGTGACGTCCAAGTCGTAAGGGCGATCAAAAATGGGGTGTCTACAGTTGCCCCTCTTTGATAGAACTTGGAGTCATGAAATGACGTGAGTGAATGTCAAAGCCCGAAGACGACCTATTTTGACAAGGCCGTAAGACTTGGACAAACAATCAAGACAGAAATAAATAGTTGCGCCCGCAGGTTGCTTACGTATCCCCTTGCAAGGAATCAAACCGATGTAGTTCTGGGGCAAGATGCAAATGATATGTACAAAGAAAATTTTGAAAGCTGGACTCACATGCTTCGCGAAGCCGGTTATTTTGAAAACTCATGATCATGCAAGATGATATAATAAACAATAACAGGATAACAACATATGAATGGACAGCTTTAAGCTTAAAACCAACACAGGTTTCGTGCAAAAGATCTAAAACACACTCTGACCACACCAAAACACAAGATGAGGAAAGAAAACACCGCTCAGGGCTACGTTTCATGCATCCTAAGAAACAGAAAAACAAAAACCGCTCAGGGTCGTGTTTCACACATCCCGAGATAGAAGGAAAAATCACATGGGTTCGCATTTCACGCGTCCCAAGATAAAAGGAGAACCACTTGGGCTCACGCTTCACGCATCCTGAGATAAAACCTGCCTAGGGCTACGCTCCATGCGTCCTAAGATAAAAGGAAAAACCACTCAGGCTCGCGCTTCACGCATCCCAAGATAAAAGAGAAAATTGCTTGGACTCACACTTCACGCGTCCCGAGATAAAACCCGCCCAAGGCCACGCTTCACGCGTCCTGAGATAGAAGAGAAACCACTCAGGCTCGCACTTTACGCGTCCCGAGATAAAACCCGCCCAAGGGTGCGCTTCACGCATTCTAAGATACAAAAAAAACCACTCGGGCTCGCACTTCACGCATCCTGAGATACAAGAGAAACCGCTTGGGCTCGCGCTTCACGCGTCCCGAGATAAAACATGCCTAGGGCTGCGCTTCACGCGTCCTGAGATACAAGAGAACCGCTCAGGCTCGCGTTTTATGCGACCCGAGATAAAACACGAAGGACTGAAAGTGCACGATAGATGCACAAAATGAATAAGTGCGATAGATGCATGAAGTGAACAAGTACGAGGGATGCACAAAGTGAACAAGATTACAAATCACCATAGTGATAGAAAACCAACAGATGCGGCTACTGAAAGCATATTCTATGCAAGACCAAAAAGCACATACGAGTACACATTCTATACATGAATCATGAGCGCTGCAAGGCATGGATGTAATATAAGTGTATATGAAAATGCATGTTCTATGCAACAAAAGAGAACAAAGATGTAATTTGACGAAACAAACAAAAACAATATTCAGTGGCAATCTCTGATTTACCTCTCGGAGGCATTGCAAGATGCTCAAAAAGGATACACCTCACTCATAGTGGCAAGTGGGACACGTTCACACAGCAGAACGCAGTTACAAGCTCCCAAAATAGAACCTGCCATACATTACTCAGGAAGCAGAAGCACAGAACTACACCAGGACCCAAATGAGAGCCACTGGCCACCTGTCGGCCTCCATCTAGGCCTTCCGTCCACGGATGTGGCTTGCCGGCCACTCGTGGCAATTTCGGGGCAAATTGGACTTTTTGCTTCAGGTCTTTAAGTATAACACTTCATACTTCATTTCCTAACTTCTCCAAGCCCAAAATCACTTCTCCCTCTCTAGGTACTTTCTCTCTCTAGATCTGTGCTTTGTACGCGTTTTTCTACACCCCACACACACTTTTTTCGTAAAACCCTCTTGATTCTCTACATTTGAACCGATCAGATTTTGATCTCGTCACTTTTTTTGCATTTTCACCACTCTAGGCTTGTTCCCCGTGAGTTTCTCTCGGGTTTCGTGAACTTTTGTGGGTTTTGACTTTTTCTCCCATTTTCTCTCTTCTAGGGTTGACTTTTCCAAGTTTACCATTTTTTCTCCATTTTTCTTCACTTTCACCTACTTTTCACCCATTTTCTAGATGGCAAACGATATGCCTCACAACGAAGCTCCTCCCGAGGTTCCACATGTGTTTCCACCTATAGCCGAGGTAGAGGAGCCAACAGTTGCCGAGGCTGGCGTGGCGATAGAGGACATTGAGGTTGACCTTGAGGCGGAGTTCGCGCCAAACTTCGAGCCAAAGCCGTTACCACTGAGAGTGCAGCCCTTCTATCCGGTGACATCATCCCCGCACACACATATTATCGCCTGGAGGCATTAGGCGTTTCAACGATTTTTCTCGTGGTGTACCAAAGGACCTCCTACTGAGGGAGCCGAACTTCTATCTTTCTTCCAGCGCTACTGAGATATGAACTTTGTTTTCATGCATTCATGCCTTTCCTTTAACAGCATTTCTTGCACTGCCTTTCATCTAACTGCTCTTTCATCATTGCCTGATTCACTTTTTTTCTCTACTACAAGGAGACTCCTATGCCTATAGAGGGTACAGAGCGACGACGACGATGGACTGGTACGATGAGCTCCATGCCGAGGTCCGAGATATCGTCGATGAGTAGCTTCGGCCTTTTCTGCTCCGGACTGTCACGCATCATAGCGAGCCGGCCACTTCTCAGAGCATTGGTGGAGAGGTGGTGGGACACCACCAACTCCTTCTACCTCTTTACTGCCAGGGAGATGACAATGACTCCCTATGACTTCGCCATGATCACAGGCTTAGGAGTAGGGGGTGATCCGATCCCTTTGACACAGACATGGACGAGTGGGAGGCCGCTTGGATCCACTTACTAGGAGCATGCCCACCCCTACATCGACCGGCCATGGTGAGATACAGTTGGTTCGCCGAGCAGTTTCGCGGGAGTAAGCCTGAGACACTAGATGAAATAGAGCAGTATGCCTGGGGCTTCCTGATGTTTGTTCTCGGTACCACCTTGTTTTCGAACAGGTGGAACACCGTGGGTTTATACCTGCTGAATGCCCTAGTGGCCCTGTCCTAGGTTCGTTTTTATGACTGGGGTGGAGCTGGCCTCGCCACCCTTTACGGCTATATGAGCTCCACCTCCTGCATGAGGGGAGAACGGATCGAAGGCTACTGGCGAGCCTGGGAGGTATGCATTTCAGTTCCCTCTTTGCACTTATACTTTATATTTCATATTTTTTGCTTTATATCTGTTCAACACTTATGCTTTCTGCTATGTACTTTCTATATCTGTTCATGCCGTTAATAACATCGCTACCATGTCCTTGTAGCTATGGGTTTACGCATATTTTCCAGCCCTCGCTCTAGAGCCTATAGAGGAGCTCCCCCTGGTTGTCCCTTACTCGCGACGGTATGATGATCGGTGTCGACGCTGGAGTCATGAGATCTTCACTTTCTTCTGCCATTACTTCGATACAATGGTCACCAACGAGGTAACTTGAAACTCATAGTCATTTTTGCTTTAATACTGCTCTGATTCATACTTTGGTAACTAGTGGCGACTAACAAGCTGTATATTCACTGTTTACAGATCACTTGGCAGCCCTAGGCCACGATGCCGACCAGGGTGAGAGACCAGTATGCGAGAGCTTGGGGCACATCGTGCTTCCAGATTCTGCTGGAGGGCCCAGTCTGCTGGGTCTAGTTTCTAGGCTTATGCAAGCGAGGGAGCAAGGGCTCCTATGGCTAGCGAGGCGACTCGGACGACCAGGGCCCATACTATAGGGGCTTCCCCCGTTGAGCAGACTACCCGTTGGTTGGAGCTTCCCACTACACTCACGTATTGGCGGCCGACTGGGACTGCTCACCAGATTCCGATCGAGCCGACAGAGGCAAGGCACGTTTATGTCGAAGTTCGAGGCACGTCTCAGGTATGGACCACACTTTACAATTTGTACCCCACATTTCCATTTCAGATATGTTCATTTCAGACATTGATCATCCAAATGCACTTGCAAGCACCTATAGAGTATACATGGAGCCTTCTCGAGCTGGTCGTTTCCCTGATGGGCATGGTGCAGAGGAGGGAGATGCTGCTTGGTCTCCACAGAATCCAGGTAATTTCCTTCAATTCAAGATGCATTCATTACTAACTCTGTTGTGCACCATGCTATCATATTTCCATTAATACATCGGCACTTCAACTGTAGTCTTCCCCAAACTGCACTGATACACTACATTGGCACACGATACTCACACACTGTACTCATACTATATCTGATTTTGCATGACACTTATTCTGCATACTACGCGTGTATTTGATACACACACTATAGCTGATATATTGACAACCATTTTTTTTAGATTCCATCTACACTGAGGGCATCAGTGGCAGCAGCAGCAGTAGCACCGGGAGCATCTCCTCCAGTAGCAGGGAGGAGAAAGAGATAGGCTGCAGCTGGTGGCTAAGATATGAGTCGCAGTCGAGGCAAGGATAGGGGCACCCGAGGCTAGAGCAGTCCCTCAAAACCCATTTTTGAGCAATGATGACACTGAGACAAGTGTAGCTCGACTTTCTTCGCGCCCCCCTTTCGGAAAGCTCGAATTGGTCCTATCACAGTTCTAAATCTAATCTCACAAAGTGCAATGTGAGACTGATAAACACCAAAGAATCCAATTCGGCAAATCATTTTGGAAAATCAATTTTGAATCAAATAATGCCCAAACTGGACTGTTTTGCCAGATTGCAGAGTTGCCACCTAAATATTTTATTTTTTGAGAAATTTAGGAAACCCTGACTCATGCCAAAGGCCACGTGTTCGTCATCACCAAAGTTGCCTTGGGTCTGAAACTTGGGTATGAGAGGGGAAGGTCCTGAAATGAGCACCCCCACTCGCCCGATCAAAAGATTGGTCTCTACTAATCATGATATGCTGTTTTATAAACACATGTGTTCTTATTCCGGTTATTAGCTAACTTTACTATGTGATGCGCACGCATACAAGTATAGACTATAATCGCAAGAATTGGAACATTTCAACTCATGTTTGTTTCTGAATATAGTTTGAATTTGTCACCCTTAAGTGGGCTAAAACGCGGATTTGCTACCAAACATAGTGGGCTTAAAACATGATTTGCCACTTCGCAAAGTGGGCTTAAAACTCACATTCGTTGAATTATTCCAATTCAAGAAACAAAGCCTTTACCCACAGGCATTCATGCAGTTAATCATTTAAGCAAATAGCCTCATGGCAAGCATGCGAAACATGGCATCACTCACGCTCATGGAAGTATGCTAAAGCGTAAAACTTACCGAGTACTCCAAGCCGAAACAAAAGCTAGTTAGAAACAATGCATGATCCTAACTATTTTAGATGCCTAATGCAACACATGTGATAATGGGATTAATAGGCTCGGCTACTAATATGTCATATGATTCGATTTGATAACATGCTTTTAAACATGTATTCAAATAAGTATTGAATTGACAATGTAGTTTGAATGATGCGCCGAGCCTCAGTGTATGCAAGACAAATGAATGATGCAAACGTGCAAGCATAAGGTATGCTAATTAAAAATGTCCTTAATCTAACCATCGAAAGCGGATAAAGAGGAAGAAAGACGTGGGGTTGGAAGACATACACACATGAACGCACGCTTATTACAACATTGCGCCCTCTCGAGGGAGGGTTCGAATGAATAAGCTAACTAGCCACGCTAATTAAGCTAACTATTACAAAACGAAACTAATTAACTATTCTAGTTAACTAATTATTACAACACAATTGAATAAATAGCTATGCTAAGCTAATTAAAATACAACACTTGAATTGAATAATTAGCTACGCTAACTAACTAGTAAAGCGATTTAAATGGCCTCGAGGGACAAGGGATGCATGCGTGCTCGGTTGCTCCACCCGAAAATGCCCTTGCCTTGCCATCGGATGCCTCTGTTTGAACTCATTTGATCTCTGAAAATTGTACCAACTTCTAGATTGCCTTTGCTCCAACACAGGAACATATTTGCACAAAAATTGACTGGTGGGCGATCGGCTACAAAAAGTGGCTATCGGCCACCTCAACTGGCCGGTCGGCTACTTCAAGTGGCCGGTCGGCCACCTCCTTTTTTGGACTTCTGCTTTTGTTACAACAGAGAGCAAAAAGAGGCAAAGTAATGCATTTTCAAGAAATGTGTGTACTGCTACCCTCCTTATCATTTCTCAAGCTCAAAGGAGTGTAGTTCTTGGCTCTTAAGCCACCAATCAAGCATTTTCAATGCATGATGGCCAAAGAGCCAAGTTTGTACAAGGTTAATAAATGCACAAACAAGACTAAAACAACCACTACCCTATCATGCATGATCAAGGGTGACGGTAACCAAGAAAAATGACACGTTTCATCACTTTAAGTATGAAACGTCCCATTTTCCTTGTGTTTGGATTAACGTCCGATCCAAACACATGCAATGCAACACAACATGCTTATCTTGTTCATGTTTTACTTGTCAAATTTTGTTTACACATTTTACATTACCAAATCATTCTTTAACCGGTTATGTCCAAGGTGAGTGTCCTCTAATGAGAGATGGGTCAACCAAAGGATGACTTAAGACATGAGAGAGATCATGTCGTTGGTTAGTAGAAACCCTCAAAAGAGGATTAAAACCATTAAGCACAACTCTTAGTCTCAAGCTTAAACACAACCTTAAGGCTAACCAACCTCAAAGAAAATGGAAAAGTGAAGAAATGAGGGGCGTGGCAGATATTTCAGTGCTGAAATGACATGCAAAATGACACTAAATCATGCAAGTAACACATGTAATACATGCTAAAAAGCCAAAAGCACCAAACTAGTGAAGATCACAACACTATAGGCATGCACTACAAAAAGCTCAACTGACCAAACTAGCTCTGAACAGAGTTAAAATATGCCAAAACAGTGGCTAAAACATGCTGAGATTGAGGTACAAAGGGCTAGAAAAACATGCTCACATGTTAGCTTGCAAACAAGACTCAAAACACAACTCTCAAAAGCAATGAAAGAGTGAAATAAATGAGCATGTGACAAAGTTATATACACTAAAATTACATGTTAAAAGACACTACAACATGCAATCATTCCAAGCAAAACATGTTTAGAGGCCTAAAATACCAAGCTAGTGAAGCCATTTTCACTACAACTATACAAAACAAAGCCCACATAACCAAAGCAGCCCAAAACAGAGCTAAATCATGCCAAAACAGAGGCAAACACATGTTGTAAATAAGCTAAGTTAAGCTACAAAAACATGCTACAATGTGATGCTAACTAGGCATGGAAGTGAGACACAAGGAGGAGAGGCTAACCCCTCCATTTTTGGACTTCAAAACATGCTTTTTACCACTGAAATAACTCTGAATTTCAGTGGTTTAAAGGCTTAAAAAGTTTGATTTTAACATGCTAAAAGATGGTGCAAAGGGTCACACAAATAAGCAACAAAAAAGGTAGACAACCCCTTAGCACAAAATGACTTCAAACCAACATGTTAAGGCCCAAAAATTAGAACTTTTTGTAGTTGAAAACTAGGCCCAAAATAGTATAAAGAGATGGAAAAACAAGTATGTACAAAGAGCTTAAATGAGGTAAGCCCTATACCTTTGAAGCACAGCACAAAACAGCCACTCTCTTAGGCTCAAACAACCTTCCAATAGCCCAAAATAGGTTCCAAGAGGCCTCAGCTCCAAGGTAGTCCAATTTGGTTAAGGGCTAGTGTGCAAATGTGTAGAGAATTCTAACTATCAAGCATAAAACAAGAGGAGAGAGAGAGAGAGAGAGAGAGAGAGAGAATTCTAGAGAGAGAGGAAGAAATTTGCTCAAAATATCTGACCTCTCAAAATGGGGGAGAGACCCCCCTATATATAGAAAATCAAGCTAAAGGCTTGTATTCATCCCTCCATATATGTGTATGGAGATGGCCTTCAGTGAACAACAGCTGGCACAGCTGGCAAAGAAATATCTAAAAAAGAAGAAAAATGGCCGTCGGCCACTTTAGGTGGCCGATCGGCCACCTTAACTAGCCGACCCACCACTTCAAGCGGTCGATAAGAGAGAAAAGTGGCCGACAAGGCCAAAAAGTAGCCGACAAGGCCCCTCCCCCTTCCAGGCAAAAGGCACCAAGGTTTGGCCCAAAAACAAGCACAAAACAAAAAGGGTTTAGAGGCTCAAAGACAAGGCGTTCCGCCAAGAACTTCGAGTGCTCAAAACAAGCACAAACAAGCACAATCATCGAGTATACAAACGATGACGTCTAAGTCTTAAGGTCGGTCAAAAATGGGGTGTCTACAACTAGTGACTCTAAGGAGGCAGTGAGTCGACATGCTAAGTCATCCGAGAGTGGAGATGATTATGCTAGTTTGTGGTCCGAGAACGGAGGTGATGCCGAGACGGGCTTTAAGGCAGGGAGCGGAGATGATACTGGCTCTGGTTTAGGGTCTGGTTCTAACAGCGGTGCTAATGGAGATAGTGCTCTTGAGTCCCCTCCAAGGAAGAGGACGAAGAGGGCCTCTCAAGCTTAAGATGACTGGCGCTGATGTTTTTATTTTTTTGCTTTTGAAACTTGTACTCCTCTTTTGTAAAAACCATGATCAGAATAAAATCTCACAGTTTTTATGAAATGTGTTATCATTTTTGCATCATGAACACCATATTGCATGAAATGGAAATGGAATTGGATTTGCCAAGAGAGTGCTTGATTGAAACAAAGTCCTTAATCGGGTAATGAGCCGACCAACAACCAAAATACAAAATACAAAAATACAACTCGATAAACAAAGCAAAAACAACTCAAATACAAATATAAACACTTGCTAAACCAAAAGACTCAAAACAAGACCTTAAAACACAAAGATCGAGACAAAACACATACTGCCAACACTGTCCAGCACACAGGTGCACGGCAGGCCAGAAAGAGGGACTGTCGGCCGTAAAGAGAAGTTGCCAGCCAGAGGAGATGGCCTGCCAGCCACCATTAGTGGCCTGCCAGCCACAAGTATGAGGAACCTCCAGATTGTTGACAGCTGGCTTCCACTCACAGCCTTATCTTCTACAAAAGGTTTTGCTTCGTGACTTTTTCTTTAGAACCTCATTTCAGCTGCTATTTCTTCCACAAATGGAGATATTCCTTGCCGAGAAGCTCACGGCTTGGATAGTTACTTTAGACGACACAGAAAAGGTAAATTTCTAGGGTTTCGAAATAAATGCACTTTTTTCATTGAGCCATACTCCACCTTGTTTTCCGTTCCTCCATGTCGCAGCCCGATGTTAGGACCCAATTACACGTCTTTCACTTTGGAGCTTAAGAAATGTGCCCGACTCTTAAAGAATTTCAGGCATTGATGGAAACCTGGCGCGATGAGAAAATCATTCCTCAGCCTCGTTTTGGCCACGCCCAAGCTTTGGGACGGATGTGTGGGCTCACTTTGCACGAGGCTCGATCTTTGGCCCACAACGGAGAACTAGACACACCCAGCTTGATTCATCGATTTTCTGACATCGGTGACAGAGAAGACCTTCTATGGCGAGGTTTTCAGCAACATGCCCTCTACTTATGTATGCTTGCTCATTTCCTTCTTGCCCCTAATTTCGGCGAATCCAGCATTCGGTTGATCGAAGTGGTACAAGGTCTGAAAGAAGGTAACGGTTGCATTGGTTTGGCGTTGGCCGAGACCTTGATGGGCTTGAATACTTTTCATCGGTGAGAGACTACCAGATTTGCGAGGAGTCCACTACTTCTTCAGGTATTGTTTCCCATCTTTTCTCATATGTGTTTCTCACATCACTCGGCACTCATGCTCTATTTTTTTCTCTTCAAGCCCTTTTCTTACTTTTCTCTCAGCGTACATCTCTCTATTCTTTAATCTCTCTTATTTTTCATCCCTTTTAGGTATGGCTTATGGATAAGTTGAAGGTAGTGGACTCTTGCCCCATGTACTCAGCTCGAGCTTATTTCTTCTACCATCGGCTAGTGGATTTTCTCAACGAGGGATGGTGGTGCAACTGGATGTGTAATAGGTCAGTAATCGATATAGCTTGGCGTTGCCCCTAGTTTAATCTGACCGAGATGAGTTACAGCATGGCTGGGCAACCTAGCATATAGTTGATTGGCTTTACGCACTGCGTGTTCTACTTTCCCTTCTAGTTCAGACGCCAGTTCGGGCATGATCAAACCCACCCAGAGGAGGGGATAAAATACCCAGCTTTATTTCCGATTCATGCTTCACACTTGGCTTGGTACCTCACTACCTGGAGGACGAGGGAACTTCTGACCTCTGCTCCTAGTTTCAGTTATGTCCTTTCTGGCGAGTGCTTGGCTTGGCTCGAGGATGAGGCACAGGCTGAGCCCACATTGGCTTTAAAAGCTTCTGTAAGCACGAGCAGAGAACATAGGAGCACCTAACTCACCTATGCCCCTAGTTTATTGCTTTGACCTTTCTTTTCAAGTTTTATGATGTAATAAAAGCAACTTTGATTTGTATCAGAGAGTTGGAGAACTTTATGTTGAAATCAATGAAATTAAGTTATGAGCACCAAAAATTTTTCTTTTGGTCCAAGAATGGTCTAAGTCGTAAAACGTAAAATTTTGAACAAAATCAACTTTTATTAAATTTTCCAAAACCATTTTCGAAAGTGATCACCACCTGACACGCACGGAATCAATCCTCAATATGTACAACCCCGAATCAAAAGATCATAACTGCCCCTACTTGAATACATTACTTCTCTGCATTATAACCAGCTCTTCTTCCTAAAATGAAGATCACAACCGAACTCTTAGGTAAAGAACAAACAAAGATGGCATGATCAGACACATGGACAGGACAGTTGAGTTGGAGGTGATTACGGCCAAACTTCATGATGAAGTTGCCTACATATCCCAAAGATGGGAATCAGGCCTTACATAGTTCAATTCAGGTTCACTCGAGTATTAACACTTTTTTTTTTGCGCTTTAACTTTTGCCAAAGTCACCTTTTAGGGTTTTCAACCTTGCGAGTTTAGTTTTCCTTTGTTTTTAATTTTTCATGCTCTAACTTTTGCCTAGGTCACCCTTTCGGGTTTTCGGCCTAGCGAGCCTCTCAGTGATAGTATTTCTTCAACTTGTCCATGTTGATCGGTTGTAAAAATTCCAGGCCATCTAAGTCCATAAGAATAACCACTCCACCAGACCAGATAGCTTTGATGATGTAAAGACCAGTCCAATTGGGTCTGAACTTGCCCTTAGGGTCATGAATGGAAGCTTAGTTGTCGTTCAGCACCATGTCTTCTTCCTTGAGATTCCAAGACTTAACTTTCTTGTTAAAAGCCCTAGCAATTCTACGTTGGTAGCCCTGAACATGATACAATGCCTTCAGTCTTCTCTCATCAAATAGCATTAACTCATCAAATTTGCTATGTTGCCAATCCACCTCTGTTATCTGACACTCCGCCATAACTCGCAGCAACGGGACTTCTATTTTAATTGGCAAAACGGCTTCCATCCTGTAAATGAGAGAATAAGGAGTTGCCCTGTAGACATCCGGATCGAAGTTCTGTAGCTCCAGAGTGTGAATGGCAACTTATCTAGCCAGTCCCTATGGTCTCAACCATCTTCTGCAAGATGTTCTTGATGTTCTTGTTGGCAACTTCAACAGCTCCATTAGTTTGCGGCCTATATGTAGATGACTTATGAAAAGCCACATTGTATTTCTCCAACAAGTCTATCACCTCTTTCTTGAAGTGGGAGCCATTATCTTATATGATCTCATTTAGGATTCCATACCGGCAAATGATATTGTTTCTGATAAACTTAGCCACATGCGATGCCTTCAACACTGCATAGGACTGAGCTTCCACCCACTTTGTAAAATAATCAATTGCCACTAAGATATATTCATGCTCGTTTGACCCTTTTGGCATGACTGCACCGATAACATCGATTCCCCAGACTGGAAAAAGCCATGGCGAAGTCATGTTGTACTGTTTTGACGGCAGGATATTGATGTGATCGACATGAATTTGGCATTTGTGGCATCACCGAACAAAACCAATACAATCCTTCTCCATGGTGGACCAGTAGTAACCTTGTCTGAGAATCTTCCGGGCTAGCATCACTACGTTCATATGCCCCCCACACTCTCCTCCATGGATGGTCTCCATCAGGCGCTTTGATTCCTCTTCTTCCACACACAACTTGTGCATTCCCAGATGACCTCTTTTATACAATTTACCTTCGCAGATGACAAATTGGATGGCCATTCACCGTATTCCCCTTTTGTCCTTGGCATTTGTCCCTAGTGGATAAATCTTATTTTCCAAGAAGTTCTAAATATCATAGTACCAGGGTGTGACGACCCTGCCACGTATAATATTTTATATTTGGTTAATTAAGGAGATTTGGGGTTTTAATTAGTCGTTATCCTAATTTAATTTGGGATTTATAAGAATTGTGAAATCTGATTCATATATGATTCTATTAAAGATTATTTTGAAAATTAGGAATTTAGGGTCCAAATGGATTAAGGAAGTGAAATTAAGAAGTTGAATCAATTTAATTACAGACCCATTTGGGGGTTTAATTAAATATTCTATTCAGTTTAGTAAAATTGAGATTTGATTAATTAGGTTCGAATTGGAGTTAATGAAGTTAATTAAATTATGAGGATTGAAAATTGTGATTATTACGAATTCAATTTATTTATGGGGTGTCGAATTTGAATATGTAAATTATTAATGGAAAATTGGAGTTTGATTAGAAATTGAAGGTCTAAATGATTTGGGAAATCAAAATTGATGATGATGACAATAAGTTTAATTTAATAGTTGGAGCCTTTTAGGAGTTTGATTAAAAATCTAATTCAGATTGATAAATTTAAATATAATTAATTGGGCTCTAAAGGAAGTCAAATTAGACTAATTAAATTAAGTGGGATTAGTTATTAGTCATGATTGATTTAATTATGTGTTAATCAAGATTTATTAAGACTAAGTGTTGCTTAATTAGATTAATTTTGATCATACATTAAATTGTAGAATAATCTAGAATTGAGGGTGTACTTGGAGGTGGGTGTGCAGAGAAATCTATGTGTGCAAAGAAAGCTGTGTGTGTAGGTGTATAAGTGTGAACATAAGGAGAGAGAGTAGGCAACTTCTTCCTTTCTTTGTGCTGGGTAAAACCGTGAGTTAGAGAGAGAGAGAGCTTTGTGCTGGTGGGTTTGAAGAAAATTCAAGAAAAGAAAATGCTAGATCATCAAGAAGCTATCAATTGAAGATTAAATGTAGGGATTTCAATCTTGATTTTTGAAGAATTCATGTATTACATTTGAAATCAATGATGAGTTTGAATTCAATTTCATATAATTTGGAAGAAATTAGAAAACAAAGATGAAGAGATTAAGTTAGGTTTATGGTTATGGAAATTAATTATTTTGGGTTTGATGTTGTGATCTTGCATGAATTTAAGCCTCATTGTTACATACATGGGAAAACTCTACAAGATTAATACTTTAATTAAACATGCATTATAGAATTTCAAGGTTTTGAGATTTTAATTCATGTTTAAAAGGCTTATGGATTTGAATTTGGGTTCAATTTTGAGAATTATTCTTAAATTGAGTTCTATAAATTACATGCAACAAGAAATGTTTAAAGATTGGATTCATGCAATGGAGTATATAAATGACTTTGAAGAAAAAGTTATAAAAATCATGAGTTCATGAAATTTGAGAGTTGATTTTGGAATTAAAGGAAGTTTTGGTTTTATTATGAAAACTAGGAATTTGTTTAATCCATGAATGTAATTGAATTTAAAATTTTTATTCAATTTAAACACATTTTGGAACATCTGTGATCATAAATTAAGTTTTTGATAAAAAATTGAGTTAAGTTGAATTTCTAAGAAATTGATTTTTGTAATTCATAGTTAAGTTTGATTTTTGCTATTAATAATGAAATTGGGTTCTATTTTTAAATACATCATGAGGTTTTCAAGAATTTTGAAAGTTTAATTCATATTTTAAAAATTTGTGGACATGATATAAAGAAAATGAATTAAATCTAAATTTGGACAATTTGGGAATAAATTATAATTTATATTTGAGAATCAAAAATTAGTTTGATTTTAATTTAAATTTCTTACATGTAAATATTTTTGAAAGGGCTTTATAGCTTTAATTTATGTTTTATAAAACAAAAAAAGATGAATGTTGGGATTATTATATTCATGAAATTATTGGTTTTAATCTTAATGATCAAAGAGATTTTTGCATTAGAAATTGGAGAATTAGTCATGGGTTCATCTTATTAAAAAAATTACATGTTTAAATTGGTTCATGCAAGAGTTTAAGTTTTGAAAATGCGTTTGGAAATTATTTTGTTAGTTTTGAAAGCACAGAAAATTTGTTGGCCACTCGAGCGTTAAAATCACCGCTCGAGCGAACATTAAGGCCAACTAGTACTTTTACAAATTTTTGCAGACCGCTCGAGCGACCAAAGGTGCGCTCGAGCGGAGACCCTATTTTCAGCAATTTTTGGCTAACTCTTTTAAGTGCCTATTTGCATCCTCATGACATTCTAAGTATTTTTAGGCACCAATTGGACTCATATAGTCATGAAATAAGGTAGAAACACATAAAAAGAGATGAATTAAAATGAAATGAATATTGAATGGTGCTTTTATTGTATTTTTGTTGTGTGATTTATTTAGGTGGACGTCCGAGGCCTTATATCGACTTAACCTACTATGAGTAGTAACTTTAGAAAGATATATTCAAATTATATTTATTTTCAAATGATTACTGTTTTCGAAATCGCTATGTGATTGATTGAATGGTTTATTGAAAAGTTATTTTGTAATGATGAATGAAGTTTACTTTCAAAATGTATTCATGGCATCCTTTAGTAAGGCCCTTGCCTGGGGAAAACAATACCAAGGCTATTGGATTGATTGAAACACAGAGATCTCTAGTGATTAACCCTTCGTGGTCCATTGGATTGACCCTTCGTAGTCCATTGGTTTGACCCTTCGTGGTTCATTGGTTTAACCCTCCGTGATCCATTGTTATTGAAATATTGTTATTTTATTGGATGTACCACATAAATTGTCATTGAATGAGTATTGCTATTGGGATAACATGGATCATTGAGGATTGAATTGAAATCGAAATTGTATTTAAAATACTATCGAACAATGGTTTTATTATTGCCAGGGATTGATATGATAGCTAATTGAATTGTTTTGCCTATTGAAATGGATTGTTTTAGGAAATGAAACATATGTTTTGATAAGGGATTTTATATGGAAAATGTTTTTTTATAAATTTGATATAATATGGAAAATGCCTTATTTTGAAAATGATTTCAGAATCGTTTCAAATGTAAGACATGTTTTTGTACTACGTTGTCGAACTTCATTAATTTAATCTCTTTATTCTGTTACTACTCACTGGGCTTTAGCTTACTATTTATATGTATATGTAGGTGAGCAAACTGAGCGACAAGGATAGAGAAAGTCTCAGAGCCTACCCATGTCAGCCTTTTGAAGAGCCTCAGGAATGGAGCAAGTTAGGCTCGAGTAGAGCCAAGAAAATCAGCCCCTTAACTTTGTCAGAGCTTTGTATTTTGCTAAGTCTTAATGTATGGGTGTGTGAGATATATAGGATTTGGATATGTATATAAATTATTATTGTGTTTAAATATTTTAATTATTTAGGTCATGTATGCACAAGCTCAATGGATATTATTATTTTGTTTCCCTTCCGCTTTAGGCCCAGATATAATTTAAATAATGTGAAATTTTGTCTCTAAGGCCGAAGGTAATCTAGGGTTACTAGTTGATAACGACGCTAAACCTATTGGGACGAGTTTGGGTCGTAACACAAGGTTTCTTGTCTTGCACTTCATCTATCGCAGCAATAGTTTCATAAGCTGGCATGTATTTTTGCTCGATGATAATCGGATGCATTCGGACTTCAAGTAGGATGTCTACCATAGAAGATAGAGTTGCTAAAGCATCAGCGAACCTGTTGTTCTCTCTCAGTAGATACATGAAAGTCAGCTTTTCAAACCTAGGAATCAGAACGTCCAGGGTCTGATAGTAAGCCTTCATCTTTTCTTCTTTGACTTTCCAGTCTCCATTTGCTTGAGAAATAACTAAGTTCGAGTCCCCAATAACATCTAATCTTATTGCCTCTAGTTCCAGGGCGACTTCTAAACCAGCAATACACGCTTCATATTCTGCTTCATTATTAGACACCTTGAATCAGTGTTTGAAAGCTAAAAGTATATGGGAGTCGTCGGGTGCTATTAGTAACACACCTATCCCATAACCGTACTGATTGGACGCTCCGTCAAAGTACATCGTCCAAGTTTCCTCCTCAACTTGCAGAATGGCTTCATCTGGGAATAAGTATTCCACTTTCTTATCTCCTTCTATCGGGTGGTCTGCTAGGAATTCCGCTACAGATCTTTCCTTGACCGACTTACGAGTGACATATTTAAGATTAAATTTGGAGAGAAAAAGCAGCCAACGAGCTAGCCTACCTGTAAGCGTCGGTTTCTCAAAAAGATATTTGATGGGATCTAATCTCGAAATCAGGATTACAGAGTAAGCTAACAAGTAGTGCTTCAACTTCCTGGTAGCCCATACCAAGGCTAGGCAAGCTTTCTTCAACAGAGTATAGCAGGTCTCGTATTCCCGTATTTTCTTGCTCAAGTAGTAGATGGCTTTCTCCACCCTATCTTCGGATTCCTAAACGAGCATGCATCCCATGGTCGTGTCTGTTACTGACAAGTACAAAATCAAAGGCTTTCCCGGCTTTGGCGACGATAACACAGGCGGATTCTGGAGTTATTACTTAACCTGTTCAAAGGCAAATTGACAGCAATCATCCCATCGGAATTTCTTCCCTTTCTTCAGGAGACCAAATAGTGGTTCACAAGTCAAGGTTAATTTGGAAATAAACTGTCTTATGAATTGCACTTTACAAAGAAAGCCTCGCATCTCCTTTTCAATCCTTGGTGTTGGCATTCTAGGATGGCCTTAATTTTGGAAGGATCTACTTCGATGCCCCTTTATGTGATCAAAAAAGCCCAGCATTTTTCCTGCTGTTACGCCGAATGTGCATTTCTGCAGGTTCAACCTCAATCTATATTCCCTGATCTGTTGAAAGAATTTCTTCAAAGCGATGTAGTGGCCCTCTCATTCTTTGAACTTGACAATCATGTCATCCACGTACACCTCGACCTCTTTGTGGATCATGTCATGCAGAATAGTGGTCGTAGCACTCTGATAGGTAACTCCAGCATTTTTCAACCCAAACGGCATAACCTGGTACCTGTAGGTACCCCACAGCGTAGTGAATGCGGTCTTCTCTCTGTCCGCGAGGGCAATCAAAATCTGGTTGTACTCGAAAAACCCATCCATAAAGGATAGCAATGCATGGCCCGCAGTGAAGTTCACTAACTCATCAATGTGCGGCAGAGGAAAGTCGTCCTTCGGACTAGCTCTGTGCAAGTCTCGAAAGTCTACACACACCTGGATTCTACCATCCTTTTTCGGCACTAGGATGATGTTGGCCAACCAAGTCAGATACTCAAATACTAACAAGAAACTTGCCTCGATCTGCTTAGTGACCTCTTTCTTGATTTTCAGTGCCCAATCCAGATAGATTCTACGCAACTTTTGCTTGATCAGTTGGGCCTCAACGTCAAGAGGGATCCGATGCTATACAATCTCAAGATTGATTCCAAGCATGTCTTCGTAGGACCACGCGAAAACATCTTTGAAATCTTTTAACAAAGCGACTAAGCGCTCGCGCTCCTCTGAAGACAACATGGACCCGATCTCAACCAGACGCGGATCCTTCTCAATACCCACATTAATGGCAATGATTTCATCAGTACAGGGCTTAGCAAACCTCCCATCCTCTCGATTAATCAAGTTTTTCAAAACCAGAGGAATTCCTTCCTTTTTGTTTTCATTAAAATTTTGAAAATCTTGGTCAATACAATAAACCAACGGCACAGAGAAGTACACAGAATTCGTAGAGTTCTCATTCAAAAAGTCTAGATCTTCGGTTACAGACTCAAAAGAAAGGCTAAATGAAGACCTAGACAAGACTTTGGTATCCAGGTTACCACCCCAAAAAATACCAAACTTAGACTCAGAAGAACTGGAATCTGATCCCGACCCTACAAACTCAGGGGAATCAGATTCTAATTCATCACCTGACTCAGAACTAGACAGCTAACCTTCCTCCAATTGCCAGATAAGAGATGGTGCCTTTGATGCATCCAAAATGCTGCTGGTTGGGTTCACACCAAGTTCTTTCCCGATCACGAAGATAGTAAGGTTATCCCCCAAGTTCTCTGGGTCGGCCGCTTTGTCTGTCAGGAGATAAGCCAGTGGTGTCCCTACTTCAAGTTCGCTGTCATCTGAGTCACTTTCCATGCTCTTTTCAGCTTTGCTGTTTGATTCAGCCCTTTCCTCATCATCACTATTCTGCAGCTACAAATCAAAGAAGATCTCGAACCCGGGGACACGCTGTTTCGTGGAATTCATCCAAGGCTTAGGAAAATCACAAAAGCGGAAATCTTCTCCCTCCCGAACAAAGTGGCCATTCAGCATTCCCTGGATCGGCCTATGGATGAGCTCGTAGTGTTTCCCGGCTTGCTTGGCCTCGACTCTGCCTCTGATTTCTTCTCCTTTCTTGATCCAGTTCTCTTTGGTGGATACATAGCCCAGACGAAAGGCATGTGGGTTGTGCGGCACATCTGTCAAGGCTGCAACACTTTTCCGGCCACTTCTTCTGAGCCCCATTCCTGGCACATGCTGCAGTTTGTTCGTAAAATAGATAGATTGGGCGCTGACATACATGTCCTTGTCTACGACCAAAATGGTCTGCACTACCCGAGCTTCAGCTAGAGTGAAGCTTGGGTAGTGCAGACCATTTTGGCCGCAGATGAGGGCATGTATGTCAGTGCCCAGTCTATCTATTTCAGCCAGAGTGAAGCCCGAGAGTAATACATCCTCCTCGCCATGGGTGATCTGCTGCACTAGTGTAGTCACCTCCGGCGGTAGGTGAATGGATGAATTCCCAAAAATAATCGTTACTCCTCCCCCATGAGGGTACTTCAACATTTAATGGAGAGTGGAGGAGATAGTTTTCACATGATGTAACCAAGGCCTCCTTAACAACAAATTGAAGGTAGCCGGCACATCTAAGACATGAAACTCAACCTCCTACTGAGCTGGGCCCACCTGAACTTTGATTTGCACCGTGCCTATGACTTCCATGCTTGTATTATCATACGCCCGAATTACTTGGGCTGTGGGCACAAAGTCCCCTGGTTTAAGACTGATTGCATAGGCTGTCCAATAAGGACAGACATTAATGACTGAGTCGGTATCCACCAACACCACCGATACCCATTTCTTCCTATACTCCATAGATATGTACAAGGGTTTGTTGTGAGCCGAGCCTTCCAGCAGTAGTTCTTTATCAGAGAAAGTAAGGGTTGGCCTGGTGCCACTTGGGAAAGCCAATCCCACAAGCCATTTGGGCATAGTGTCAATGCACAATTTAGCCTTGTCCATCGCCGACAATACTGCTTGTCGGTGCACCCGAGAGGCCATGAGAAGACCCCAGATTGAGATGTCAGCTTGGATTTTCTTAAGTTGTTTCAACACTACCTCTTCTTCCAGCTATTTCTCTTTCTGTTTCTCGACCTCTCTATCTTTTCCAAATGCCTCAACTTGATCTAAGTGTGGTGGATTAAAATACCACCCACTTCTGGTCATTTGATCTATTTCTTCAGCATACCACGTGTTGTCTAGAAGGCACTCACCCCAGTCTTCATCAGTATAGGCCAGATGCAGATTGTCATCGTCCCACCACACACCTTCGGCAGCCGACAAATAGTTGTCCGGCTTCGTTTGTATTACCTTCACATCACAGGTATCCCTCACAGGGTGTTGGGCCATTACTACTTTCTACTTGTCTTCAACCCTCTCAGCTTCTTGTTCTGTGTCCGCAGTGCTCATAGCGCCCAGTTCCTAAGCTGAATTTTCTATACCAGCGTTCTCTAGGTACTTTCCCTTCTTATCGGCCTTTCCGACCACTACAGCAATTCTTACTTTCTGTCCCTCCAGTTTCATTTCAGTTCCTTCCTTCTTATCCGGCTCATCACTCAGCCATCTAGAGTTGTCAGTTGATCCGTTCAAGTCAAACCAGCCAATCTGAACATCCCCCTAATTCTGCTTGTCAAAGAACTGCAGGTTGTCTAAATCCTCATTAAGTTCCGCCAAATCATCCAATCCTTGGCTCGGGCCATCTTTCCTAACCACATTAATGTCTACCTAGGTCGGTAGCACTAGTTCGGGTTTGATTTTATCGGTTGGCACAATGTAGCAGCTTGGATCATACACCCCATTAGTAAGTCCTCTAAACTCTCCAACAATAGACTCGTACCTTTCTCCAAGGTAAACTCCCCTTCCATTGTAAGCATTACCACAGGCTTGGATTGGGGGTTGGACGTGTCCATCATGCACAAATCTGTGCCTTTTGGAATGAACAACATCGGCTTTGGTAGGTGGGAAGGGATAATATATGCACTGGGGTCATAGAGGGTGGCCAGTGTATGGATCAGGTTGAGATTTCGAGGTGGGGGGACTTGATTATAGGCTGGGAATGGATTTGTGGTCACGTTGGGTTTTTAGGTTGGTGCGATCACCTTGTTGTCAATGAGGTCTTGAATCTCATGATGCAGTCGGAAGCATTGGTCGGTATCATGATCATGCTGTTGGTGAAACACACAATATTTTGTGGGGTTGTGTTTGGGTGGAAGGGGATCAGGCAGTAGGCGAGGCTCTAATGGTTTGAGGTGCCCTTTTTTGACTAGCACCTTTATGGCTTGGGACAGGGTCATGTAGAGTTGGGTAAAAGTCCTCTGGGATCGGGTAGGGTTGGTTGAAGTTTGTGGAGCTGTGTTGGCAAAGGGTTTGGCAGTCTTGGTTGTGGTGGTGACAACGCTCACATTTGACGACCTCGCAGCTGTGCTACCACTGGTGGTAGCATTAGAACTATGCACAAAAGGCATTTTTGCCGGCTCCTTCTCATTTGTAATCAACCCCTGTTTCATGGCATCTTCGATTTGCACCCCCATCTTATGGAGCTCGGTGAATGTGAACAAAGGTAGGACAATCATCTTCTGTAATAACTTATCGTGCAGATTGCGGACTACCATCCTTATCTGATCTTTCTTAGAAAGCCTTGTGGTCATCATTGAGGCCTTAGCACTCCATCATGTTACAAATTCCGAGAAGCCCTCTTTCAGCTTTTGGTATATTGCCTCGATATCACAAGTTGTGACCTCGATTTGTGTATTGTACGAATATTGTGAAATAAAGGCCTCAGCCATCTCCTCCCAGTTCTTCTTAACAAAGTCTTCTAACTTTGCCTACCATATGGCCACTATACTCGACATGGTTCGACCAAAAATAGACAACTTTTGTAGTCTAGTCAGGCCCATCGGCCGCAAGATATCCGAAAATAGCCGAAGATGAACCATTGGATTTCCAGAGCCGTCAAATCAATCGATGTGCGGCATTTTGAACCTATCTGGCAGTGTTACTGCAGAATCAGTATATCCATCTTCTATGTCTAGGATGGAGTTAACACCTTGTGCTCTCTTGAATAGCTTCTCTAGTTTGTTAACCTTGAGTACAGTTGGGTCAACCTCAAACTTAAACGGAGCTTCAGTTTGATATACAGGTGCTTTGGAGGCTTGTGCTGGGATCGGCTCTGCTGAATTGCCCTAATTCTTTTGGATATTGGCAGTATGAGTAGTGGCTCCGGGTGTTGGGATACCCGTGGGAGGTGCATGAGATACAGAGGCCATTGCCGGCTGTGGTTGCTGTTGTTGTAGCCTATTTATTACCTTAGCCTGACAAGCCGTGACCTCAGCTTGACGAGTAGCATCTTGCTGTAGGGTTTCAACTGTTTGTTGTAAATGATGAATCTATTCCTCTATACTAACTAGGGGATACTGTGTCATTAGAATAAACAATTGATCTCGTGCTGGACTAGAAGTAGAAAACTATCCCTAAACTTAACTAGACGCAAGTGAATTGAGAGGTGACTGCTGTAAAAACTAGACCGGCAAACTAGATCGGTGAACTCCGTCTTGTAACCAATGGAAGTGAAGTAAACACGGGCTATCCTCAAACAAGATCCCCAGCTTTATAAAGCCTTCTGACTCGAGTCCAGAGTACTTGGGGGATATCCAAACTTTCTGAAGCTATGGTGATAAACTACCTAGCAAAAAGAAAGTAGTAATCAGAAACCACACAAAACCTCAGCTAATGATGTTATTAACACAGATGTAATCAAAACTGTAGGACTATACTCAACACTGAATTCTGCCCCCAAAACAAATACCAAACTTGCAACTGATGTGCACATTCTTGTATAGTTTCACTGTAAAGCACATATTAGTTAAGTGAGAGCCAAACCATCCCTATGAGAGGGTAGGGTTACCCTGTCCTAGTCTTGTCAGGAACTAGGGTTTACTATTCAAACAAAGTGGTTTCATGCAATCATATATTCGGGTAAGCATCATGTCCTAGTTTGGAACAGTCTCTATGGCTTTTCAATATGCAACTAGGCCAAATGGTCAAAAGGGTACCTCAGCAAGACTACCTAATATACCTCTCACACCTAACACCGAGAAGTGAAAAGAGGATCAAATAGTATAGCGATAGTCTAGATCTAAGGGTTGTGTTCCCATCATGGCACAGTCCACGACCGGTCAGCCTATTGGCAAGCTTTTATGCAAGACTCCGGTAAATCGTCTAGGAATAGCAGATGGCAAACACAGTGACTTAAGCGCACCAATGCAAATGCAAATGCAAAGAACATATAAGTGTAGATAAAATTTCACATCATAAATTCTAAGTCAAGTTCTCTAATTTCCCTAGCAGAGTTGCCAGAAATTGTAGCTTGACTTTTCGTACCCCTTTTCGGAAGACGAATAAGCCCTACAGTATCAGACTCCTGTGGTTCTGAATCTGATCTCAAAAGTACAATGTGAAATAGATGTCCAAATTCGACAAATCTTTTAAAAAATCAATTTTGAATCAAATTGCCAAAAATGGACTGCTTTACCAGATACAGAGTCACCACCTAAATATTTTTGAGAAATCTAGGAAACCCATGACTTGTGCCAAAGGCCACGTGTCCGTTATCACCAAGATTGTCTCGGCTCGGGAACTTAGGTACAAGAGGGAAAGATCATGAATTGAGCACCCCTACCAGCCCGATCAAAAATCGACCTCTACTAATCATGATATGAATCTTATTTACATTATATACTCTTGTTCTGATTTATTAGGCTAGCATTACTATGTGATGTGCACACACACAAGTATAGACTAAGTTTGCAAGAATTAGAACACTTGATCTCGTGTTTGTTTGCAAAATTGTTTTGAATATGTACCACTTGAAAAAGTGATTGCATATACACATTACTCAAATTATTCCAATTCAAGCAATTAGCCTTTATCCACAGGCATTCAAGCAGTTTATCAGATAAGCACTTAGCCTCATGGCAAGCATGCTAGTCATGGCAACAATCACACGCATGCGATATGCTAAAGAAATAAAATGCTCACCTAGTACTCCAAGGCAAGCCAAAAGAAAAGAGTTAGAAAAAATGGATGATCCTAACTAATGCAATATGACTAATACAACATATGCGATATGCAATTACTAGGCTCGGCTACTAATATGACATATGAATCAATTTGATAGCATGCGGTCTAAGCACGTATTCAAACAATGTTTAATTACAATGCAAGTTAGAATGATGAACCAAGCTTCGGTGCATGCAAAACAAGTGGATGCAAACATGAGGTATGCTAAACAAAGCATGATGCTTCTAAGCAAACCATCACAAGTAGATAAATAAAAGGGAGAAAGATGTGGGGTTGAAAGACATACATATTATTACAACATTGCGCCCTCACACAGGAGGGTCCGAATGAACTAACTAGCTAAGCTAATTAACTAGCTATTACAAAGTGAATTAACTAATTATTACAAACTGAATGAAGCTAACTATTATAGCTAGTTATTACAACATCACAATTTAACTAATTAATTACACTAATTAATTAATTAATTACAAAATTTTAATTAGCTAACTAATTAATTACAACATGAAGTAACTAAATTAGCTACTCTAATTACTCCTCCTTAGGAAATGAGGAATGCTCATGCATGCGCAGACTTTTCACCCGAAAAAGCTGTTATTTTTTATGCTAGATACCTCTGTTGCACAATAGAACACATACACTATTTTTCACCTCAGAACCAACTCTGTTCTGCTTCAAAAGTACACTGTTGGATTTTGTATAGGTGGCTTGCAGGCTAGAAATGATGACCTGCCGGCCACTGATGACTAGATTCTCCTATAGCAACAGAGAGCAAACATAGCAGGAATAGGGTATTCTCAAGGGTTTGTTTGCACAACTTACCTTTCCTTATCATTTGAACAGCTCAAAGGAGTAGTAAACTTGGCTCACAAACTATCAATGAATGCAATTCCATTGCATGATGGCTTATGAACCAAGTGTGCAAGTTCAATGAATGCAACAAATAAAGACTCTCAAACATCCTCCTTATTATGAATGATCAAATGAAGTGGTTGACAATGACTCTTGAACCATTTTCATCACTAATGAGTATGAAACGACTCAAGACTCAAGGGTTCAATTAACGTCCAATTGAACCCAAACCAAATTATTATCTTGCCCCCTTTTTAGTGACCAATTTTATTACTCCATTTTAATTACCTTTCAATCCTTTAATCAATTAAGTCCAAAAGTGAGTTTAAGTTCTCTAAAGGAGAGAAGTGTCAAACCAAGAGTTGGCTTAAGGCATGAGAGAGATGTCATGCCATTGATAATGAACCCCTAAAAGGGATTAAACCATTAAGCATAACAACCTCAATCTCAAGCTTAAAAAAACAATAGGTTTGAAACAACTCTCAAAGCAAAGCAAAAGTCAAGAAAGGAGGGAGCTTGTAGAGGTGATTAAAGGTGATCACAAGTAAGGAAATCATGAAATAAATGCTATCAACTCAAATAGGATGGTTGCTAAGGCCTAAACCACCAAACCTATGATGACAATTGCAATATAAGCATGCAATACAAGGCTCAAATGCAACGAACACTTAAACACAGCCCTAAAATAGTGCTAAATAAGTCCTAAAACATGCTGGAATTAAGATAAAAATAACTAGAACAATAAGCTAAAACATAGATCATGCTAGGCTCGTAAGCAAGACACAAGGAGGGGAGGCTAACCTCTCCAATTTTGGACTTCAAACTATTATTTTAGCCACTAAAATAACTTTGAAAATCAGAGTTTAAAAGCTCAAAAAGAGATAGTGTAGAGATGGGAAACACAAGGGTAAATGCCTTGAAAGCAAGGTATAAAGAAGGGTGAACCACCCCTCAACCCTTATTGGCCTTAAACCACAATTTTCAACCCAAAAATATAGAGTTTATACAGCCTAAAAACAGTGGGAAAACAGTAGGAAAAAGAGTAAATAAAGCAAGAAGAGTAACAAAGCTTTATATCTCTTGAAGAGGAGAACCAATTCTAGGCAACAAATCAAGGCAAACACACCCTCAAGAGCTCAAACAAAGCTCAAAGGTACCTTAGTTCAAAGATGGAGAGGTTTGGTTAAAAGTGTATAGGCAAAAGCTTGCAAAAAACTAAGAAATTCCGAGAGATAGAGAAAGAGAGAGAATTTTTTCTCTAAAATTTCATCCTTTAAAATGGAAGGGGAGGCCTCCTGTATATAGAAAACCATACAACTCCCTCAGAAATATCAATACATACAAGTGTAAGAAGGTGCATGCATCTATGCCAACAGCTGGCATAATTGGCAGAAAAATATCTGTAAAATGCATTTGTGGCCGGCAACCAGAAGCAGTGGCCGGCAGCCAATAGAAGAGGCCGGCAGGCTACTAGAGGTTGCAGGCTTGAAAAACTCTGGTTTTGGTCCAAAAATAAGGCAACATGTGTGTAGGGCTTGAAAGGCTCAAAGTTGTGGCATTTCGCTAAAGACCCTGAGCACTTACCTAGCATATATACATCATTGGGTATGCAAGCGGTGACGTCCAAGTCGTAAGGGCAGTCCAAAATGGGATGTCTACAAAGTGCAGCAAGAGCTTCCTTAAAAATGGGGCCAAGAATATATTCCCCTTGTGCGTGGTGGCGAGGGATGAAGATCCTTTCATCAATCGCACTTCGACCTTCTAGTGCTTCATACTTGGCTATCTCATAATTGATACATCTCCTTAAAGCCACTGAGGGATGCAAATATTCAGTGATTGGCATTTTTGCAGAAGAAAAAGCAGGGATTGAAAGAAGAGTAAGGAAAATGAGAAGAAAAGAGTGAGAGCTGAAGTGCGCAACAATGGGAGTAAAAGTAAAGAATGAACAAGGGAATAGGTAAGAGCGTGAGAAATTGGGGCTTTATACCTTCTTGTCTAAGTTTTCCATTTAACCTAACGGGTCAAATAGGCCCAAGTTATTTGAGTTTTTCATTTGACCCATGTGGGGTTAAGGCCTTTATTTTTCCTGAAAACACGTTCTAGACCTCCTATCAAGAAAACTCTCCTTCAAAACAACATCTTGTTACCTCCTAAGGAAAGAAAATATGCTTCAACATGCTTGACTTGGCTTTGAAATGAATGGTTGGCTTCGAAGCCAGTATTTTCTAGATTGTTGAAGCCTATACTTTAACCTATATGGAGTTAGGACCTGTTTAACAGTTCAAAGGTCTTGGAAGTACATTCTTGGTCTTTCTACCAAGGAAATTTCTTACAAGGGAGTATTTTATTACCTTTTGAGGAAAGGAGGTGAGCTTTGAAGTACTTGGCTTGGCTTCGAAATGAACGGGTTACTTTGAAGCTAGTATTTGTTGATTTGTTAACAAATTTTAAGATTGAAAGACTTATTGGCAAATACAAACTATGAAAGTGGCAGAAGAGAAACCCATGTTTTAACTTCAAAGGTGTGAAAGCACATTCTTCGACTTTCTACCAAAAAGATTTCCTTCGAAAGAGTATTTTATTACCTTTTGAGGAAAGAGATGGTGCTTTGAAGTGCTTAGCTTGGCGCCGAAAGGAATAGGTTACTTTGAAGCCAATATTTACTGATTTGGTAATAAATTTTAAGATTACTTGGCAAATGCAAGCCATGAAAGTGGCAGAAGAGAAATCCATGTTTTTAATTTCAAAGGTGTGAAAGCACATTCTTGGACTTTCTACCAAACATAGCCCTTCAAAGGAATATTTTATCACCTTTTGAGGAGGAAAATTATGTTTCATACCCTTGACCAGGCTTCGAAATAGATGGGTTACTTTGAAATTGATATTTGCTAGGTATGTTAACAAGTTTGGGGACAAAGACATGCATATTGACAAAATACAAACCAAGCAATTTTATTAACATGAACATTTACATTAGGAGGGCTTGGCTACATTCTCAATCTCGTAAAAGTAAGGAATGGACAGGGTTACAAGGTCATGGAATTTAGTCCAGCAAAATTCAATAAAAACATGTTTCTTTTCCAACATTTCCTCTTTCCTATCTAAATGGGGCTTGTCTAACTGGTGCGCCCTTATTTGGTGGAAAAGTTGTTGGGCCCTTATTTCAAATTCTATCTGCTTTAGGGCTTATTTCAAATTTTGTCTGCTTTAGGGCCTTCTCCACTTCATCCACCTCATCCATCCCATACATGCTATCCATATTAGCATCCTCTCCATATGCGAAATTGTGGTTCTTGAAGTCTTCATACTCTTCAAGAATATTCTCTACTTCGTATTGGGTTTGCATACGAGCGGCAAAGATCTCTTCCAATGATTCGCTGGTGGCTGAGGCATTTGTGCCAGTTAAGCAACAGAGGGAGCTAGTCCAGGAAGGTATGGAGTTCTGCTTGGGCCACTGGATTAAGGATGTGGCTTCAAGAGACGATGTCACAAGCCTATAGAAAGTTCTTGTGAGGGGTGTCATCTCGAAGCACTTCGAAGGATAAGTGGGAGAAAGTAGCGACCAAAGTTTGGGCCTTATACTGCTGATAAGCAATAGGGGGAATTAGGGCTTGATAGGGGTGAAGTGTCGGTCCTCAAAAAGAGTAAGCTTCAACTCCTCAATCCAGTTAGGATTAGGAGAAATGGGAGGAGCAGTTGGGTCCCCTTTAAAGAAAAGTGGAAACTGGGGCTCATTCGCACACTCTAGCCAGTCAGAAGAGCAAAGTTTTGTCTTCTTGGCCAAGAGTGAGGGGCTCAGTCACAGAGCCTCGATTGGGTGAGGGGTCTTCCATACTAATTTGGTCGGTAAAGTAGAAGTATACCATGCCGAAAGTAAATTGTCTTCGAGGCAATAGAAGCGGTGAAATGGTACATAGGGATATACCATGAAGCTGGGCAACAAAGGAAGAACCGAAGTAGGGTCTTCAAAGTCAACGAGTTTGTGATGAATTTGCTCCATTGTTTGAGATTGGGTTGTGTGATAACCCAACCAGTAATAAACTTGATTACGCATGTGATTATACATTTGATATGAATTTGTGTGTTAAATGATGTGAGTTCTTATGTGATTATGAATTTATATATACGTTGGGTGTAGAAAAATCTATCGCAATTGAAACCTTGAACTGAAAATTTATAGCCTTAGAGGTGCTGGAAACCAAAACCGACCTTACATTTGTGTTTAGCATTATTTTTAAAGCCTGCGGTGAAATTTGGTAAAATTTCAATTCATAACGAATTAATCGAATTTAATTAGCATAAGCCTTAGATTAAGCCAACCACATCATGTACAAGATTTTATGTTTAATTGATTAAGGAGATTTGGATTCTAATTGGTTGTTACTCTAAGGTAATTTGGCATTTATGAGAATTTTAGAGTCTGATTCGTATTTGATTTTAATAACGATTTATTTTAGAATACGAAATTAAAAGCCTAAATGGCTCAAGAGAGTATAATTGGTAAATTGAATTATTTTAATTTCGAGTATCAGACCGTATGAGAGTTTAATTAAATATAAGATTCAGATTTGTAAAATTGAGATTTTATTAATTAGGTTCAAATTGGAGTTAATTAAGTTATGAGAATTGGAAATTAAGGTTATTATGAATTAAATTTATTTATGAGGTATTCAATTGAGTATGTAATTTATTGGCGAAGATTTTGAAGTTTAATCTGAAATTGAAAGCCTTAATGATTTAAGAAATCAAAATTGATGATGGAAATAAGTTTAATTTAATATTCAGAGCCTTTTGGGAGTTTGATTAAAAATCTGATTCAGATTGATAAATTTAAATATAATTAATTGGGCTCTAAAGAAAGTCAATTAGATAAATTAAATTATGTGGGATTATGATTAGTTATGATTAATTTAATTATGTGATAATCAAGATTTAATTTGAGATTAACTAGACGAATTGAGTGATAATCGTAATTACTTAGGCTTTAAAAGTGATTGTCACGCCTCAACAAACTTACAACGGTGAATTATATAGCATATTACATTACTTCAACTATCAACTACACAAACAAGACTCAGCTCATATCAAAACAACATCATATACACATGGCTTCCTCCACCGCGTGATGTTTCACTTAAACTTACCCAAAGAATGGTCTTGCCCCGCAAAAAAACTGGTTTATCCATCACTCAATCGTAATTGTCTCTCCATCTCTCTGACATCGTCAAACCACCCAACCACTAATTGATGACATGACCACATGAAGATGGATCACCATACTTTTTGAGCACACTACATGCCAATCCTCTCGAGGATTTCAAAGGACCCATGAACTAAGGGGACAACTTCCCTTCCTTCCTCTTTCCTCATCTGCCCAGGTGATATCTTCAAAAAGAAAAGACATGATCACCAAATACAAATAATACTCTCACTCCTACTATCAACAGATAAGATGGATATTCAACAACAAGTTCTCACCTTGTCCTAGTCTCCAATAGGGTCTCTCATTTCTCACTCGGCTCGACCCAAAAGACACCCAGTCCGACCATGCAAAGGAGATCAGCATTGCCACCATACAAGGCCTCACCTCAAACGGTGAAACAAACTCTACCAAAGCATACTCCTCTGTAGGCAAACTCAATCTAAATCCTACCAAAGGCATGACCCATCAAAGGATCCTAAAATGCTCAAGGGGTATACCAAGGATAGGATCTCAATAGAAAATAAATCATAATTAAATATACTAAACCAAATATAAGCATTGAATAAAGCAATAACACTTAATAGATGGTTAACAATGATATCAATATACAATCTTAAGACACTAATGTCTATGACACTTATCAATATCCATTATTCTCAATGGAATTATATAGCATATTATATCAACTACACAAATGAAACTTCATATCAAAACACTTCATACTTTTTAGTGTTGTATCAAGAAAACACTTCAATATAATTAAAGTGATGCTAATGGAGTCCATCCCTATCTCCTCCCAAACAATAAAACACTTCAATATAATCTATCTCCTCCCAAACAAAATTATACAACAAACAATCAATCACATGCAATGTCTACAACAATCATGACTATTCTCAAATAAATAAATCGATCATTCGATAGATGAGTGATTTAAATTAACCAACTACCCCATTTAATCAATAAATTCTTCAATCTTATGAATTTAATTAATTTTGTTCCTCAAATTAAATATACAATTCAATTTATTTAAACAACTAGGGTTTTTCCCAAAATTACCAAAATACCCCAACATATTAAAATGCCATAAACTTAGAACAAAACGTATACATTGGGAAATCACAAAATGGAGAAGATGGAGATGACGACCCAAAATCCAAAGTGCTCCAAATCCAAGATCGCACACTACCTTTTTAATGGTAGAAACACACTCTAAATAGATCAAACCTAAGAGACAAGGTGAGTTGGGAGAGAGAGAAGGGTTTAGAATCAAAAGAGGATGTAAATTATTTAAAAAACTAACAACAACACTTGGTTTACACAACCCACAACCTAAGAATAGGGATTTAAGGACAACAACAATTATATAATGAATAATCAAATGGGAAAAGACCGGGGTCGCTATAGTGATCAATTAAGTTAAAATGTAATTAGTTCTCTTACTCAAAATTCATTAAAATAGTAGAGTATGCCTTAGAAAGTTGGAGAGCCTTATTGGTTCTAGCTTTTGTATATGAGAAAGGAATGTAATGTAATGAAACTTTATGCTGGAAGCTCACTAAAATAGCCAAGAGAGAGAGCACCGAGAGAGAGAGAGAGAGAGAGAGATGGTTCAAGTCAGCACCTATTTGCTGGAAATCTAGAAGTGGAGCTAAGTAAAAGAAGGGAAAATGAAGAAAAGAGAAGAGACTCAAGAAATTCAACCATTGAAGACTTAAGGTAAGAAATTGAAACTTAGATTTTATAATAATTTAACTAAAAGCTGAAATTAAGAAATAATTTGGTTCAATTCCATGTAAATAAAAAGAAAATGAGCAAGATGATGAAGAAATGAAGTTAGGTTCAAATTTATGGAAGTTAAATTGGGAATTAATTATGTTGAGTTTGATTTTTGTAGTCTTACATGAGTTTGAGTCTAATCTCTACATGCATGAACATATTCTTCAATTTTGATACTCTCATTGTACATGCATCATAGATTTCTTGGAATTGATTTCATGTTTTGATGAAATAAGAACTGAGCTTTGGCAAATTATGAGTTTATGAACAAATGAGTTCAATTTTTAAATTAAAGGAGTTTTGATGTAAATGATTTAAAATTGATCATATTTTCTTGATTAATTAAGAGTTTGTGTGTGTTTTTAGACAAGCCATGTATGAACCCTAGTTTTGAGATTATATTTTGAGAGTTTAATTCATGTTTTAGAATTTGTGAGTTTGGAATTGGGCTTGATATGAAGAACATGAATTAAATTTAAATTTGGACAAATATAGAAAACAATTATAAATTATATTTGAGAATCAAAAATTAGTTTGATTTTGAATTAAATTCCATACATGCAAATATTTTTGAAAGGGCTTTATAGCTTCAATTTATGTTTCATAAAATAAAGAAAGATGGTTTTTGAAACATGGAGAATTTGGCACCAAATCACACATGCATACATAATTTTGTTGAATCTCATGAATTTGAGTGTCATTTCTACCATTTGAGATGAAATTAGAGTCTACATTTCACATGCACGCACAATCCATTAAAATATAGAATTTATGTGCATGAGTTATGAAGTTATGAAGTTATGGAAATGAATTTGAAATGATTTGGGCTTGTATGATGAATCCTTGGAGATTTGAGCTTCAAATCTTGTAGAATTGGCATTATATCATGTTAGAAGTTGTATGGTTGATATATAGGATAGAACACGTAAGTTATATCATTTAAAGTTATATTTTGAAGCACAAAAACATTCTAGAAAACCCATAAATCGACTTCATCGCTCGAGCGAAGAAGTTGTTGCTCGAGCGTAGAATGCAAGCAACTAGTATTTTTGCAGACCAAGGGGATCGCTCAAGCAACAAATGTTGCGCTCAAGTGAAGAACCCTGTGTCAGAAAATTTTGAAAAGCTATTTCATATGTCGATTTCCATTCTCTTTCACTCTTAAGCACTCTTAGGCATGTACTAAGCATTATAAATGAACTATAGAGTTAGAAAGAGCCTAAGAGAATTAAACGAATTAAAGAACGGAATGAATTGTATTGTGACTCAATTTCTATGTGTATTATGAATTGTGTAGGGTCAACTACAAGGGTGAACCAGGCATCTAAACAGTGTGAGTAATATCTTAGTAAAGATATTTTCAAGTATGTTATTTTCCAAATGCTACTTATGTATAAGCTTTATGGATTTGTTGATTTGAATTACGAATGAGTATTCTATATGCCTAATTTTTGTATAAGGCTCTGTCAAGAATATGATTTGGGCCCAAGGCCGTTTGGTATGTGATAAGAGTATGAATTGGACCTGAGGCCGTTTGATACGTTTGATGTGAATGAATTGGGCCAAAGGCCATTTGAATATAACGATAGGCCAAAGGCTGTTTGAATATAACGATAGGCCAAAGGTCGTTTAAATATAATGATGGGCCAAAGGCCGTTTAAATATTATGATGGGCCAAAGGCCGTTTAAATATAATTATGGGCCAAAAGCCGTTTGAATATTATGATGGGCCAAAGCCATTTGAATATAATGATGGGCCAAGGCCGTTTGATATGATTGGGCTAGAGGCCGTTTGATATGGTTGGGCCAGAGGCCATTTGATATGATTGGACCAGAGGCTGTTTGATATGATTGGGCCTGATGTCATTTGATGTGAATGAATTGGGCTGAAGGCCGTTTGAATATGAATGTAATGGGCCAAAGGCCGTTTGAATGAAAAGGTGCCCATGAACATGAATATGAATATACGCATAGATATGAATATGGAAATAATGGACCTGAGGTCGTTCTAATTTGATTTACATGTAATATGTATTAATGTGATTCACTTGATTAAGAATCTCATTCATACAGCCTCTTTACTTTGGTATTATTCACTGGGCGTTAGCTCACTCTTTATATATATATGTAGGTGAGCAATTGGAGGATCAACGTTAGAGTTTGCCTGGAGTCTGCCTCTTTGTCAAGCCATCCAAGAAGTACCTCTGTGTAGAGGGGCTTTATTTCATTTTGTCAGGCTTGAGTTGGTCTTTGTATTTTGTTAAAAGTCCTCCATGAAGTGTGTGAGATATGTTATAAAATATGTCCTCGTACATGTATATATAAGTGTGTTAAAAGTGTTTTAATTACTACAGTTGATCATGTACGCATAGCTCAATGGACAACATTATTTTTGCTTCTGCTTCAGGCCCCAATTGTACTTAAATATTTTGAATTTTGTCTTTGAGGCCATAGGTAATCTGCGGATTACTGGCCGGTTACGACGCTAAACCTATAGAGGCGGGTTTGGGTCTTGACAAGTTGGTTTTGGCCAAGCATTCCAACTAGTGGTTTTGGTAGAAGAAGAGGCATCCTCATCCCACGCAGAAAGCTTTAGAGCAGATGAATAGGTTTTGAGATCCATTTGAGCAAGTGTTTGTTCTAAAGGTACATATTCTACAAAAGCCTCCATAATTTATGTACATGGAGTAGGGTAAATATGGCTAATAAATGTATGGGAGCTCTTTCAAGGTTGGCCATCATTGTCCAAAATCTCTTCATATGCTTGATCAATAAAGGAAAATGTTTGATTGGCCTTCAAAAATGTATTAGTCCCTTCAATTGCACAGATAGTGGAGGTAAGGTTCAAACACAAGAGGAAGTTCAGTATTTTAAACATTGCTTGAAGATGGTTATACTTCCAGAACAATTAATTACCATGCACATCCTAGGATGTGGGTAGAAGTGCATCAATCCACTAATATTACCAAGTATTGGTTATATTAGTGTGGGGAGGTAATGTGTGCTATATATTTTGTACAAACCAATCACAGCCTGACACGTGGTTCATAAGGGGTAAGTTAGGGAGTCAGTGAAAGTCTCCAGTCATCAACAGACGCGTGGCAACTTATATCAATAGTGATGGGTCTGCGAAACACTAGAGCAGTCAAGATGCGTAGGATGACATGGCCAAACAATTGCTTACAATTTAAATTCAAATTCAATAAGGAAGCCCAACTACAAGAGTAATTTAGTGGAAGCAAACTATTTAAAGCCATGACCAGTGATCGTGGAGATTACTTCGACAGTTATCACCTATTTCGATGATTATCAATCACTTCGACAGTCATAATTAGAGCCTATAAATAGAGGAGAATGTTGATAATGAAAGGACCCAGAACCAAATCTAAAAGCTAGTTTATTTTGCTTTATATTTTTCTGTCCTTTACATTTCCAGTCCTTTATTTTCTAGTCATTTATTTTCTTGTTTTGCACTTCCAATTCCTAGGAGTAGTTCTAAGATAGTCTATTGCTATAATCCCCTTCAAAGCTATGAGAATGCGAAGGTACAAATTGTAAACTCTTGGTTATTTAATGAAATTTGATTTCTGAAGCTATTTCTCCCTCCTTTTATTTTTGTGATCAGCCTTCTAAATTTTCTCCTAAAAACAAGCCACTAGTAAAAGTCCTCTTCATTGAGGTTAAAAGAACTTCGAAGCAATCGTCTGGTTAATTGGTTGGCACTTAGTATTTCTGTAAGGACTTATTGATCTTTGCTGGCACACTCAAATTACATTTCTAACCCTCGAAAGCCAGAAAAGACAATAGTGTCATGTCGTTTCCGTGTTGTGTCACATCGGGTTCATGTTCAAAATAATCCAACACTAACACGACCCATTTAATTAAACATGCCAATTATCATGACACTAGCCTGACCTATTTATAACCGTGTTAACCTTATATTGGGTTCGTGTTTACTAACATGTCCTACTTATAACCATGTTAACCTTAACACAACACGCTTGATACAATTTCAAAAATGCTTTAGAACAAATAAAATAAAATAAAAAATAGTTTTTTAAAATCTATTTTTCTTTTGAAAAAAAATCATTAAACATAAAAACTAGTTTGATGGGGAAAAAAAATACTCATTATTTTTATATTAATTGAGATGAATATTTTTTTTATTTATATTTTTATCAAATTAACTTATAGTTTGTAAAAAAAATTTAGAGAACAAAATTTAAAAACTAAATCAAACAGAGTGAATAATAACTATAACACAAAAAAATATTAATAAACTAACTAAATTAAGCAGAGTAAATAAAAATTGTAACAAAAAAATATTAATATACTAACAAAATATATTATATTTGTCAATCACGTTGACTCATCATTGCAAGTTGTAACTTGTATGCCAAGAAGAATAAAAATAAAAAATAAAACGTTTTACGGTATTTGCTTGAATGAAGAGTTCTTCAAGATTTTGAGATAGGCAAGCAACTTATCAAATTACAGCCGACAACTGATTTATTATTAATTTAAGATTGCACTTCATTAATTATATCTATTATATAGAGATTTAACTTATAATTTAACGGATGATAAGGAATTACTTAAGATCTTATAGTTATTAAATTCAGGTTGTATTCAAATTACATGTGAGTCAATAGTGGGTTCATGTCAACGTACCAACACAAATTATTAGTGTCCATTATAGTTTTCACGTGTTCAACCCAAATACGACCCACTTAATATTCGTGCTTTCAGGTCGTGTTATTCAGGTTCAAGTCAAAAAATGATTAATCCTAACCCTCTAATTACGTATATGATTCAAGTCATGTTAACGGGTTACGTGTCAAATTCCACCCCTAATAAAAACAAACTTGCCTCCTTTTTTTTTACCGCCAGAGGGGAGGGAGGGGGCCGCGGCGGAAAGGATAAGAACTTCATCAAAATATTAAGAGAAAGCATACATAAAGGTTGAGACAACAAACCCAACTGAACAAAGATAAAAACAACTACAATACACATAAAAAAAAAAAAAAAAAAAAAAAAAAAAAAAGATAGGAATATCACCCAAGCTCCACCTAATGCATAGAAGATCGAAGAGCAAACCAAAATGCAAAAAAAAGTTAGAAAGTTCTTTGTATGATCTTCAAAAACTCTAAAAGCATGATCAACTACCTACAAAACAGTATTAGAAGCCACAATCATAAACAATAATTAGAAAGCAATGGTCCTGTTGGGGGGATCTGAATAGATTAGGTTCGTTGTGGTTGTTCTCTATAGCATGCAGTATTTTCCTCTTGGTCCTGTGAATTATGTAGTTTATATTCTTCATTAAGGATAGTATAGTCCTTTAGGTTGTTAGGGTTTGATTAGGGTTTAACTCTATTAGATTATATATTTGTACTTGTTTTGATTGATCATTCAATAATAATATAGACAAGTTTGTTATCATGGTATCAGAGCCACGACTCAGATGTTAGCATACCTTCGTAGTTCATCATCGACCAGCGCAGTCCCTTTGTCTCTCTTTGCAAGGCCTTCGCTGAAGTTCTCTGTGGTCTCTGTTCTCTTCGTTGCATTTCACTCTTGTTGGCTGCTGGTTCTGAGCCCTAGGTTACGTGTTCATCCGATTGCGTCGAAGCCCTAGGTTATCATCAACCATCGCAGCCCCTCATCTGGTTCGATCGAAGCTTTGTAATTCCTCTGCGTGGCTCGAATCGGTGACCTCTCTCTCTCTTCCTCTAGTTCACACAATCAAAGTAAGGTCAGAAATTAGCCTCTCCGTTTGTGTCTCTGAAATTGACTTCTAATTTTAGGATCAGTCTCTTTCTCTCTGCTCTGCCTTGGTTCTCTTGATTGATATTTGCGGTGATAAGGTTATTATAAGTTTGACCTAATTGGTTGGGTAATTATAGCAGTAGCAACTTTGATTAGTCACTCTGCTTTGGTTTTACTGTGTTGCTTAATTATAGTATTATGGCTGATGATAAATTGCAAGCTATCACCACTAAGTTAGATGGTACCAATTACTCTTATTAGTCTCATGTAATGAAAAATTTTATAATGGGTAAAGGCATGTGGAACTATGTGATTGGTGTGACTATTAGACCTACGAAATCTCAAGAAACTGAGGCTAATGTTGCTAAATAGGATAAGGAAGATGTGCAAATTCTTACTTGGTTTCATAATTCAGTTCAAACTACCATTGGTATGAATTTTTCCAAGTATTCTACTTCTAAACAAGTTTGGGACTATTTGAAAACTATGTACCTTGAGTCTAACTTTGCAAAACAGTATGAACTTGAGATGTTTATTCGCTGTGCTAGTTAGAAAGATAAGTCCATTCAGGAGTTCTACAATGAGATGCCTACTTATTGGGATCAGCTTGCTTTGATGGAACTATCAGATTTACAGTTACTTGACAGTTATACCAAGTATCGCAAGAAGCAACATCTTGTTCAATTTCTTATGGCCCTTCGAGATCAATTTGAGCCACTTTGGGGAGCCATTCTTTATCGGTCTCCCTTGCCTTTTGTGGATGGTGCTATTCGTGAGCTTATTGCGGAAGAAACTCGGTTTAAGGTGGCTTATGGTGCTCTTGCTTCCTTGTCAGTTTTTGCCACTCCTCCGCTCTTGCCCACCCTACTTTCTCCTTTATTTCAGGTTACTGGTAAGCCCAAGCCTCGGGTTTCCATAGATGAGTGCAGCTTCTGTCATCAGAATTAGAAACATGCTTGTCCTAAACTTTTACAGCCTAAGAGTCGTTCATTTGGTCCACCATCCTCTAAGCCGACACCTTTGGGATCTCGCTCATCTGCCGCCTTTTCTGCACCAGTTTCTGAGAATGGTCCGTCTACCAATATGCAATCTATGTTTGAACAGTTCAAGTCTTTCATGGTGGCCAATCCAAATCTTTTATCCCAGGCCTCTACTATGACTACAACTCAGTTAGGTTTGCCCAGTTCATCCTCTTCAGGTAATATCCACACTTCGTGGATTTTTTATTCTGGTTGTTCATATCATATGACCCCTGTGGCATCTTTCCTCAGTAATTGTGTCTCCCCTTCTTCTTCTATCACTATTGCTACAGCTAATGGTTCTTCTATGCATGTACACTCTATTGGTTCTATTTCTTCTTCCCATTTGTCTATTTCTCCTGTATTTTATGTGCCTCACCCCTCACTTAGTTTTATTTCTATTAGTCAATTATCAAATTCCAATTTTGATGTTGTTTTCTCTTCTTCTCATTGTGTTGTGCAAGATCGGGTATCCAAGAGGCAGATTGGGATCGGGCATAAAGTTGGAGAACTATATATCTTGGACAGCTTGTATGTTCCTCCAGAAGTGTCTTCTACTGCATTGTCTTCTTTTTGTTTAAACAATAAGTCTTCTTTATTTTATATTTGGCATTCTGGGTTAGGTCATCTGTCGAGTGATCATCTGAGGATGTTAGTTCAGTCTGGACATTTAGGCAATTTTTCCATTGATGATATTTCTGACTGTCGTGGTTGTAAACTGGCTAAAATGTCTGCTCTTCCTTTTAATAAAAGTGATTCTATTTCATCTTTTCATTTTCAATTGGTTCATACTGATGTTTGGGGTCCTTCCCCTATAGTTACCAAGGGTGGTTCGCAATATTATGTGTCATTTGTGGATGATTACAGTCGGTTTACTTGGGTTTATTTGATGACTCAAAAATCTGATTTTTATAAAATCCATTCTACTTTTCACTCCATGGTTTGCACTCAGTTTTCTGCCACCATTAAAGTTCTTCGTTTTGATTTAGGGGGGTGAATATTACTTGTCTAAGTTTAAGGAGTGTTTAGCTACTCATGGCACTATTCATCAATCTTCGTGTTCTGACACTCCTGCCCAAAATGATCGAGCTGAGTGCAAACATCGCCATCTCCTTGATATAACTCGCTCTTTGTTACTCTCGTCTTTTGTCCCGTCTGTTTTCTGGGGAGAAGCTGTGCTCACTGCTGCATATCTTCTCAATCAAATGCCTACTCCTCTTCTCTCAAGCTTATGTCCTTATGAGCGTCTTTTTGATTTTACTCCCAACTATTCTCTTCTTCGTATTTTCGGTTATGCATGCTTTGAGCTCCTTCTTAAATAGGCGCGCTCTAAGCTTAGTTCTCGTTGTGTCCTATGTGTCTTTTTATGGTATGGCATTAATTAGAAAGGTTATTGGTGTTATGATCCTGCCAACAAAAAGCTATATATGTCTAGGCATATCACCTTTTTAGAAAAACTATCCTATTACACTATACCTTCCACCCCTGTCCCTATTACAAAGGATGAATTGGTTCACATTGACCCATTTCCTCCTGATGTTTCTTCCGATGAGTTTGTTTCTGATTTTGAGGTCTTTACTTTGCCTCTTACTAGCACTCCTGATATCTCACCAGCTATTTCCTCTCCAGCTCCCGTTCCCCCTGCTCCTCTTCTTGTTTATCAGCACCGCAAAGCATTTCCGAGCTCACATGTTTCTAGCTCTACTGTCCCTCAAGCTGTTTCTTTGGATCCCGTTCCTCCTGCACATCGCTTTCCAAAGCAAGACCGTTATCCTCCAAACTAGTATGGTTTTGGTAATACATGTTTTTCCCTTTCCTATCAGTATTTTCTTTCTTGTTTTCATACTTATTTTGAGCCCAGGTCCTACAAGGAAGCTTATCATAATCCTAATTGGATTTCTGCCATGAATGACGAGTTAACTACTTTGGCTAACACTCAAACTTGGGATTTCGTTCCATTACCTGCTGGCAAGAATATTATAGGCTGTAAATGGGTCTATAAGGTCAAAACCCTTTCTGATGGTTCTTTGGAACGGTACAAAGCTCGTTTGGTTGCCCAGGGCTTTTCTCAAGAGTATGGGATTGATTACGATAAGACTTTTACCCCCATTGCCAAGATGACTACTGTTCGTACTCTTATCTCTGTTGCTACTGCCCATCATTGGCCTTTGTTTCAACTAGATGTCAAAAATGCTTTTCTGAATGGGCATCTTGCTGAAAAAGTGTATATGCGCCCTCCACTGGGTCTCTCTCACCCTCCTAATGTTGTTTGTCATCTTCATCATGCTCTATATGGTCTTAAGCAGTCTCCTCGTGCTTGGTATCAGCGATTTCACTCTGTTGCACTTCAGCTTGGTTTTCACCCTAGGTGCTTTCTTTGTTCGGTGCACTTCTGTTGGCCTTGTTCTTCTTCTCTTATATGTGGATGATATGATCATCACTGGCTCTGATTATAGTACTATTGAAGAGGTTAAGCATCAGTTGTTTTAGGAGTTCGAGATGAAGGATTTAGGATCTCTTCGATATTTTCTTGGTATTGAGGTTGCTACTTCTCCTACTAGGTATCTTCTCTCTTAGACTAAGTATGCCTATGATATTCTTTCTCGTGCCAATCTCACTAATGAAAAAATTGTCGACACTCCTCTTGAGTTGCATGCTAAGTTTTCTTCTTCTGATGACGTTCCTCTTGAGGATCCCACTTTGCACCGCGAGTTGGTTGGGTGCCTTGTTTATCTGACCGTTACTCGTCCGGATATCTCCTATGCTGTATACATTCTCAGTCAGTTTGTTTCTACTCCTCATTCCACACACTGGGCTGCCTTACTCCGTACTCTGCGGTACCTTCGTGGCACTTTGCTGCAATGTTTGCTTTTATCTGCCTCTTTGGACTTGACTCTTCGTGCCTATGTTGACACTGATTGGGCAGGTGACATCTCTGATCGCAAATCCACTTTTGGTCTTTATGTTTTCCTCGGTGATTCTCTCATATCTTGGAAGAGTAAGAAACAATCTGTTGTTGCTCGCTCCACCGCTGAGATTGAGTATCGTGCCATGGCTCATGCTACTTCCGAGATCGTTTGGCTTTGGTGGCTTCTTTCTGATATGGGTGTCTCTCTTTCTGATCTGACTCCGTTGTATTGTGATAATCAGAGTATTGTCCAAATTGCCAATAATTTAGTCTTCCATGAGCGGACCAAGCATGTTGAAATAGATTGTCCCTTTGTCAGACAGCTTCTTCAGGCTGGCACTATTACTCTCCCTTTTGTTCCCTCCTCTCTTCAGTTGGCCGATTTTTTTATGAAGACTTATGCTGTTGCTCGTTTTCGTTTTCGTTTTCTTCTTGGCAAACTTTTGATGCTTTCTGCGCTTGCATCCTTAGTTTGAGGGAGGGTGTGAATTATGTAGTTTGTATTCTTCATTAAGGATAGTATAGTCCTTTAGGTTGTTAGGGTTTGATTAGGGTTTAACTCTATTAGATTATATATATGTACTTGTTTTGATTGACCATTCAATAATAATATAGACAAGTTTGTTATCAGGTCCAACCAAAGCTCTGTGTCATTGGCCTTCTTTAATAAATGTACGCTTGGAGCTAGAACTATCATATCTCCATCTCCATTCTCTAAAATTACCTTCTTTACTGTGGTCAACAATTTTGTTAGGATGTTGTTGAACCTCTAGATCAAAAACCTTAGTGCAGGCCAATTTGGCTAAAATAGTTACAAGTTAACAATCTGTTGCTTTACTTAGTTACAATACCATATACACAATTAAAAGAAGCAGCTCCTGGTTGTGGTTTTGATACATTTCTACTAAACATGTTTTATGCAATTGACCCGATTCTTAAAGTACGGATTTCACAGTAGAAATTGATAACATATTAGATGATTCAATTTTACTGTTAACATTATGCAAAGCTGGACTTTTAGTAACCACTTGATTGAAACCTTTGATCTGTGTTCTAATGAATTCCTTGTGAATTATTTTTTTTCCAAATAATCCCCTATATCTTGCTTGGACTATATTATATCATCTGCTGATTCAAAGATTTTAATGAGACAGGCAAAAGTTGTATTATTTTCTGTTCCATAGCTATCAAAATGGCAAGTACACAGATAAACCATTTACAATTCTCTGGATAGATGAAAATTTGTTCCATTTTATTAAATAACTATAGCGAAACAGTTTTATGTAGAGAAGCCAAAGGGAGCCCCTACAGTAAGAAAGAGAGGTATTCCCATTTAATTCTGCATAGGAAGACATATACATGCATTCAAAAATCATTATTCTGTTACTTCGCTTTCTGTAACACTCAAAAGGTGTTTCTTCAAAAGTTGATCTGCTAAAATGTGAGTGGTGGGAAACAATTTAGGAGAAGATGCAGGTACAACCAGAGGATGGTTTGCCATATTTTTTAACTTCCACATGAAATTACAAGTTTCATTCTATTCAAACATGTAAATTGTCACACCATAGTTCTTTTTTTTCTTCATATTGGTCACTGTCTTGAAAATCATGTATTATTGGCAGACCTGAGAGAAAGAGGAACTATAGTGCATGTTAGGTAGTGGGATTCCTATAGATTCTCTGCACTTTGCACCAACATGCTTAGCCCCCAATAGTTTGTTAAAGATGCCTTTCCCAAGACATTTATAAATGGTGCCTCTGAGTCCATCATGCTTAGCCCCATTAACTTTCTAAGTGGGCGATTAGTGTTTGTCAATATTAGGCTGGTTGATTCCTGGTAGGCATAAAGTTCACGACAGTTGGTTCGCCCGACTGATAAATGGCTCGGTTTAACAATGGTGACTGACAAAATAACAGAGATATCTGGAACTTGTACGACTTCTATTACACTCTAAGACTCATATGACAGAGCACAATGGATGCTTTTATTTCTCAACCAAAGAATGCTAGACAAGTGCAACAAAATAAGAATTTGGAAGGAAAATCTCAAAGCGAATTGTCACTATATCTGCCATGAACAAACAAGCACTCAAGCAAAACCTGTAACGGCCTATAGTCTTTGTTTCTTTGTTTGTTTGTTTTAGTGAATGAGGCTATTTATTGATTGCTCAATTAAACAGGAATGTAGTGATAATTCAGTACCCTAGCATAATGTAATATTTCATAAATAAACTATAATTTTCCTTCTTTTTTTTTATTTATTTATTTGATGCAGGTCATTCCAACATGAGCCCCAAGAAACCAAGCTGTGTAAATATGATCATATCTGCATTATGATTACACACACTTGCGCGCAATTCTGGCTTTTTCTATCAATAATACACGAGTTTAACAGCGCTGATGATGATCATGATCACAGGGTAACAAGAGGAGCATCACTTTTATCTTCTAAGATTGGGGCGGCAACTTCTTCGACCTTCTTTGGTTCGCCACCTTGTACTTCTTTCTTCTCCTCCTTCATTTCATTTGCAGCCTCGAGTTTGTTTTCTGCTGGCTCGGCAGTCTTCTCAATGGGCTCTGAAGGCTTGGCCACCTCCGAACCAGCTTTGGCCTCCTCCACAGGCTTTGATTCGGTGGATGGCACTTCGCTCTTGGCAACCTCCTTAGCCGGTTCAGAAAGATCTACCAAAGGCTCTTCTTCCTTCTTGCTCTCTCCTCCATTGACCTCCTGCATACGACCAATCACAAACACATGCATTAAAGACAATAAATTGAAATGTGAGACTAATTAGATCAAGGGCTAAGAGAATGTCTAAGTGTACAAAAGATTTTCACACAATGAGACACTAGTGTGAGATAAAAGTTAAGCCCTACTTATGCGGGTCTCACGCCTTTGTCCCATATCTGTGTCCTACTCTATGAAAATCTTAAGTGTTCATAGCATAGTTTCAAAGGCTAATTAGCAATGTTTACTTGTGGAACAGTCTCGCCCTCGACTGGCTTTGCGGTGGTGGTATCCTCGGCTGGGAGGGGCTCCTGTTTGACATCCAAGTCCTTGGGTCTGCTTGCACAACCTCCCATGGTTTTATATATATGAACGATGGGACGAGTGGGCAAGGTGGAGATGAATATTGATTGAAGAGAAGATGTGTTTGTGCAAATGAGTAAAATTATTTTGAGGCTGGAAAGAAGAGGAGGGACAACGAAGAGGTTATATAGAAGGTGATTTTCTAATGTTGGGAAGGACAGACTTCTTCTTGTAAGCATTTTTTGACCTCAAACAAGTGTTTGTGGCCAATCTCACAACATTTGACTATTTCCTATGGACAGCATAGTTTTAGTTGGAGAATTACAAGGATTGGTTGTGTTTTGAGGTGGGTTCCAATTGGGAGTTAGTTTTGACCGTCGTCCAGAGTTTAAAATTTTGGCGCCGAAGCTGAGGTGGCTGGCCTCACTTTCGTCAAAGATTATTGTACAAAATCACATTAATGTGGGGAAAGATATATATGAATAAAAATTTTTATATATATTTGTTAGAAATGGATTTTGAAAAAATCTGGAAAACAAATTTTTTTCCTAACTTTGGTCTATTTTTTACGTGGGACCCGTGTTCCAAAGTTGACGAGTCTAAGTGATAACGCGTTCTATGCGGCGTTGTGATTCACGTGGTATATTTGGTTGCTCAAAACCATTATCGAGTAAATGGGAAATTGAAGTCAAAGTGAGCTCCAGGGAAATAGAGTTTTGGTGGAAATTTCTTAAAGGTATGGTTTAAAGCTTGTCCCACATTGGTTTGGTAGGAAGAGTTTTGTGGGTTTATAAGGCATGGGTTTGGAACTTGGGGTAGGCCCCAAGGGGCACCCAAGCAAGTTTTGTAGAGATGGAGGTTATACACAAAATGAGCTAGACCCATTGGGCCCAAAAAATCACCACACGTGCACCTCGCCATCCGGTCAGTCGAGCGGGTGTGTGGTTGGGTTAGGTTTGTCTAGCCCAATACTAATCTTTTTTGGGCCAAAAATATTTGGATTTAATTTTATTTTTTGAAATAAAATCTGTCCAAGAATTCGAATTTAATTCCGAATTTCTGTCCAAGTTAATTTCAATTTTTCAAAACAGTTTGCACCTCTGTCCAACAGATCCGAATCTGTTACAAACGCAGAACAGGTTTTGTTCAAAATTCGAACCCAAACAGATTCATATATGTTTAAATTCAAACCCAAACAGTGCCATTTCAAACCAATCAGGTCTGCTATCTGTTCAAACAAGTTTATTACCTGTTTAATTCAAAATGAAGAGTCACATTCACACTTATATATAAACAAGTCTCTCACTTGGTTTTTTACTCTAATTTCGTCCAAAATATTGTCTACCTTCTCTGCATTTTTGCTGCATTATTTTCCTTCCGAGAAAGAGTGTAAGCACTTAGTATGTTCGTTGTGCGAATAAATTGTAGTGCTGCATTTATTCGTTGATTGATCATTTTATCTTGGGAGATAAAAGTCCATATTCTGAAAACACTGTAAAGCGAACGAATCTGTCTCAAAGACACACTAGTGTCTAACACTGGACTTGATCAGAATATTGTTCAAGAGATTAATCTAGTAAGTTGTTAATTTATTTTCTGGTTTATTATTTATTTAAATCAGATTTTGATTTTGTTTTTGTAACAAAATAAAAATCTGATTTTATTTATTTATTTATTTTTATTGGTTTGATTTTTATAATCAAACAATCTCTTCCCTTTCCTATTTTTCTTTTGTATTCCATCTGTTATTTAGTACACAAACAGAATTTATTTCATTAAATACAATGACGATTGTCCAATAATCTTAAGACAAACCAATTTTTGGTGTCTTCATTATATTTAATTTTCTGTATTTTCACAAAAGTGATATTCTGGTTAGAAAATAAATAGTAGTAATATACTGTTTAATAGATAATAGTAATATACTATCTATTTTCTTTGACAGCTAGTAGTAATATACTAGTGTCATTAACAATTGCAGAATATTAATTTGTGTTACAGAAAATTATTGTGGTATTTTATTTTCTAGTTTTAGTAACAAGGAAAATAAAATTATTTTGTGTTATAATTTATTTTCTGGTTTTAATAACTAGAAAATTAATTTGTGTTTTGGTTTTTTCTGATTTTTATGATGGCTACTGCAACTGAAACTACAACTGGAAGTGGTACTCCAATTGTTACACCAACTCCAGTCCCTATCCAGAACCATGTTCAAGTTCCAATAAATCATGGAGAAAAATCGAAAAAAATTAACGGTACTGAGTTCAAGAAATGGCAGCAAAAAATACTATTTTATCTTACAACTCTAAACTTGGCCTGGTTTTCTCCGTAAAGAGGCTCCAGTACTGAGAGAGGATAAAGGTGATCAGCAAGTTGTTACCGCTGTAGATGCTTGGAAACATTCAGATTTCCTGTGTAGAAACTACATCTTCAATGGTCTTGACGACATGCTGTATAATGTTTACAGCCCTTTGAAGTCAGCAAAAGAATTGTGGGATTCTTTGGACAAAAAATACAAGACAGAGGATGCCGGCACAAAGAAATTTGTTGTCGGTAAATTTCTGGACTTCGTTATGATAGACTCCCAAACGGTAATTTCTCAAGTTCAGAATTTTCAAATAATTTTGCATGATATTCATTCTGAAGGTATATCTCTTAGCGAGTCTTTCCAAGTCGCTGCTTTAGCGGAAAAGTTACCACCGGCTTGGAAAGATTTCAAAAAATTATTTAAAACATAAACGCAAGGAGATGACCATGGATGAATTGATTGTAAGATTGAGAATTGAGGAAGATAACCGAATGGATGAAAAGAGAAATGGAAAAAATCCTATTGAGTACAAGGCTAATGTGGTTGAACAAGTGCACAAACCACATAATAAAAAGAGGAAGTTTACTGGAGATGGTCCTAAACAAGGCGACAACAATGGCAACAAGAAGTTCAAAGGAAAATGCTATAATTGTGGCAAGACCAGACATCAAGCTTCTGATTGTCGCTGCCCTAAGAAGGATCGCGGAAGTACAAGTAAGAAGACCACCAATCAAGCCAATGTGACAGAATTAGATTACATCTCTGACGGGGTAAATGACATCAACCTCTCTACTGTGGTGTCTGAGGCTAATTTGGTTGGAAATCCCAAGGAATAGTGGGTTGACACTAGGGCAACTCGTCATATTTGTGCAGACAAGAAGATGTTCACTACCTACAATGAGGCTACAAATGGTGAACAACTTTTCATGGTGAAAAATCTAGAAATCCCCTAGATGTTGATTTGTGATTATGTATCAATTTTAAGCAGTATATAACAATCCCAATCAAACAATCAAGACAAATCGACACAACGATTTTACGTGGAAAAATCACAATTGGACACCTCCAATTGTAATAAAAAAATCCACGGGCAAAAGCCACAAAACAATCCACTAAGAAGATATAAAGGAATTACACAGGTATACTCTCAATTACCTAGCGAATCCACACCCGAATTGAACCAACCCCTATATGCCTCTTCCAACCCCGTCTTCACCTCGGAATTGTCTTAACGATGAGCCACTCTAGAATCCACCAAAGAACAACTCTCTCTTTTGTATAGAATGAACAAACAATCCTTTGATGTATACTCCTTAAACCATGAGTTGAATACTCAAAGAAACATCAAAGAAAACTAGCAAAATATCCCCAGATATAAACCTTAATATCTAAAAAGAAGATCTGGAGCAGTAATCCTAGTTTTGGACTAAAACAAATACTTATAGAAATCTGGGACTGCGAAGCTCGCTCGAGCGAAGACTCTCTCGCTCGAGCGAGGAACCAAAAACTCGTGTTTTCCATAAGTGGCTTCGCTCAAGCCACGCACCCTTCGCTCGAGCGTACATTCATCTCTTTCAGGTTTTTACACAGACGTAGCCTTCGTTCGAGTGAGAACTCCTTCGCTAGAGCGAGCAAGAGCAGACAGGTGACTTTGAATGCAACTTTGCATTTTGTTTCGGGGGCGCTGCCCCTCGACCCTGCCGTGGCGCTGCCCCAGACCTGCCAAGGGACGCTGCCCCCTCGACCCTCGTGAGCTAACCGAGCAGCTCGATCCCCGTCATAATCAGCGAAGTGGCAATCTTGAAAGTATTAACATCACAAACTTCTCTGCAAGGCACAATTTGAGTTGGATTCGCATCTAAACACTCATAGCCTCACTGAAATAAAAACTGTGAAAATAAGTACAACTGAAAGGAGTTTTGTCAAACGGGATTGCCAAGAATAAAAACCTAACACATGGAAAATTCTTCTACTTCTACTGTGGCTGGACAAGGAAAGGTGATCTTGAAGATGACATCATGAAAGGAACTGACCCTCAACAACGTACTGCATGTACCTGACATCCGAAAGAATTTGGTTTTTGGTTCTTTGTTAAGTAAAAATGGCTTTAGGCTTGTCTTTGAGTCTGATAAATTTGTATTAACAAAAAGTGATATGTATGTTGGTAAGAGATACATGAGTGATGGTCTCTTCAAATTGAATGTAATGACGGTTGTACCAAAAGTTGCTATTAATAAGAACAACATATCTTTTGCTTATATTCTTGAGTCGAATTTATGGCATGGTAGATTAGGACATGTAAATTTTGATGCTTTGCGTAGATTAATTGGTTTGGATTATATACCAAAGTTTGAAATTGATCCTAATCACAAATGTGAGATTTGTGTAGAAGCGAAACTAACTAAGACTCTATTTAAATCAGTTGAAAGAAAAACCGAACCTCTAGAATTAATTCATACAAATGTATGTGATCTTAAATTTGTTCAAAGTATAGGAAGCAAAAAGTATTTCATAACATTTATCAATGATTGCACAAGATATTGTTATGTTTATTTACTTAGAAGTAGAGATGAAGCCATAGAAATGTTTAAACTCTACAAAACAGAAGTTGAAAATCAATTTGGAAAAACCATTAAAATGGTTAAAAGTGATAGAGGTAGTGTGTAAGAATCTAAATTTTTGGACAACTAATTAGTTTGTTAATAACAATATTAAGTCAATTAATAGTGATTATTAAATTATCAAATTATAGTGTTAAAAGCATCGTGATCAATACCAATGTTAAATTCCTTTAAATAAAATTATTTATCTTCCTGTGATAAAAAATAAAAAATAAAAAATAAAATAAAATTTTGTAGCTAATGTAGATGTGAAAACTAAATGGATTAAATTAATAGTAAAAAAGCTAGTTAGAGTTTAGTAGAAAGAAAACCATCTAGTTAAAAATAATAATAATAATAATAATAATAAATAAATAAATAAATAAGGTTATATATATGCTAATATTGTATTGGCATCAATTTCAATTCAATTCAAAAAAAAAAAAAAAAGGATCAAGTTGCAAGAAAAGTGGTTATAAAGGCATGAAAATGCAAATTGGGCTTACACTACATGGAGAGGGCCTCAGCCGTGACTCAGCATAAGAAAGAGAGAAGAAAAAATGAGTCTTACGCGAAAAGTGTCTACAGCCACTTCTTTTTCCCTAGGCTGCTTTGTTGCATACAAGGCATGCTTGTTTTCCCAATTTCACACTCAACATCCCTAGAGAAGGAAGCATGGCATAGAATGACAATTCCAAGAAAATAGAATTTTTTTTTTTTTTTTTTTTTTTGCTAAAGAAAGGAAATAATAAAATAAAACAAAAAGTTGCTCCCATATTCCCTACATAAGGGAGCTCACCATCAACCATAATACATACACACGGCAGTGAAAGAAAAGAAAAAGTGGAGAGAAAGAGGGAGAGAAAGCAAGAGGGAAATGAGAGAAGAGAGGGGAAGAAAGGCTCAACATTTGGGATTTTTCTTACTTCATTGAGATAAAAATACTCAACCCCTATCCTCCCTTAGATGTTTTTCCTAACTAAATCTATACATTAAAAATATGCAAGAGTGTGTATTGATAATACACAAATGCTCAATGCATGTTACATTTGGATAGAATGATAATCTTATGATTATGTGATTTCTATCCTTCTTGCAAGTATGGATTGGATGGTTTAGCTACTGATTTTGCTCCTTATGTGTTCAAGTCTTCTTCATTGTTGAATCAATCTTGCATGCTTATGACTTTGTGTTTACTGTTCATAAATATTATTTTATGTTATCACTAATGAAAGTAAATATGAAGGATTAGAGTTTCACATGGGAATAATAGTAAAAAAAACATTTTTTTTTAGTCTTGCATGTGATTCATGGTGGATACAAAGTGTGTTTTTCGCAAACTAATGAACTTCCAGCAAAATAGATTTTTAATTCGTTTTGAATAAACCCGAAACAAACTCATGAGAACACTTTCATAAAATCTAAAACTACTAGAGTTAGTTTAACATGTTTTCATGGTGCTAGAATATTGAAAAAAATTATTTGACAACGTTTCATGGCCTGAATATATTTTTAACTTCATTGCTGTTTGGAGGCAGCAGCAATGTTGACTTTACCAGGTCACTATTTATTCCACAAAATGAATTTTCAAGTGATTTAAATCGTAAAAGTTATATTTTTAAGTTACCTTTCAAATGCTGCTGGTTTCATAATTTTTTATTAAGTATTGAGAGAGAAACGCCAATTTTTCCAAAATGTGACAGAATCTGTCTAGTTTTCTTATAAAAATTATTTGACCATCTTCTACTGGCTTTCAGTCTTCACACTATTCTGGAAATATGTTCTAAACTCAAAAATTTAGCAAACCGTTCTAACCATGCCTCTTTTCGACACCGTTTGAGGCCCCTTTTTATTTTTTGAACACAGAACACCCGTGCTGGTGGTTAATGTAACTCATTGTCCCAGAAAAACCAGTTTTCTTCCAAAAATTATTTCTCCATTTTAAAATCATTTTTAGCCCTGGTATTCTTCTCGAAATATTTTTCTAACTCGATGAACTAGCACCAGTTAAAATATTATAATGGTTGAACTTTGTTTGGTATGGGTTTCATATTTTTTTTTTTTTGTCTGACAATACAGAGCTGAAAGAAGAAGTGTGTTAATTCTTAAGAAATTTTGTGATGATTCCTAAGACACTCTATCACATTTATTTTGATTGCCATATATGATTGTTTTGTGCTATATAAACATTATATCATTGTGGTTATCAAGCTAAAACTCGTACATGCATCAAAATGTGAATTTGACGAAATAAAGAAACACGAAATTGAATAGATGCATTAAAGTTTACAAGTGATGGGGTGAGCCCGGTTTAGAATCTTGCGCAAGTGAGTTGCGAACCCTAACGTGGCACGGGAAGGTATTTCGGCTCTTATCGGTGTAGGTGATATAAGGTTGGTAGTACGGGTGTCACAACATAGACCGTTCCCTTGGGACAGACCGTGTGTCACAACTCGGGTACGTAACCCTGGTGCGTGAGCATCATTGGTAGTTACAGGAAGTAACATTTGAATATTTGACCAAGAAAGAGTCAGAATTGCCTGTGGCCATTGCTTAGCGGTTGAGTGGAAATAGTACTCCGCGGGGAGTTACTTAAACTTATCTGATAAACTAAATCTATGAGAATTTAAAAAGAAAAGTGGGCATTTTCCTTGTGATGAAATACTGCTTCCGTTTGCCATTTTTTTATTATTATCTATTGTTATTTTTTCAACTGATAGCATTCCTGTTATGCTTATTAAATGCTACCTGTTATTCTGTTACTACACATTATTCATTAATTGTGAGTATTATTATCAGGGTAGGTATTTTCGGATTGTAGTATCTTATTGAGCTCGTCGCTCTTTGGCATTCCCGTTGCCCTGGCGTTTCATGCCACGTACCGAAGAAACTAAAGGAAACACCGAGGTGTTGGAAGGCAACATTCAACCCTGGTTAGCTTGAAGCGTGCCAAAATTCCATGAACCATTTTTTTTGAGTTTTCTAGTTTTTCTCTAGTCTTTTTACATTTGTGTACTAAGACAAAATTTTAAGTTTGATTGGAGTTGCAATTTAAGAATTTTTAGTTTCCGTGTTGTTAATTCATGAATAATGGTAAATTTGGTGGCAACATTGATAAGGATTCTCAATTAAGAAAATTGATTTTAAGTTTTAAACCCTATCATGATGTCTTCAAATTTTGGGGCATCACATGGTGAATATGATGCACCATTAAATGAATTTTGTGCACAACATAGCATTATTTACCAAACTACAGCACCCTATTCTCCACAGCAAAATAGAATTGCTGAAAGGAAGAATAGAACCCTAAAAGAAATGATGAATGCCATGTTACTAAGTTTAGGCTTACCATAGAACTTGTGGGGGGAAGCAATATTGTCTGCTAATTATGCTCTTAATAGAATACCCCACAAGAAATCTAACAGCACTCCTTATGAATTATGGAAAGGTCGACCACCTTCCTACAAATACTTAAAAGTGTGGGGGTGTTTGGCAAAAGTTGAAGTTCCTATTCCTAAAAAGACTAAGATTAGACCATGTAGACACCCCATTTTTTTGACCCCTTAGACTCGAGGATGTCACGGTTGGCTGGGAGTGATGTGTTATCTCTTGCTCTCGTAGTTCAGTCGAGTCGGTGGCGCGCAGCTCCCCGCCGCTCCCCGAACCCTCTTCTCTACTACCTTTGTTCGCGAACGGACTCTTTTCTCTTTTTTCTTTTTTTTTGAGGAGGTCCCTGTGGTCCGGATCTATCTCTATGTTTGTCTCCGGAGTTCTCCGTTTTTGGTTTTTGCTCTTCTGTTTTATAGTCCGAGAAACACTGGGCCTCTCCGTGGCAGTCACCGATACCACTTCACCCGCATTACCCTTGGATTCATTTTGGCTTTTTTTTGTTCTTGGGCATTCATTTTTTTTTTTTTTTGTTTTTTTTTCAAATTTCCCTCTGTTTCCTGGGTTGGGAAGATCACTTTTGGGAGGGGAAGATCCATTTAACCCCCAGTTTTTTTTTGCTTACCGTTTTTGCTCGCCCTTTGGGCCAATGTTGAACACTTTTGGTTTTTCTTTTTCTTCCAACATCTGGGTGATCGAGGACACAGGAGGACCCGGCGAACCGACACATTAGAGTTTTATTTTTACTTTATTTTTTTATTTTGTTGGCTCACTATGTTATGTTGCTAATTATTCTCCATTACCTTGGAACCTTGTTGAACATCACGAACCTTGTTGCTGGTTGGTACTACCTCTCTCAATACTTCTCTTTTGCTTTAGTTTTTTGCATGCTAATTGCCATACTTGTGATCATAATTTGGCCATGTTTTGTACTGAAAAAGATGCTATTTTTGGGAGCATTGTTTTTCAATTCCAAAGTTGATACTTGTTAGTTTATGTATTTTATTACCATACCATAGAGAAAGCGGGCACCACGTATGCATTGCATCTTTGCATGTGTTGCATTAGGCATCATTCTTAGGATCATGCATAGTTTGGATTTCTTTTTTTAGTTTTTTGTTTTTTGGTTGGAGTACTTTTTGAGTTTTTATCCTTGCATGCCTGCATCGTGTGTGAATGAAATGTACATTTAGCCATGGCATATGTTAATGTTATGTGCTTATATGTATGCTGTGCCTGTGGGTGGGAGTTATTTAGACCAAAAATAGTAGATTGCGTGTTTATTGGTTATGCTCAAAATAGTAGTGCATATTGGCTTTATAAATCAGAAATACCTGATATAAATGTGAACACTATTATAGAGTCAATGAATGCTGTGTTTTTTGAACATGTCTTTCCTTACAAGAAAATATATGAATTAAGTTCACAGAAAAGAACTTATGATTGTACACAAAGTCAAGAGACTAATGACAATCAAACTCAAGAGACTAATAATGGTCTTGACCAACAGGATTTAACTGATGATGGACTCAGACGAAGTAAGAGAGTAAAAACATCAAAATCCTTTGGTCCAGATTTTCTGACATACCTGTTAGAAAATAAACCTCAAAGCTTTAAGGAAGCAATGACAGGTCTTGAAACACCTTTCTGAAAGAGACTGTTAATAATGAAATTGAATCCAATATGCAAAATCATACTTGGGAATTGGTGGATCTTCCACCTAGTTCTAAACCTCTTGGATATAAATGGATATTCAAGAGAAAAATGAAAGCAGATGGTTCAATAGACAAGTATAAAGCAAGACTTGTAGTAAAAGGTTACAGACAGAAGGAAGGTCTGGACTATTTTGACACATATTTTCCTGTGACAAGAATAACATCCATCCCCATGCTTATTGCCATAGCTACGTTGTATAATTTAGAAATACATCAAATGGATGTTAATACAGCTTTCTTAAACGGTGATCTAAATGAAGAGATCTATATGGAGCAACCCGAAGGGCTTGTAGTGTCGGGGCAAGAAAAGAAAGTTTGTCGGCTTGTAAAATCTCTTTACAGATTAAAACAAGCACCTAAGCAATGGCATGAAAATTTTGATTATGCTATGCTTACTAATGGGTTTACGATAAACGAATGTGACAAGTGCGTCTATGTTAAAAACACTGACCAAGGATATGTCATAGTTTGTCTTTATGTAGATGACATGCTTATCATTGGAAGCAGTCAAAACATAATCAAATCAACTAAGCAAATGCTTAATAGAAGATTTGATATGAAAGATATGGGGGTCGCAAATGCTATATTAGAAATGAAAATTACTAAAACATCTGACATATATGCATTATCTCAATCACATTATATTGAGAAAATTCTTGGTAAATTTATCAAGGATGATATTAATGTAGCTAGAACACCTGTAGACATCAATCTTTATTTATCGAAAAATAAAGGTGATGCGGTGTCTTAGTTAAAATACTCCCAGATCATTGGAAGCCTAATGTACCTAATGAATTGTACTCATCCTGACATAGCTTATGCAGTCAGTAAATTGAGTAGGTAGACTAGTAACCCCAGAGAAGACCATTGGAAAGCGATCATTCGGGTTCTTAGATATCTAAGGTTTACCCGTGATCATGGTTTGAACTTTACTCGATATCCAGCAATACTCGAAGGTTATTGTGATGCCAATTGGATATCAGAGACTAAAGATTCAAAATCCACTAGTGGATATGTCTTTACTCTGGGAGGCGCTACTGTTTCTTGGAAATCCACGAAACAAACATGCACTGTGCGATCCACAATGGAATCTGAGTTCATTACTTTAGACAAAGTAGGAGAAGAAGCAGAATGGCTTCGTCACTTCTTAGAAGACATTCCAATATAGCCAAAAACTGTGCTAGCTATTTGCATTCATTGTGATAGTCAATCTGCAATAGGCAGGGCACAGAATCATATGTATAATGGTAAGTCACGACATATTCGTCATTGACATAATACTGTCAGGCAATTGCTCTCAAATGGAATAATCTCAATAGATAATATAAAATCTAAAGAGAATATTGCGGATCCGTTAACAAAAGGTTTGACTAAAGAGCAAGTGTATAGTTCATCGAAGGGGATGGGATTAAAGCCTATTACATAATAGTTATCATAATGGTAACCCTACTTATATGACTAGAGATCCCAAGAACTAAGTTCAAAGGGACAACTAAGTTATGTGTGGCTCGCCAGAAATCACCAAGGGATTAAAATTCCCTACCCATTCCTATGGTGAGAGTAATATCTACAACATATGTTGTATGCAAGGGTTTAAGGATAAGCTTTGCTTTTAATGATTACTTATATCTTGATTTAGGTATAAAAATTAAGACGAGTATAAGGAGATACTCACAATAAAAATCACTTGTATGAGTGTCGAACTAGGGCCGGTTCTATGAGAATGAAGAGGCTAAATTCTCTAGAAACACTCATGAAAACCAGGAGCGTTCAAGGCCAAAATGAACACAACAGTGAGAACCACGATGTGTTAGAAGATATTTTGTGTGAAATCTATTGTCTTGGCTTACACAAACAGCTAAACAATTCAGGGCATTGCGTCTATTGGTTAGCTAGCAAGTCTAATAGGTTATCACTAGGGAAGGTTCAAAGCAGAAAGCTACCTATCCGGATGCAATATATTTTCAAGTTATACTCTTTCGACAAATTCTGCATATTGTTGCATTTTCATTGACTTCAAATTCCATTCATGTGGGGGATTGTTAGAAATGGGTTTTAAAAAAATTTCGAAAATAGAATTTTTTCCTAACTTTGGTCTATTTTTTACGTGGGACCCATGCACCAAAGTTGGTGGGTCTTAGTGGTAATGCGTTCTATGCCGCGTTGTGATTCACGTGATATATTTGGTTTCTCAAAACCATTATCGGGTGAATAGAAAATTGAAGCCAAAGTGAGCTCTATGGAAATGAAGTTTTGGTGGAAATTTCTTAAAGGTATGGTTTAAGGCTTGCCCCACATTGGTTTGGTGGGAAGAGTTTTGTGGGTTTATAAGGCATGGGTTTGGAACTTGGGGTAAGTCCCAAGGGGCACCCAAGTTTTGTAGAGAGGGAGGTTATGGACAAAATGGGCTAAACCCATTGGACTTAAAAAATCACCACACACGCGTATGCCGCCGCCGCTGTCCATATTCTGAAAGCATCGTGGAGAGGACGAATCTATCTGAAGGACACAGTGTCTAACACTGGACTTGATCAGAATATTGTTCAAGAAATTAATCTAGTAAGTTATTAATTTATTTTCTAGTTTATTATTTATTCAAATCAGATTTTGATTTTGTTTTTGTAACAAAATAAGAATCTGTTTTTATTTATTTTTATTGGTTTGATTTTTGTAATCAAACAATCTCTCTTATTTCCTATTTTTATTTTGTATTCTGTTTGTTGTTTAGTACACAAACATAATTTATTTCATTACAAACAATCTGTTTTTCTTTTGTATTCCGTTTGTTGTTTAATACAGTGAAGATTGTCCAACAATATTTATATAATTTTCTTATTCAAAAAATCATATGAATATGACATTTATGAAGTAGGTTAGGTTGGCATAGAAATTGTCAATCAAAGCATAGGGAAAATGTTTGGGATCCCTTTGGGGATGACCCACACCCCCAAAGTGATTTTGACCCTTTATGTGTGGGGTCCACATCATGAATGGTTCAGATTTGTGGGGATGGGAATCACAATCATTACTCTCTAGTTATAGTTGTCCCACGGGTGATGTCTTTTTGAAAACATGTTTGCACATATCTGCTTATAGCATTCATATTATTTTAAACCGTTGCAATGACACCCTCCCATCTACACACTTTTCAATTTGCTTTTGTTTTTATGCTTTTGGACTATAAGTTCCTTAAAGCATCTTCAAGAGATTTTTTAAATGAGACTTATTAATTATTATAATTAATATTACTCCCTCCGTCTCAAAATAATAATCCCTTTTAGGGAATCCAACTTTTTTTGGTAATATAATTATTGTACTTTAAAAAATTGATTTTCCAAAATTACCCTTTGATAGTACATTTCTTGGAGAATATAAATGTCATAATTGTACTTTTTATATTGTTAATGAATTTAAAAGAAGGACAAAATAGGAAATTTATATTATTTTTGTACTTGATTTTTGAAAATGGACTAATATTTTCGGACAATGAAACATGAAAGAAGGAACTAATATTTTGGGACGGAGGGAGTATCATATTTTAGTCATTTCAATGGGTTAGCTGTTATAATAGCTATTTTAACAAAATTCTTCAACATTAGCAACATTTGAAGAGCCTTGGGAGGCTCTTTAAATAATTGGGCAAATTCTATTAAACCCCCACAAACTATTATTTAAACCCAACAATTATCCCCCTCAAATTATTTGAATTTGAACATTAAGTCCTTTTATTAGTCATCTATTAGATATTTAGATGAAAAATTGTCATGTGTTGTGCACATGATATCTATTTTACGAAAGATAAAATAGGAGAATTTGGTCATAAAATTTAATATAATCATCATGTGCACAACACATGACAATTTTTCATCCAAATATCTAACAGATGTCTAACAAAAAAAATTTAATGTTCAAATTCAAATAGTTTGAGGGGGGAAATTGTTGGGTTTAAAACATTACGAGGTTAAAGTATAAATGGTCGAAAGTTTGAGGGGATTTAATATAATTTGCCCAAAATAATTTGCATGTATAAATAGGTAAAATAAATAGTAGCGTTGGAGTACATAGATAAAAAAGGAATTAGGCAAAATAAAAAAAAATTATCTTTTTTTATATTTTAACTAGTAAAAAATGAAGAGTATGGTTAGAGTTGCTCTAAGATTTTATTGTCAAACAATAAGTATACAAATTTTGATGTAATAAAGACAAGGGTAAATTACGAGAAATTCTATTTACACATCATTATTTCTCTCAGTGCACACTTGTAACATGCTCGGGGAGTACCCGCGCGCGTTAATAGTTCGAATCCTTGATTATCTTTGATCTAGTCTCGCGAGTGCAATATGAAACATAGATGAGAGTTTAGATTTGGCAACTTTTTATGAAAAACCCGTTTTAATACGAAATATTTGCCAAAAATGGACCACATCACCAGATCTTAGAATTGTCACCTAATATTTTTTAAAAAATTGGGAAATCCGTAACTTGTGCTAAGGCCACTGTTCGTCATAACCAAGGATGCTTGGCTCGGAACTTTAGGTATAAGAGGGGAATGTCATTATTTGAGTACCACCGCTTATCTGATCAAAAATCAGTCTCTACTAAATCATGATATGAGTTTTATTTACTTTATATGTTCATATTCTGACTATTAAATAAGTCCTAAAATTTACTATGTGAAGCATACAAGTATAGACTAAGTCATTAATTTTGAAACAACATGATTTCATATGTTTTGAAAGCGTTTTGAAGATTTACAATCCAAAGAAATTGAGTTTACAAATATAAAAAATCAACATTATCCCAAATTAAGCGACACAACCTCCATCTACCGGCATTCATATAGTCATATCAAGTAAGCAAGTAGCCACATGATAGGATGCTTAAACATAGTAAAAAAAACACACACACACAAGCGAGATGCTAAAACATAAAAACTTACATATTTACCGATGTCCCGCGAACAGTTACAAAGCAAAGTCAGTGAAATATGCATGATCTTGTATACAAAATCCTAATGCAATTCACACATGAAATGCAACTAAAGATTCGGCTTCTAAGATATGATATGTGAACATCTCAAGAACATGAGGTAGTGCACATAATCACATAAGAATTGATAAACATTTACAAATACAAATTTAACCGAATCAAGATGCATGAAACATGGATATAAAGGATAGATAGGATGGAAAACCAAACATAATGCTTATTTACAAATAAGGAAAGCAAATAAAGGAACGAGATAAAAAGAAGCAAGGCGGGAAATTATTACAACACTTTGAATAAATAATTACAAACCAAATGAGAGAGAAAGAATACTACAATAAATTTTTAAAAAAAATCCTCACAAAACACTCAAAGGGAAATAAAAGAGAACCTTCATGTGCCTTGAAGACCATAGGAGATTGGTGTGAGTAACACTGGAAGACTATGTCATTTCATCCAACAGAAGTTAATCGACCAGCCAAATAGGTCGGCCGGCCAACTAGGCCTAGCAAAACTTGTCTTGTTGCAACACTAAGAAAAACACAAACAAAGAATATGGAGGTGGCTCAACTAACCACTCCCGGTTAGATTAAAACAAAAAAACAAATATAAAATACATAGTGCAAGATTATAATAAAACTAATATGAAACTAAAATAAGAAAACAAATATAAGATAGAACATGCAAGATTACAACAAAACCAACATGAAATTAAAATAAAAAAAAAACAAGTATAAGATAGAATATGCAAGATTACAACAAAATTAACTTGAAACTAAAACAAGAAAAACAAATATAAGATAGGACATGCAAGATTACAACAAAACTATTATGAAACTAAAACAAGAAAACAAATATAAGATAGGACATGCAAGATTACAACAAAACTATTATGAAATAAGAGCAAGAAAATAAATATGAGCTACATTAACCACTTGGATTACAATAAGACACTATGAAATAGAAAGTAAGAAAATAAATATGAACTAAACTAACCACTTGGATTATAACAAGACACTATGAAATAGAAAGCAAGAAAATAAATATGAGCTGAACTAACCACTTAGACTACAACAAGACACTATGAAATAGAAATCAAGAAAATAAATATGAGCTAAACTAACCACTTAGACTACAACAAGATACTACGAAATAGAAAACAAGAAAATAAATATGAGCTAAACTAACCACTTGGATTATAACAAAACACTATGAAATAGAAAGAAAATAGATATGAACTAAGCTAACCACTTGGATTATAACAAAACACTATAAAATAGAAAATAGAAAAATAAAAATGAGACAGAAAATATATGAAAATTGAAGACTTGAAGTTCACCTTTCAAAGAAAGATTCCAAACTTCCTCTTGATCACCCTCAAGGTTATGATGTATACTTTGAAATTTCAACGAGATGTTTCAAGTTCTAGCTTTTATGGAATTTTGGATGGTTGAAAAGGCTCTTTTGCTCTCAAAATAACATAAGATTTTTCAAAATCAATTTCTTGCCCTCAAGATTTTTAAAACAAAAATTCTCTTAGCCAAAATTTTTTCTCTCTCTTTTTGAAACACAATTTTCTTCTCAAAATTTTTTCTCCTCTTTTTATTTTTTCCTTCAACGAAATAAGGTTGCATTTATAGACTTCAAAAACACCGAAAACACCCAAAACACATGGCTAGCTATGTGATATTTCCAAAAACACACGGTTTGCCATGTGGTATGAGTGCTGATTTTTCAAAACTGCTAAATTTCCCATGAAAGAAAAAATTCTGAAAAATATTTTTGAATAGATCTAAAATAATTTGGCCAAAACGGGGTGTAAGGTTGGAATTAAACCTTAAACTCGATTTTTCTACTAAGAAATTCATAAAATAGCACATTCCAATTTTCATCATTGGGTGTTCGGAAAAAAGCGTCCAAGTCTTAGGACCGGTAAAAATGGGTTGTCTACAGCACCATTTACTATGCTTTTTGGGAGCCGCTATTCCCACTTTACTTTGCTCCAAATACACTCTTCCCCCCCCTCTCCTTATTGTACATAGTTACATTAATACCCTTGAAATTTTAGTTTTTTTTTAGTGTATTTTGTGTAAAAGGGTATTAATGTAACTATGTGTAGTAAAAGACAAAGAATGGAATGTATTTGTAGCAAAGTGGAATGAGAATAGGGGCTCCCTTTTTTCTAATTCCTATTGTATCCCTCAACTAAATTACTCTTTTAGACATATTCAAAAACACTAATCTCTCAATTCACACACCCCACCAGCCACCATCGGCACAGCCACAGACACAACCATCACCATTGACCATAGCTACCGCAGTCGTCGATACCCCTTCTCCAGCATCCATTTCTTCTTCTACTCTAGTGTCGCCTCCATCTCCGTCTCCACCTTCTCCTTATCTTCTTCTTCTTCTTCTCCTCCTAGATCTGGGGTGTCAAGCTAGGAGGTTAGATCTTAGGTTTAGGATGGCGGCAACAACCACGACCACCAATCCAGCCTTCTTCTTCAAATCTCTCTCTCCCTCTCTCTTTCTCTCTTTTTCTCACTGTGTCGTGAAGGTTGTAGGGGTGGAAAGATTGTGGAAGTGACGGGTTGTAATGGTGGAGAGCAATGTTAGAGAAAGACTGAAGAAGGGCAACAAGGCTGAGGAGGTTGATTGCAAAAATAATAGAAAAAGAGGGCTCGAAAGGACGATTGTAGACGGCGATGGACGGAATTACATAGGTGCGCGAAGAGGTGATGGCGAGATGGTGCCAGCAATGGTGTGGTAGTGAAGGGAGTAGTAAGGGGGGCTGTTAATTGGAGAAGGGATGCCAACGGATGACAGTTGATTATGGCAACGGCGGCGGTGAGGGCGGTAGCAATGGATAGTAATGTTAAGTTAGGGTTAGGGATTGTGATAAGGAAGAAACGGGTATTTTGGTATTAATTGTAAATTAATTGAGTGAATTGAAAAAAAATAAAATATTCAGATGGAGTGTGATGTGTACTAAATAAATGGTGTGTACTGAGATAAATGATGGCGTGCCTATAAAATTTCCCATAAATTACACATCTCTCTTTTGAGATTTGGGAAGAATATAATTAGCCTCATATTTTTTAAATAATTACATTGATCTCTTTTGAGATTTTAATTCACATAACAATTATATAATTTTTTTTATCAATAATTTGTTAGTTGTATGAATGAAAAACAAAATGTTATTGTCATTTCTTTTCTAATAAAATATATTTTTATTTTTATTTATTTCAATGTTTACCAAAGTTGTTAATCCTGTATCGGACAAAGTACTATTTTTTCAATTGGTATGGTATCTATCGGTACTAGTATAATTTTGGGTACCATTTCGGATTTATTGCAAAAATATTATATATGCATTAAAATATTATCTAGTAGTAAATAATTTAAATATATAATATATTTAAGCATATAATTTAACCATCCAAAGTTGTATTGTTTTGTTTTCTTAGAATAACAACATATATCATAATATATATAATAGGACGCTCGGCCCATAAGTCCAACTTTGAATTTCCAACATATATATATATATATCCTTTGCTGTTATATGCTTCCTAGCTTCCTCTAAAACCTTCGATTTCCATGAACACATGGTAGGTTTGTGGATGGAGAGAGAAAGAAAGGTCTTATCTGTCAAATTTTTTTTTATCCTATCTGTCAAAATCTTTTTTTTATCTATTCAAAACCCATCTCTCTCTCTCTCTATATATATATGCGCGCGTGTGTGTGTATTAGAATTTGAATAGATATAATAATAAATTGAACAGATAGAAAAAAGTAATCTTGTTGAATTTGAACAAATAGGAAAAATAGTGTTGGCTTATTTTTCCTACGAAGAAAAATATCATAAATGCGAGCATGCCAGCAATGATTGAAAAATCCTTACAGATTAAATTCATGCCAATTATCAATCGATTGCGTTGACGATTCTTTTATCTCAATAAAGAGGATTTCAAAAATTGCCAAGTGTAGACAAAAGAAAAACTAAAAAAAGAAGAGAGGGAGACAAATAAAGATGATTGAGTAAATAATCGAGGTGATTGAGTGAATAATCAAAGTAACCATTAATTTACCTCTATTTCTATGCTTCGAAAAGGAAGTGCTGAAAGTAAAGTGCAGAACATAAAGTGCAAGAAATATAAATGACAAGACAAATAGAAATCAATTGTCTTTGATTTGAGTTGGATCCTTACGATGTAGCCATGAAAGGCTATTTATAGGCAATGACTTATAGGAAAAAAAAAACTACCTCATAACTATTCTATTCTTCCGTCTTCGCCACTTCATACTCCATGATTTTCCACTTTATCTCTATATCTCCACAACTTCTTTCAACATTCACTTGATGCTCCATGTTCTCTACTTTGTCCTACATCATCTTTTCACATGTATTTATTACATCATAACGTTTCCATATGTATTTAATATTTCATAACTTCTCATAACTTCCAAATGAGTAGGAGAGTATCACATGTCCTGCAATTATATAAATAATAACTAATAATAAAAAGGGTGAATTACACTAACAGTCCTTATAGTTTGGAGCTTGTGTCACTTTGGTCCCTAACCTTTCAATTGTGATACATTTGATCCTAAATTTTGAATCTCGTTCCAAATAAGGACAATTAAAGACACAGTCTTCTTTGCAAACGGAAAATGCTCAATTTTCAAGTGCAAAACCATCAATTTGATAAAAATATAAACTAGTTTGACAAAAATAAATGTTAAAATGTTATTTTTTAATTTTTAAAAATTATTTCTACTAACCAAAGATAAAATTATATAAAACCAATAAATCTTTTACATTTTTATTTTTTACCAAATTCATTTTTAGAATTTGTTTGGATGATGATGATCATGTAATGGGTGGTTGTTTTTGTTAATGTTTTTGGATGGTTATCATATAATAGATGGTTGTTTTTGTTGTTAACAATATGTTTGGATGGTTATCATGTAATTGATGGTTATTAGGCTTTTATTGTGTAATTGACATGTTTAATATATGAAATATTTTTAGTTTTCGATTTTTTGATCTAATGGATTGGTTTAATAATGACATCAAAGTTGTCGTCATATTTGAATTTTGAAAAAAAAAAAAAACTAATTTAATGAAAATAAATATCAAAAAAATATTTTTTAAAAATTATTTTTACCTTCCCAAAAGATAAAATTATAAAAAACTTTCAAATTTTTTTTTTTACCAATTTAAGTTTTAGTTTCTTAGAACAAATTTCTGAAAATAGATTCTGAAAACTAAATCAAACAAAACTTCATAACCAAAAAAATGCCGGCGTTATTCATTAAAAATAAGGCCATTACATTTCAAACAATATATAAGTTAACCAATACAAAATAAATTGTATGACGACTTTACCCTTGAAATGAACCATTTGCAAAGGAAACATCTTTGATTGTTCTTGAATAAGATTTGAAATTTAGGATCAAATGTATTACAATTGAAAAGTCAGAGACCAAAGTGGTATAAGCCCTAAACTATAGGGATTATTAGTGTAATTTGCCCTAATAAAATTACGGACTTATGGTGCCAACATTACCCCCTGCGGCCCTTAAAAATGATGTTCACTTGAATTTTTGAAGGACTAAACCAAGTATATTGAGCAACAAAGTGCTTCGAATAACATCAACAAAGTGTCGTTAGACAATCTTCACTGTATTAAGCAAATGAATTTTGACAAACAAAATTCTGTTCGAGTACTAAACGTTGAACCAAAATAAAATGAATAGGATGAATTCTATTTTGTTACAAAAACAAAACAGAATTTGGAAAATATAAAAGAAAATAAACCACAAAAATGGAAAAGTACTTACAGAATTATTTTTTCGATAACAGATCAAGTCCAACATTCAACACTGTTTTCTTAAGACAGATTTGTCCTCTCTAAGGTGCTTTCAGAATATGGATGACTATTTTCCAAGATAAAATGATCGACGACAATTAGTAGCAGCACTACAAACTAATTGCGCAGCGAACACACTTTGTGTATATACTCTCTCTCAAAGAAATGAATGTAGAAATATGCAGGAAAAAGTACGAAAATTGAAGTAATTTGAACAAATGGAGGACTACCTATTTATAAAAGAAATGGTGGCTGTTCAGGACACAAATGAACATGTATGGAACCTATTTGGGTTAGAGGAAAAGCTAGAAAGGAGTGTTTGGACCAAACTACCAATGCTCAGAAACGTTGGGGTCAATTTGGAAATAATTTTGAATTTCAAACATAAATTTAAATTTCAAATAGTAGGAATTTAAATAAAAAAATAAAATTCAAAAGTTGTTGGCCAAAAAAAATAAGCATTAGGCTAGACAACACCAAGCCCAACCCAACCTCACACCTGGTCTGGTTCGGATGGGTGGGTGGCCTGCGACAAGAGCATGTGTGTGGTTGTTTTTTAGTCCAATGAGTCAAAACCCACTTAACCCATAACCTCCCCTTCCATAAAACTTGGGTACGTCTTGGGGCTCTCCCCCAGATGCAAACTGAAGGCTTATAAACCCACAATGTGTTTGCCTACCCAAGCAATGTAGGACAAGCTTTTCTTCATCTCTTATGGAAAACTAACCAAAACACCATTTTCATGGAGCTCATTTTGACATCGATTTCCCATTCACCCAATAATAGTTTTAAGCAACCAAATATATGACGTGAATCATTATGCAGCAAAGAATGCGTTGCCACATAGACTCGCCAACTTTGGTGCATGGGTCCCACTTCAAAAATAGGCCAGGGTTTAGGAAAAACCTGTTTTTAGCCAAACAATTTGTAACAAGTGCTTCGAATAACATAACAGCATCAATAAAGTGCTTCAAATGAGCATTAAATTATGGCTACATGTCTCAAATTCTATATGTATGCCTTGAAAGGATATTATATATATATATATATATATGTTTCGAATCAACATCAATCCTTCTAAGAAAATAAAACAATTTTGTTTTACTCGTACTTCAATCACTTAGAAAACTAGGAACCTTTTTGAAGTAGGTTGATGTTGCTTGCACGTAGAATAATTCAAAACCTTATATTTCAAGGCAAAGCCGGTATCCAAACATGATTCATCTTATCAAGCTGTTACACATGCTGACTATTAACATTACAGACTAATAACAAGCTTCGAAGGTATTATAGAGGACCAAACATATGTTTTATAAGCCTTGACAGAAAACAAAAATCATCTTTTGAATGTGCTTACTACATACTTCAAAGACTAATAAAGCTTCAAAGGTGTGCAAGAATTGCACATTTTATTCTTCACACAGCTTCATAAAGGAGCAACATTCATCTATCAAGACAATGAATAAAACAAACAAGAAAAGGGGTACATGGAAAGAGCTAGCTTCGAGGCATATCCTACTTTAACAAACCCGCATATTTTCATATCTGGTTTTGCAAACAAAAGTACCATCCAATAAATGGTTGGTTTTCAATCTTCGAAGCTTGAATTTTTACTCAAAGCATTATTTAAAGCTCCATTAAAGTAGTACAATGCTTTTGAAAATTATTCATGCTGTGTAAACCAATAATTGGTTTTTACTTTTGAATGTAGCTTTATCAAACTATAGTTGGCTTTGTATTTTCAAACAATGGCGTTATTAATTTCAGCTCGAATGCAATAACTTCGAAGTAAAATAGTGCCTTCGAAGTATTTCCTCCATTTTCCATTTGAACTTCATTTTGCCATTCCATTCAAACTTGAAGTTGGCATCCAGTTTGTGTACCTTTGAAGCAACGTCTAAAGACTTTGAAGCACATTACAATTAACGCCGACATAGTTCTATGGCCTTTACTTCAAAGCACACGAGAACAATATATGATTTCATAAGGCAACTTCAAAGCACATTACTATGCCACCATAGTTCGATGGTTTAACTTCACAGCACATGGGAAAAAATATTTCATAAGGCAACTTTGAAGCGCATGATATCATGGTTCATCGATTAGCTTTGAGGCTCTTGGTATGTGCCAATTAAAATAGACCATTTGGATGATATTTAATTCATTTGAAGCTCTTAGCTATGCAGCCATTGAAGCACTTAATTTGTCCATTCTTTCTAATAAATTATGCCAACATAATTTTATGGTCTTAATTTCTAGACTTCTTAATCAGCAACAACCAAATATTGGTGGCTTCGAAGCACTTCGAAACACAAAATATTTAAAGATAATACTTCGAAGCACAAGAATGTTTAAGGAAAATGCTTCGAAATAAGTTGAAGTTGTTTTCTTTTCAAGCAATTTGCAACCTCTTATTTTCAAGAGAGCCAATATTCAAACATGACTCACCTTTCATTCCTTACTTCTTTATAAATATGTACTAATGAATTTTGGCCCTTCGAATGAGTTATTCTAGGAAGTGGCCCATATCTTCCTTTGAATAAAGAAATGATTATTGTTCAAAACCAGAACCCTTTTGTTCCTATGAAATGGCCAAAGTTGATAAGATCTAACAGTACAAGCACAAGTGATTAAACCAAAATTGCATATGTTCTCCTTGTTAGCCACATTTGGCTAATTACACAGTGCCAATTTCAGATAGTACACATTATTTGACTTGTCCATAATTTTTCGAAGTGGTCTCTTCTTTGAGAGTTCAAATTAGTAGTCATGGTTTTTCGGCTAGTTATAAATTTTAACTTGCAGCCGCTATGATTGACTACTAAAAATGGCCATGACAATTTTAAATTGATTGGCCACTTGTTTGCTCTCTTAATGTAAAATTCAATGAACATACTTTCAGAAACCATTTCATCAAAATCAAGTTTTGATGTGATCCACAAATCCAAAATAAATTTTAAACAACAAAAGCTATCACATAAAAGAGCTTTAAAAATTCATATACCTTGACATTTTGAACAAACTCAAAAATTCGGATTCATGAACATTGGGTTGTTCATCATTCTTAGCCATATTTGGCTTAAGAATATATTCTTCTACCACTTGAATTTCATCATTTCTTGGTCTAATGGGCTGTTTTTCTATTTTAGCCATTAATGACTTATGAAAATCCTCCATAGGAATCCATGATTTGACTCTCAAGGAATGGGTTTTTCAACCCCCCAAGCCTTATATGAAACATCATTTTTAACAATGCTTGGCTCAATAATATGCTCTTTAGTCATGTTATTTTCATAAATTGGCTCTTTAAAAATGGGTTTCTTGACCTCCCGAGCCATTGATGAAGCTGACTCTTTTCCAATTTCAATCGTTATTGACTTGGAAAAAATCTGATAACACTCACCAATTGCAACCATTAAAGACTCGGTAAAAGACTTAGTAGTGAGAGTTACAAACTCGTTTCTCTATTGGTGAATTTTGATATCAAGTTGATGAATTTTTTAAATTAAATGGTGTCTTTTTTCTTCCACCAAATAATATTGTAATGTATGAAGTTTGTTTTATCAAGAAAATGGATCTCTTTTTGAAGATCCAAAATTTTTTGTTTATTCCCGAAGGGTTTCATCTAGGCTATTTGGAATGAATGAATCCAATTCATTTTTCATTTCTTACACTTGACGTCCTATTAGGTGTGTCAAACAACTGTTGGGTTATTTTTCCTAGGAAGGAAAATATCATAAATGTGAGCGTGCCAATAAGAATTGAAAAATCCTTATAGATTAAATTCAAGTCAATTATCAATCAATTGCATTGACGGTTCTTTTGCCTCAATGAAGAGGACTTCAAAATTGTCAAGTGCATAGAAAAGAAAACTAAAAGAAAAAGAGAGGGAGATGAAGAAAGATAATTGAGTGAACAATTAAAGTAACTATTAATTTACCTCTACTTCTATGTTTCGAAAAGGAAGTGCTGAAAGTAAAGTGCAGAACATAAAGTGTAGGAAATATAAATGACAAGAAACTAGAAAGTAATTGTCTTTGATTTGAGCTAAATCTTTACAATGTAGCTATGAAAGACTATTTATAGGCAAAGACTTGTAGGAAAAAAACTACCTAGTAATTACCCCATTCTTTCATCTCCTCCACTTCGTACTCCATGATCTTCCACTTCATCTCTATGTCTCTATAACTTCATTTAACCTCCACTTGATGTTCTATGTTCTCCATTTTGTCCTCCATCATCTTTCTACATGTGTTTAATACTTCATAACCTTTCCACATGCGTTTAATACTTCATAACTTCTCATAACCTCTAAATGAGTAAGAGAGTGTCACATGTCTTGTAATTATATAAATAATAATTAATAATAAAAACTGCAGATTTATGGTGCCACAAATAGGCTTGGTGAATTTTAACAGATAGACACAAATTTGAATAGATAGATTCAAAAAATTCAATAGATAAAAAAAAATTCAACAGATAGGTTAAAAATAAAAATTTCAATAGGCAATAGGTAATGCCATTTTGACTAATAAATTTTCAACAAATGTCCTTATGGTCCCAATAATTTCACCATTGTCCTTAAAGGCTTACATCGGTAGGAATATGGATTTATTACAAATTTTTTCCATAAAATAAAACAAAAAATTCAAAAATTCATTTTTGCTTGCATACTGTTCAATTCTGCAGAAATTACATTTTCTAGTCGGTATTGTTTGATATTTACGCAATTGGCCGGTATTCATCGAGAGATTAACTTGAATGGTATTGACTTATTTATATTCCATTTTTTTTTTGGTGTGGTATGTACTAACCGGTATGGTACGAGATTGACAACTATGATGTTTACTCATCGTTTGTATTAGTTTCAGTCAATTTAGTTTTATTAAAAGAGATGTCAGTCTTAAAATGGATGTCAAAAGTCTAAGGCTAATTGTATTTTCTCAAACCTCAAGATAGATGAGGTGCAATTTGTCCTCAAAATGCCTTTAGCTTATTTTTTAAAACTTTAAAATTGCATAATTTTTTACGTAGATATTTGTTTTTGACAAAATTATATTTTGGAATCCTTTTGGAAAAATATATCAAATAAGATCTATGTTAACTACAAAATTTCGGAAATAAAAACATACAATAAAATTTCAATCTAAATTAATGTTATAATAGTAAAAGTTCACTTGGTTAATGTTAGATTGAATAGTGAAATTATGTTACTACCATCATAAGGATCACACCATTTTTTGATTTTTCATATGAAATTTTTTAATAATGTAAATATAACAATCAAATACCAAAAATTAATATATAAAAAAAATCGACTAGCTCTTCTTTTTTTCTTTTTTGGTATTTTATTTAAAGGGGGCACTTACAGGCCAATTATGTTCTAGACTTATTTATCTATAAGTCTTATTTTATTTTTCACCTATCAATATCTCTAAAATGCCCTCTCCTCATGTTTTTCATCTCCATTATTCACACTACCATGACTGTACCTTCTTTCGACGGATACCATCTTCGGCGGCCTGCAACCACCTCTGACGATATTTTTTTGGTAATAATTTTTGACAATTTTTCTGTAATTGTTTAAGAAAAATCGACATCCATCTTTACCATGTCACTCTCTCATACTTCCTCAAATTTGATGATAAGAATAAAAATGGAAAAGAAGTAAAAGTATTTAACAATGATAAATTTATCAGTCTATCAATATTTATCAAACTAATTAATCACTTACTCTCTTTCACTATCACACTCACACTTACATACATGCATCATCCCTCTCTTATTTATTCAAAGAAACACATTTATATATTTACATATAAAAAAAGAGTAAGACGAATAAATTTATTACCGTAATAGATTTATCACTGAAAAATATATCAATAAAAAGTTTATCACTATATCAATATTTATCAAATTAGTTAATCACTTGCTCTCTTTCACTAACACACTCACACTTACATACATGCACACTCCCTCACTTATTCATTCAAAAAAAAAAAACACATTCATACACTTATATATACAAAATAGTTTTCTCAGTGATAAATTTATCACTGACACAAATTTCTCCGACATTAGTTTACAAGTAGTTGATAGAGAGAATAAGAAAGAGAGGTGTGATCTGGAGAATTTTTGTATCTTTCATCATTATCATCATCATCTTACAAATCCGAAACAGAATCCAAGATCTTTGATGATAGAGTATAAATTGACAACGGTGGAGTGTAGATCGGAGAAGATAAAGTGTAGATCAGAGATATAAAGTGTAGTCGGATAAGATAGAGTGTAAATTGACAACGGTAGTGATAGCTCAACGATGGTAGTGGTAGATCGACAACGATAAAGTGTAGATTCACGATAGTGAAGGTGGTTGGTGAGCAGTAGCAGTGGTGGCTGACAGTGGATGGTAACTGTGGGTGTGATGGCGGTGGTGGTATGTGGTGGTGGTGTGAAGCTTCATAAATGATTGAGAGAAAAAGAGCGAGAGTGAGTGAGAAAAAGAGATGAGAAAGAGCAACAAGATCGGGAATATATTAGAAAGATAAGAGAAGAGAAGATATTTAATGAGGGTAATATAGACAATTGATGAGTTATTGGTGCATTTAAAGAAAAATGCTAGATTACAAAAGATTTACCGAAATTTTGACCAAATGTCTCACATGAGACTAAGGGGTCTTTTGGATTATAACTCACTTCCCTCTCTTATAAAAAGTTGATTATAATTAGCTTATAATAAACTTTTAACCAAAAAATTGATTATAACCATCTTCCCAAAATAACCCTAACATTACTCGCATTTAAAAGGTTAACAAAACTTAATGATAATGATAATTAAGTTTACTTTATGAGATTGACCCGTAGTAAATCTTTTTGTTTTTATTTTTAAATTGACAACTTGCTTAAATAATAATGAAATAATTGTGAACGTTTCAAAATATATGTAATATGTATAGGACGATGTAAAATACTTTTTAAATTGATAAAATTGTCTGTGGAACTGTGCATTTTTGGAGGTTTGGCGGGGTGGGTGCAGCAAGAGCAATAGTTTCAAAAGGGAAAAAAGATAGAGATGTCAAAAGTTTTATCAAAATTTCTATTAAATGTATCATATGAGTATGGAACTTACATCATATAGGTCCTATGTAAATCACACACTCATAAGAGACATTTAATAAAAATTTTAATAGAACTTTTAAAATCTGTAACGTTACTCTTTCAAAAATTGAACCAATCTTTCAAATTGACCCGACTCGTCAATTCTGTTTAGGCTTGTTTTGAAAAAATAATTAAAAATTATATTTTAACTTTTTTTTTTTTTTTAACAAAGAAGCGAAGTGAGTTAAAAATTAAGAAATGACTTTGGATCCACTCCCAAAACAGGGTTCAATAAAACATACTCACACACACGCCCAATCAAATACCCAACTGTGCATATAAGAATAGTAGAGAGAGAAAACACACTCTCCTCTCGCCTTGCCAATTGACGCAGATCACCGCCGCTAATCGCCCTCGCCTGGTACTCTCTCTCTCTCTCTCTCTCTCCATATTAGCTGTTCTGTTGGTGACCATGTTTTTACATTGCTCTTAATCATAATCCCCAATATATTACTTGCATGGTGTTTAATTGATTTTTTTTATTTTTATTTTTATTTATTTTTTTTTTAGGGTTTTGTACACAAATGAGCCATTTAGTAGCTTAACAAGGACATCTTTCTTCATGTTTTGAAAGGACACTTCTTTTTTCTGTGATAACTCCTCTTTTCTATAATTTTTCTTCTTAAAGTTAGAGATTGAAACCCAGAGAATGAATTGAGGCTTCTTCAAGCAAAGAGTTCGGAAGTTTCTGAGGGTGGTTGCCTCTCTCTGTAGATGCTGGAAAAGAAGCCCATGATTTCATCTCCATCTCCAAAATTCAATCACCATTTGGGTGTGTATGTACTCAGTACTCTGTGTATCTATATATATATATATATATATATGCATAGCTCTGTTTGGTTTTGAGTTGGGTTTGGTTAGGTTTATCGAATTCAGATCCTTTAGAGTGATCCAACCCTTCTGCTGCATCATCCATCATCAACCCCATAACAACCAACTATAATTTTGGATTGTTGGATTTTTAGTCTGCCAGTTTGTATGTTGAATGTTAGATGAATGGACATCTATTTTAATTTTGACTATTTTAGTTAATTATAAATTAGGATTTTTAAATCTTTGATTCAACTTTTGTAATTTAAATCACTTTTTTCTAATTTGCCAATCCGTCTGAAATGCCAAGTCAAAATCGCCATGATTTGCCAATCGCTCTGCCAGTTTTTGATTAAAAAATGGTGGTTTCTAATGGCAAATTTGTCAATCCACCACCGAACACGTTTCTATTTTATTCTTAAACTGCACAGCACCCCGCCGCACACACCCCTACACCACCACAATAACTAGTACGACTTTTCATCTCCAGAATCACTGCCACTGTTGCCATAAACACCACCATCATTACATCACCACCACCACCATCATTCTTTTTACTTAAACCACTATCCTTCTGCCACCACCACCACTACCATTTTACTTTCACAGTATGAAAATTTAAAAATATAATTTGAAAATAAATAAATTTCAAATTTAATATTATACATATCAAAAAATTTACTTTAATTCAATACTTAAATTTTTATTAAAAAATTTTGCAACTTAAAAAATTGAGCATTCAATATATTCTTTTTTGTATTTAATTTTTAATTTATCAACACAGAAACCTCCCTTGTATATTCAAATTCTTGAAACATTTTTGGTGTGCATTGATTAGCATTTTAAAGATGGTGGCTAGATTGAAATTCCCTATCCATTGTGTACGTCAAAACGAAAGTGGACGATGTTGTATTTTGAAAAATTCAGTGTCGCCAATCAAAAAGCTCTGCAGCAAGCTGAGTATCTAGGGTTTTGATGTATTTGGCACAGAGTGTAGGGGTTTAGAGCGCTTTGTCATATCCCGCCAAATTACCTAGACAAAATTGCCTACCAAAAGGAAGCCTTAAGGAAGAGAGGCTAATGGAATATTCCGGAAGTTACTGGAAGACTTGAGAAAATGTGGAAATATGGTACATAATTTTATAATGTACATGGAAGGATTTAGAATATGTTTTATAGCATTTAAGTGAAGATTGGAGGAATGAAAGCAATAGAAGCTTCTAGAACCTCCTAGAGAAATGGAGATGGTAAAAGATCCATGTACCTACTTTTAGAATGAGGTAGATGTTTATATAGATATTTTTAGGGGGATTCTAGAACCCTCTTGTAGGGTAAGGAAAGCTTCCATGAGAAGTTTTTCCATAGTCCTTTTCTTGTATGCTCTGGAATATTCTAGAGAAGGCCTAAGATTCCTATAAATAGGAGGGGCTCATTTGCTCCATCAAGGATCCAAGAATTGTAAAGCTTTCTCATAGTGAATACAAAATTCTCTCAAACTCTTATTGTCTTCTTAACTTGTCTCTCTTCTAAGTTTGTGAGTTAGGCTGAATTAGTATCATTAAGTGAAGCTTGAGATTGTCTAAGTGCTGCACGGATAGCTTGGAAACAACCAAGGCTCTGACACGTGGTATCAGAGCTAACCTAGGGGCACTGTGATGGGGACGGTATATGGGACTTACACCAAGCACTTTCATTGTGGGGTCCGCACCAAGGGTGGTGTTCGCACAGGGCGGGTTCTCATGGGTAGGGGAATGGACAAGCATGGAGGCAGGTAGGGTAATGTCCCCTTGACGAGGGCGTCAGGGATTGGTGGTGGTAGCATATCACGTACCGACTCATTGGGGATGCGATAGTGTTTTTAAAGGCTCAAGGCGCACTAAGGCGCTGAAGGTCTATCGAGGCGCAGGCTTTATTGAAGTAAGACGCACAATCTTAGTAAAAAATAGAAAAATTAACATAGACTAATCATTCATAGTTCTAAGACAATTTGTTTTAAAATAAAAAGTAATCAAAATTCAAGACAAATTATAGAATAATTCTCAAAGCCATGAAAGTGCATATTACATAGCATTCCAATTTTCAAAGATAAAATAATCCACATTCAATAAAAAAAAAAAAAAAAAAAAAAAAAAAACATAAACACCAAACATCCAAAACATAAATATCCAACAAATACTAATATATGTCTTAACACTTAAAAACATCAATATCATAAGAAAGGATAGGTTAGGTCGGTCAATCAATCATCATCCTCAACATCAATGACAAGCAAACTATCATCTTCTCCTCCCTCAGTTGATTTATATCCCTCAACATCTTCCTTCTCTGTGTTATCTAAGCCTGCTTCCTCTTCATCTATTAATTGAAGTGGAGTTAATCTTGATGATTTAGATATCCTTGGTTGTGCCTTTAAGGATTTATATCCCTCAACATCTTCCTTCTCTGTGTTATCTAAGCCTGCTTCCTCTTCATCTATTAATTGAAGTGGAGTTAATCTTGATGATTTAGATATCCTTGGTTGTGCCTTTAAGCGTGAACTTCTTGTTGTACTTGCATGGCTACTTTCTTCTGCTTTAGAAGCTCTAGCAACAGTGGCCCATGTCAAGCCGTCATCATCATCAAACACTGGCTCATTATCTTCATTGGATTCTCCATCCATCCTCCCAAGCAACCATTCATTGCTTTTATCAATATTTTGCAAAGATATGGGATCAAGAGTGTTCCGCATGTTATACCTAAATCTCAATGTTTTATTATATTTGACAAATACTAAATCATTGAGACGTTGTTGTTCCAATTTATTTCTTTTCTTGCTATGAAGCTGCAAGTATTAAAAAAATATTAAATTCTATATAATGAGAATAAAAAATATTTGAATTTAACAAAAAATTAGTTAGAATGTTAAATATTCACATGTTCAAATACACTCCAATTTTGTTCACAACCCGATGAACTACATGTTACACTAAGGACTTTTATGGCAATAGTTTGCAAGTTTGGGGTTTTAGAACCATATGATGCCCACCAATCAGCTGCGATAATCACTAGTTAGAAATAATTGTTACCAAGTATTGAGTTTTACTAAAAGTATTTACTAAAAATAAACTATAATATGTTAACTGGTGCCCTTGTATTTCTTTGCCTAATTGCAACAGGCTTGCCAAAAAGACTCTCAGCCTTCGTATAAATACTCATCTCATTAGTGATCAAATCTTGAACAGTGACATCCGGGACCGACCTTTGCATGCATTCATAAAACCCATTCATCATTGCATGATCTTTTTGAACCTCTAAAGCTTTTGGGTAAAAAAATTCTGGGCTAAGAAAGTGCGTAGCTGCATGTAAAGGTTAATGCAATTGGACATCCCCATCTTTTGTCGATGATTTCGAAGATTTCATTATACTTCTCTTCTTTATGATCAATGAACTTGCAATGCATTATTTTGCCCTATCCATTGCCTCATAAATGTATCCCATGGGAGGTTTATTCTCGGTATCAACAAATCTAAGCACTTTGACGAGAGGACCCGAGACCTTAAGGCCAAACACAATAGTATTCCAAAATGAAGGCATCAACAAAGTTTGTGCCATTCTTTTACCTTGTGGCTCCTTTGCCCATTTGCTTGAGGTCCAGTCTTCGGAAGTGACCATCTTTCTCAAATTGTTTTTTTGTTGATACATCCTAGATAAAGTCAGAAAGGCCGTTGCAAATCTAGTTTTTGCAGGCTTGATCAAATTCTTCAGATTTGTATAGTGCCTCATCATGTTTAGCAACGTAGGCCGGTTGTAAATGTAGCCATGTACTGCAATACTCCTTTCAAATGTCTTTTTCAGTTGAGGTATCTTGAAAATGTTTTCTAACATCAAGTTCAAGCAATGAGCAGCACATGGTGTCCAATACAAGTGTTCATACTTGGCTTCAAAAAACCTTCCTATAATGTAACAATTACGAAGAATTATTATTTTCAAGTTTTTAAATTTTAAATACAAAACAAACTATGAGTAAGCAATTTCGACGTAAGGAAGGAGGAAATATTCTTACCCGCCAATACATTCGCTGTAGCACTATTAGTGATAACTTGCACCACATTCTCTTTTCCGACTTTCTCCACAAATTTGTCTAGTAATTCAAATAGCTTCTGCCCATTCTTTGAATAGCTAGAAGCATCAACCGACTCAACAAACATGGTTCCTCTTGGACAATTAACTAAAAAGTTAATCAATGTCCTCCTCTTATCAGTGCAGCATCAGCCATTATGGAACACTCGTATTTTGCACAATCATCTTTATGATTCTTCATCAAATCTTCAGTATGTTTCATCTCTTTTTTGAGTTGGGTAACCTGCACTTCATGGTAAGTTGGTGGCTTCATACCGGGACCATATTGCCCAATGGCTTCAATCATTGGTTCGAAACTCTCATAATTTACTATATTAAAAGGGATACCAGCATTATACATCTACCTTGCAAATCTTTGCACTGCCCGAGCTCTCATTTCCTTTTTGTAAGGGTCATTCGCATAAATTTTGGTTTGCTTCCCTCTTGCTTAGTCTCTTCGATTTTTCATCACTGATTCAGGATTGGGTGTGAAGTAAAAACCCATAGGTCCTTTTCTCTTTGGCATTTTTGATTTGGATTTGGATTTGGATGAACCTTGGTTGCTACTTGTCAAATTAAGGCATTGATTGACATTGATCTCAACAACATTTTCATTTTCATCTTCATCTTCCATGTGTCCATGTCATCGAAATCAGGCAACATGTTCATTTCTTCTTTTTGTGTCTTTTTTTTTTGACATGAACTCTCTAATCTCTTCTCTTACATCAGCTGGACACTTCGGGCAAGCAGTGACATTACTATAACCTCCCGCAAGATGTTGTTTCACCCGATAAACACCTCCATTTGATACTTTACCACAAAAATTACACTCAAACCTGTTTAAATTATTCTCCTCTACCAAATGGGCATGTTGCCACGTCGGATTTTTTCTATTACTTTCCGATGTCATTTTCTACACAACAAATTGAATAAATGGAAAATAATTTCAGTGTAATGTAATGTGTGATGAATTAATTATTTGTAATTTTTTTTTCTAACAGAGAAAGGAAAAAAAAACAGACCAACAGCAAAGTGTATTAATTAATTATTTATAAATTTTTTTTCAGTGTATTTTTTTTAGTTAATCAATCAGAATCAGTAATATAAGTCTTATTTTGTATTTGTATTTTTTTTTTTGGTTTCTAACAGAGACTCAAAGGCATAATTGAATCAAAAAAAAAAAAACAAAAATAGAGTAGTTGATAGAGACAAACAAGCAACCCAAAAGGAGGAGGGAGAGAGAGAGTCGAAGTCGAACAAGCCCACAAAAAAAAGAAAAAGAAAGACCACCGAAGCAGCGAAGAAGAAAAAAAAAAAAAAAATAGAGCAGTCGACAAAGATAGACGAGTAGCCCAAAAAAAGAAGAAGAAGGAGAGAGAGAAAAAAAAACCAGAAGAGAAAAAAAAAAAAACATTTGCACTGCGAACCAGAAGAGAAGAAGAAGAAGTCGAAGCACACCTGAAATGTCGAAGTCAAAGTCCAGTAGCCTCGTCAAAGTCAAAGTCCAAGGCGAGAGAGGAAGAGATGACACAGATTAGGGATTCATTTGAGTTGTATTTGGGTCATATTGTATATGAGTTGGAATCCTCTGTGGTTAGAGCCATTCGAACACACACACCACAGCCGTTAGATTAGAATAAGCTCCTAAACAATCAAGCGCCCCTAGGCGCGAGCCTTACGCCTCTCTCGCCTGGTTTAAGTCGCGTCTAAGGCGCTTGACTACCTCAAAGCGCCTTGCCTGGGTCTTGTTTAGGTGCACAGCTGCCTCGCTTCTCTTTGCGCCTAGGCGCACTTTTCACAACACTGTGCGAGTTCTACACCCACCTTGCAAGTGCATTAGTTTGTGAGCAGCAAGGCATGCAAGGTAGATCCCTATCTCATCTCCTGGGTTGGTCGTTGGGTATAATTCACGGGTATGTAGCACCACTCGTGGAGCCGACTTCTCGGGAGGATGACAAGTGCCTAATCCATGACAGCTTGCTCTCTAAAAAGTACACCTTCCCTCGAAATTGCAACTCCGTTCTCTACAATCTATCTCAAGGTATGGAGCTCAAGAGCGCTCTCTCTCTCTCTCTCTTCCATCCTCAACTCTCTCTCTCCCTTCCATCCTCAACTCTCTCTCTCCCCACCTCTCCCATCTGCAATGATTTCCCTTCTCCGAACCCCCCTTTCCCCTCTCCATATGTATGTATGTTTTGTATGCATAAAATTTCTTTCAATCACTTGTTACAGTGATAATTTACTAGTCTGATCAATTTCCCTTAAACCCTAGAAGCCAATGATGATTTATCCTTATGGGTATCTTTGTTTTTGCCTCTTCCGGTGTTTGCGCTATATGGGTTCTGAGTTATTTGTTGATTGGATCAAAGAAAAGTGGTCATCGACATGTCTTGGATTGTCAAATGTTTAGACTTGTATTGATATTGATTTTTTCTCTATAAGGTTACCTTTTGACTTGGAGGAATTGATCCTTTTTTACTTGAATTGATCTGTATTGGCAGGACAGAAAGATGAAGCCGTTGGTGGGGATGGTGGTGTCGAACAAGATGCAGAAGTCGGTGGTTGTGGCGGTCGACAGGCTCTTCCACCACAAGCTCTACAATCGATACGTCAAGCGTACCTCCAAATTCATGGCCCATGATGAGCGCAACCTCTGCAACATCGGCGACTGGGTTAGTACCCCATATATATATATGTAGGATTCATTTATACTTTCTAATTTATCTTGTTTCATTCTATATATATACATATCTACACAGAATAGATGTAGATGAACGCACACACATACGGTGCATTGATTCTTAGTTTGAGGCACCAGCTGAAACTCGGTATGGTAGCTTATAATTGGAAGCAATATAGGACATCTTTCTATTGTCCTTTTGCATCTGCAGTGAAGTTTTCAGATTTCTGATGTTGCTTGGCTTGTAATTGGCTTATTTTGTCTCACAAAAATTTAAATTTATGGGTAATTTTCAGTTTTTCATGCTTGTTCTGTTTTGTCAGATGTGGTGTCCCCTTCTGGACACTCCAGTACAAGTTGCTGAGCATCGATCTCGCTGATAAATTCTAGATTTTATTTATTTATTTTAAATGCCCACAGGAATACAAAATACTAGATGTTGAGGTAGCATGGATAAGTTCTACAATGGACCAAAATAGTCTCTCCGGATAAGCATTTACCTGGTAATGCATGGATTTGTGCAAATGACTCAACATGAAATTGTTTCCCTACAGATTCAGTCCCATTCATACTAAAGAAAGACAATCATAGTCTTCAATTATATGCTTGTCATGTGGTTCTGATTGTGTGTGTGTGTATGTATGCATGCTTACAGGGATGTACACACATATTTCTAGTCAACATATGTATAAATCTAGCAACTATTGCTCTATCTATTACTAAAGTTAGGCATCTAGAATTGTTTTTGACGTTCTTTTATAGCATAAAACATTTCATGACAGAAGAAATATCAAAACCTCGAGCATATACACTATCTGATGTTATATTTAGTGGTATAATTTGTTTGCGTCACTATATTGTACAATACTAATCAATTCAAGTTAACATTTCTTCCATATTCTAGAATTAGAGGCATATGTTCTACCTTTCTCTGTATTATAACAAATAAAAATTTGCTTAATCTTATAGTTAAATGATAGAATCATACAATTAATAAATCCAATCATGCATGCTTATGTATGATAAATATGGATAAAGCTATCAAAATTATGTTATAGGCATATATTCAATAAAGCTTCAATGTAAACAAAGATAAGGTTAATTTTTCATTTTTTCTATGCTTGTATACATTATACAATAAAAAAAGGAAGAAGTTAGCAACTTACCCAAAAAAGGAAGAAGTTAGCATTATACTTCATCACCGTTCATAGATTCATAAAAAGGCCAAAAAAAAAATGTACTGACAATGTGAAAACCGAAACAGAGAAGGAGAAAGAGGACTGAAAAGTGAAATGAAAATCAAAACATAGGGGAAGAAGAAACCAAAATCAAAATGAAGGAGAAGAAATTGAAAGAGAGATGAAAACAAAATATGGAAGAAGAACTGAAAAAGAAATTCAAATAATAAGAAAAAGAAGAATGAAAATTGAAACAAAAGAAGGATTGTGAAGGAAAGCCAAAATAAAGAATTGAAAAGGTAAACCAAAAGCAGAAAAAACTTAAGAGGGGGGAGTATTGAATTTTTAAAAGAATCTTACGGGGGCAAACCTATAAGACTGAAAATTGATACAAAAGAAGGACTGCAAAGGAAAACCAAAACAGAAGAACTTTAAGTGAAAACCAAAGCAGAAGAACTTGGGGGGGGGGGGGGGGGGGGGTGTTCTAAAAAAGTCATACGGGGGAGAACCTATATAATTTGAAAATATTTGTAGCCTAATACCTACTATAATAGAACTAGAAAAAAAAAAAAAAAACACTTTGGGGTGGCGGTCCATCCCTATTTGCATATAGGTATGTACATTTTAAATCTTAGGAGTTGAAATTGTGCCTTAGCATGGAAGTCCATGCCATGATCTGTGATTCATGGAATCCAAGAGTCAGATTTTTAACCTGGATTTAAACAGCTAAACAAGTACCTTGAGTTTACTTATCTCCTACCCATGGCAAAAATATTTAGTGGATGAATACTTGTAAAAAGACAAGGGCTGGAATTGTGAGCTACTGCTAGCACCATCTTGCACACCTCTTTATTATCTCATATTGCACACCTCTTTATTATGGCTACTGGCATTGTGAGCTATTGCAAGCACCATCTTTTTGAGGCTCACAAGAATGTCATGGGTTTGAAGGCATGAAATTTGGTAGATCAATGGAAAATTAGGTGCTAAAAAAAACAAGAGAATTACCGCAACATACAGCTTTTCAAAAGCATAACATTGCTATTTTTTGGACTATTTGGTTGGAGAGAAATGCACGAATCTTTGACAGCAGGAATCAGATGCGGAGTCTTTGTGGGATAGGGCGGGATATTTGGCTTCATTTTGGGCATTTGCTTCTCCTCCTTTAAAAGGAGTTCTATTTTTCTTGATTTCTAGGGATTGGGCTGCTGTTTGCTATCTCTAGTGCTAGTAGTTTAGTGTTATTTGTTTTGATTGTTCTGCCTTTTCTTTCTCTGTTTGTTTGAGGACTTCTTGTCTTCTCTCATTCTTCTTTTTTATTAAAATTCTTTGCTGATGCTAAAAAAAAACATTGCTACTAGAGCATCTATAAGCTTCCAAACTGATAAGCCAGCGAATGGGAAGCTCCCAAGTTTGCTGCATTGAAAATGTTATTTCCTCGTAGTTTTAAGATTTGAGATTGACGGTTTTCTTTCCCACCTCTTCAACACCAGCTTCATTGTTGGAAGGCTGCATTTCGTAGATGGCCAATGTTCTCCGCTCCATTATGAGTGTAGTTGAAGAACAAAGTTTGCTATGTTGGCAACAAAAGTAGGTAGTCCTCACCATATGTTAATTTCCTGCATGTTGTATTATGCCTATGTTTACCAGTCAACTTAACACAACTCGTGTAAAAAATGCCCAATTTCTTATTTTGCATTCACCTCAGAAACCACTGCATATCAAAAATGACGTGGACTTCGTATCATATGATTTTCATTTTGGATTTGTAAAGAACTACAAATAAGAACAAAACTATTTTGGATGGTAGAGTCGTAATAACAGAACTATGGGATTAGATTAACTACTAGATGTTAGTTATTGTTCCATTGATATGAGATCCAATTGTTTGACATTATTTCTGTTAGATGTCAAAGCTTCTGCCTCTGACTCCGCCTAGAAGGAGTATGTGTATTCTGCCGGTGGCTGGTGGTGGAGCCTATGATGTTGATTTTAGCTTTCTCTGTTTGGTATACGAGAAAATATTTGTTAGAATAGGCAAGAAATTGAAATTGTAGGATTTTTTTTTTTCCAGTACCAGGATTCCCAACCACTTTGTTTAGACAAGTTTTTTTTGTTTCTTTACTTTTTGAGAACCAGAGACCATATTTGCATTTTCTTCCTCTGTTTTGGGTGACAATTGTGAAGGGATAGAACGAATTGAGCAGCAGCTTAAAATTTTTTGTTTTTTATTTTTTTAACTATATCTTTCTCTGAAAATTCACCCTATGTGTACATAAAGGAACAACAACATTGAAGGAAAAAAATTGATAACAAAAATCTGCGAAGTTCAATTGTGTAACCACTCTTTATCTATATACTGATATGTAGAGGGATGTAATGAAAAAGAAGCACTAAATTAGTGGATGTGATAAAATTGCAATAAAGCATTACCGGGAATTGGCAAAACCCTTGTCCGTTACAATTGCAACTTTTTATCATAGAGTGCCCTAACTGTTGCTTTTTTTTCTCTCTCCCTTTTTTTGGGTATGCCTTCACTATCGCTGTTCCCCTGTGAATATCCACATTTTCTTAATGCATATTTTGTTGATGATTTTTTTATTTTTTTTATAATACGTTCTTAATGTAGTTTTGATTTAGCTTCTCATTCATTTCTAATTATGCGTACCACAAATTTGAGGACACTCTCATTTGCTCTAAAACAACTCACTCATCCTTGTGAAAGCAAATATCCTCCAAATAAATTATACAAGCTCCACATCTAGAGGCCTGGATGCCTTAAACTAAATGTTCTTCGATAAAAAAAACACACAACTGCATATGTGTGCATGCATGCAATGTAGCTATCCAATATCTGGACCTTGGCAGATTAACTTTAGCTTTTGTTAATTAACAATGAAGCATACTAGATGCAACAGTTATATAGATGTGATCAGAGGACTGAAAGGAGATCCTCAAGTCACCTATATAATAAATTGAGATGAAGCGTACAATGGCCCTGGCCAAGACCTGATCTTTTTACTTTTTTCGTTTAGATATTACACTTGTTGAGCTTGTTTCCTACTTCATTTGATTGAGTTGTGCACAGGTTGTCATTGGTTTTTTGTCTCTAGAAAACAGAACCAGTGCCTTCTGCTTGCTTGGTCGCGCCCGCGACCAACACCATCTCACCTGCAAAGGGCTGCAACCAGGCCGCGACAAAAACCATCTTGCAGTAGTTTCTCTGCAGAAAAAGGTTGCTCCTGCAACCAAAACCATCATGCAATACTTTGGCCTGCGGAAAGTGGCTTCTCCTGCGATAGTGGCCGGGCTACCAGCTTGGTCGCGTCCGCGAGGAATGGACAGCGCCTGTGATTGAGTTATTCGCGTCCATGATGTGTAGTTTGCGCCCATGATGGTCTAGACTATAAATATAACCTGAGTCTCAGAAAAAAATCTGTTTTGATCACTTTCCTTTTCTCTCTCTCCTCTGTTCGCCATTTGAGAGCATCCAAGCCTTTCCAACCTTGTTATCATCTAGTTTTAGTACAAATTCACCCCTAGTTCTTAAGGCCAAAAGCTAGAGCACGCTAAGGACAATGTTTTGATCATATTAGATCGTATTTTCATACCGCCGAGTTTTGGGTGTTCTTCCATTCTCTCCTAGTTTTTGAGGTAGGGACTTTCTTAACGATGTGCATATTATTTAGCATTATTATGTGCTATTCTTGATAGCTAGAAGTTTGGAGAAAAACTAGGGTTTTGATTATGTATATACTATTGCATAAATTGAGGGAAACTCATAAGTTTTATTTAATATTCAAATTAACACTCTCATGATTACTTGGTGACTTGGATTTTGAGAAAAATTGTGCATTGAGAGGAAACCCCCAAATTTCCCTAAAACCTAGAAAATGCAGAGATTTTACAATGGGTTTGTATTGATGAGATCCATGTGACTCTTGAGGAATGATGAATATTGAACACTTGTGATGTGTTGGGCTTTTTAGAAAATCATATTGATTTCAAAAGTTTGAGATTATGTTGGATCGTGAACTATTGTTGTTATTTTTTAATTATCAAATTAGAGATGACTGTTTGGCTATCAGTGGAGGATAGAATTGCCGTGTTGTAGAATTGCATGTGAATTAGGCAAATTGAAATGTTTACAAATCATGCATTTCATTGAATGTATCATGGAATTGGAATTTCAGTGTTTCGGATTTTGAGAATCTCATTGAAAATGGTTGTATTGAGAACTATTGCATTGTTTTGGAGAAAATGGGTAAATACCGTGGTGAATCTGTTTAGGGGGTGTAGTTGTGGTAATTAGTTTGGCTTTAGGTCCATGGTGAAAGATCAAAAACACGCACGGAGTAGGTTCCAAGTTCCTTCTGGTTAAGAGTCAGTAAAGTGGATTGGTAGTGCTCTATGAGACTACTTGTTGACACCAGCTTAGAGATTACCAGAGTTGCATTTACTGCCTTGTTTTCTATCGAAATGAAAAGCGTTTGAATTGTGGTTTTGGAACTAGTGCATGGAATTATTCCTCAAAATGAAAACTTATGTTTTGGCATGGCATTTCATATGTATTCACCGCATGACAGTGTCAAGCATTATACATTTCATTAAGATACTCTCTACTAGGCATCAATGCTCATCCCAATGCGGTCAAATTTCAGATGTTGACGGCATGCCTCCGCCAAGGTGATGACTTGGGAGGATTTTGGAGCTTGAAGCTCGTTTATTGTGTATATTTTTTGTATAGCCAAGGGCTTCTTTGTATTGGTTTGTGTAACTCCTTTTGGTGTAACTGGGCTATGCCTTGGAACTTGTAACCTTTAAGGCATAAAACTTGTGTTAGTTTAGACTTCATTTTATTATTTCTCATGCTATAGATTCATGTCTTAGGATTGATGAATGTATTAACACCTATGATTTCATTTTGTAATCTCTTAAGAAATCTATGAATGGAATGTTGGGTTTAGTATGGTTTGGTTATCGAATGATTGAGATTAATTATAAGCTTCCGCATGATTTAATGAGAAATTGATGTCAATGAAGAATATAGTTGTTAGTTCGGGTTTCCAGATTTTTGGGGTGTTACAAAGCGTTACGTGAAAAAGCTAAAACTCAGTATGAAACATTTTATCATTTTTTCTTGGGCTACTGTGGCCATTTAACGACTTGCACACTGCACTTTGCAAATGTGTTTGACTTAATTTTTTTTTATGTATCATTGTTTTCTCCTAACATGTCTATGGTAAGAAAATTTAAGTATTCAATAGCTTTGAGGAGACTTGCAAGTACTAGTTTGGAAATTTATCTGTGTATTAGAATAATGTGAATTAAGACAGTGAAGGAGTAGAGACCAATACAAGATCTGTTTCACTCAGTATCCTTCGAAGGATATTTAATCTGTTGCATATTAAGGCCTCGTTTGGGAACAGGCTATTTTAGTAACTTTTTAGTTTTTTGGCTAATATATGAGGTAAAAAAAAAATAGTATGTTTGGAATGACTTTTTGATTTTTTACGAAAAAATGTGCAAAAAGTAGGGAGAAAATGGAATCTTTGACTTTTTGGTATAGGTTATAAACTTTTTGGTTTTTTTTTAGTGACTTTTGACTTTTAGGCTAAAATTGCTGCATGCCAAACGAGGCCTAAATACACTATGAATTGTCAAAAGATCTATGCATGATAAATGAGAATGCATTATATTATACCCTATCCCTTCATTTTTTTTAATACCTAAAATGGCAGTCTCAAAATGGTTGGTTTATAATCTAATTATGTTGATTCTGAAGTTAGTGATTCCAGATTGAGATCTCAAAGCAATTGATTAGTGTACTGTTTTCATTTGTTTCTGTATGAGGAATACTGCTTGTTAGAAGTGGATGAACATCCTGCAAGTCAATTATGTTTATTATAATTTTTTTGCTTGATTCCAATATTGATCTGTTCCAATCCTTTTTGTGGCTATTATCCTCTTCTTTACCTTGAATACCAAGCATCACCTAATGCTGCATCTACATTGGTGGAACATAGCCATGATTTACACTTTTGCTTAATTCTTAGGAATTAATAGTTGCCTCTTCTATTTTCGATTATCTAATAAATCGAATACAATACACTACCAGGCAACATGGTACAATATATACATACATAAAATAAGCACTCCAACTACAATGTGACCCCCATGTGCGGGTCCAATTAGTATACCTAAAAGGCAATAACCGAAAAGCACTAGAGTGGTAAGTAGTGGTTTCAATGCCAATACAATCCTAAATATAATGATTGAGGGCTCATTTAGGACTATGACAATCTAAAGATTAAAAATAACAAATTATATTTTTTTAAACAAAAAATAAAAGCACTCTTAAGATTAAAACAATGAAGGGTAATTTACACTCACCTCCCTTGTGGTTTAAAAAAATACAGTTGGCCCTACACTTTTGAAATAATTACACTGATCTCCCTTTTAACAAGACTAAAGCGACCAAAATTAATGTAGATGGTGGGTAGACATTGAAATAAATAAAGATAAAGATTTGCTAGTAGTAAAGAGATGCCAATATCATTTTTTCATCCCCACAACTAATGAATTATTGATGAAAATGGGCCTAATTGTTATGTGAATTAAAACCTCAAGGGAGACCCTCTTCAAGCTTATTAAAGAGGTGGCCAATGTAATTATCTCAAAAGCCTCTTTAAGCTTATTAAAATGAACCAAAAAAAAAAAGTTTTTAGTGCAATTTTGTAAATGCGTGCTCTTCTGATGTGGTGCTTTGTGCTTTAAGTATGCTTTTACCAACATTGCACATGATTTGATTCAATTTAATGCACTTCTTGATTTGCAAAATTAAGATTTTGATTCACGATAAGATTCTTGATTTGATAACTATGATGGTAATATTGATGTTAGTGTAATTTAGGTTTTGTTTTCTTGTGATACTGTGTTTTGTTTGGGTTTTCATTGATCATTCTACTTAGAGAAACGCTAAAGATCCGCAATTTAGACCTCTAAATTCGCCCACAATGATATGGCAAGAGAGTTAGGCCCAATAAGGTTGTTTGTATGACAAATCAAAAGTTGACACCTATCATGTCACATCATTGTGGGTCAAATAGGGGGAGTTTTTTTAGGGGTCTCAAACATTTTCCTTATACTTAATGGTTTCTTTTAACCGTTTTGTTATTTTATCTCATGGGCATAATCTGTCATTTTGGCCACAAGCATTATGACAACTGCTTTGTTTGGTTTTGATTATCACTGATTTTTATATATTTATATTTGTCGTTTGAGAATTATGGTCACATGTACTGCCAAGTTGATATTTCCTTTTCTAGTCTATCATCGTGATTATGAGTTTTAATGACTTTCCAAGTACAGTGAACCTTATTGTATAAAGCTGTAATTGCAGGTTAGATTGGACCCTTCTAGGCCATTGAGCAAGCATAAGCATTGTGTGGTTGCAGAAATTTTGAAAAAAGCACGAATTTATGAACCACCATCGATGGGAACTACTACCTGTTCAAGCAGCAAGAGTGAATTATCAATTTCTTCCTCCTAAGGTTTGGGTACAACCCTCCTAGAGTTGCTTTTCATTTCTAATGGTTAGATATGAGAATTATAATATAGTGTCTTGTTTTGAATGAATATATGGATTTGGCAACCTGGTATTTAAAGGTTATATTTACCGCCAAGTTTGGGAACCACCTAAAATAGTTAAAAAGTCAAAACGTCACTATCAAAAAATCAAGTGTTCTCTCTACTTTTCTGCACTTCTTTTCATAAAAAGCCCAAAAAGCCAACTAAAATAGCTAGTTGAAGTCACATTTATTTATTTATTATATATATATATATATTTTGCTTGAAATAGTTTTCTGGAATTATTTCCCTATTATGTGTTTATGTTAGTCTGGTTAACTTCTGTGGTTGTTCCTAAAAGCTACTTTTGATGCATCTAATGCTTACAAGAGATTACGGACAAGCATTTGAAAAGGCACGGTCAGAGAACAGTGAATAAACTTACATACCATTGTACATATACGTGTGCATACACACATAATTATGTACATTATAAAACATAAATTTATGTCAGTACAGGAAATCATATATCCATATATGTTAGAAATTGGCTCTGTTCCGAGGTGATTGAGTCATTGAGATATGTGTAACAGCTTAGACACGTGCAATTATCTTGTTTGGCATTGTTGACACAATTTTTGAAATGTAAAATTTTTAGCTGCATTTCGAAACTTCTGTATGCAAATATCCATTATTTAGTCATTGAAATAAACAATGTTGATTATTTGTTTGTAGGTTTCTATTTCCAATTTGGTGCTCCAAATCATTAATTACTCGCTGAAAATAAGCAAAATCTCCAATTAATAAAGAACTTGAGTTAAAATGGAAAAGAAGACATTTAAAAGGAAATGTTTCTTTAATTAAAACTTTGGGAGTTTGGAGCCCTTGATTACATGATATCATACAATGCAATAATTTTCAATTATGTCAAAGAAAAGCCAAACTGCAGATTTGGAACCTTTGAAGGTTTGCAGAAGAGCTCCACTTGACAGAATGTAGAAAACACTACTTGCAGTGCATTGGTTCTGCTATTTATAGAGGGCCATTGATAAGAATCAATTATCAGTAATTTGAATTCATATGAGATTGTGATATATTGTTCAATTTTATCCTGTATTTTGAATTTAAACTTGAATGATCATCTTCTAAATTTCTCTAATGTAGCATTTCCACTGGAGGTTCTACATGTGTTATCCTTTGATTGGGTATACTGTCTCTCGAACTTTGAAGATTCCATGTGGCACTTGTCTTGCTTATATTTGGAAGACTTTTTTGGTTCTATTGATATAAACCTCGATCAATTCATATATGGATCTTAGGCTTAGCCATTATTTAGTTGAAATTTATGTGCTAACGAATGTTTCCTAGTGATTTGTGTAATTAAAAATTCAAATTAAGATTCACATGGAGCACATCAATCATATTAACAGCCAAAAGATTGACTAAGTCAGAATTCATAAAATAGTTTCAACCAAAGTAGAAAAATAGTACATCCCACATTCAGTTGAAAGTAGTTCACTAGAATCACCGACATTCATCATTCAACTATAGATAAACTAAAAGAAAATAGTTCACAATCACATCCAATAACCATTAGTTATAGAACCAAGCATCATTCAACCATAGATAAACTAATACTGTGTTTGGTTAGGAGATTTGAGGAGAGATTTGGAAAGAAAAATGGAAAAGATAGGTGAAATGTGAATAAAATATGTCTATATTTCATCGAGTTTCACACACATTTTTTATTTCTCTTTTCAAATTCCTCTTTAAATTTTCCAACCAAACACAGCCTAAAATAAAGTAGTTCACAATCACACTCGCATCCTTTCTTAAAAAAAAAAAAAAAAAAAGAACTTTAAGTAAGACGTATCTAATGATGATAAGAATATAATCAACGCACAACTCATGGAGTACAACAATGAAAACTTTTGAAATATCTTACATTTTCAAAATTAGGTCATCTTAGTTCTCGAACTCAATAAATTTACATTAATCATCCGAGAACTTCTACCATACACACCTCATAAAAGGTGTGCATATTTATGCACCTTGGCTCTTAGCTATTGGATCTCATATAATTGATCTCAATTGTTGATTAATTTAATAGAAAAAAACCAATTACTTATAGAACCATTCAACAAGATTCCATATACATCAACAATGGGCCCACTAAAAATATGCCTCTCTCTCTCTCTCTCTCTCTCTCTCTCTCTCTCTCTCCATGACATTTGTCCCTCTTCCATTCTCTATAACCACAACCCGCTGCTGCCATCACCACACGTCATCACTACTCACCATGACCAATACCAGACAACACCATCGCCACTACTAGACACCAAAACCCATGCTGACCACAGGAGAGCGTGAGCACTGCCACTGCCAGACAATGCGGTGAACATAAACACATACATCAATCTATCCCCCCATGTTCTTCCTATAGGGCTAGAAGTAAATTGCCCAATCGTACCCCCCAATTGTGTCAAACACATATTGTAGATGAATCAAATGATCTTCAAGGCAACGGTTATACACCAAAATATCATTGAAATACACATCACATGCTCTAGAGAGTGGTTGCAACATTTGAGTCATTACCCGCATAAAAGTGCTTGGGGCATTAATGAGTCCCGATGGCATCACAAGCCATTCAAAATTGTCATAAATAATCAAATTTTTACTAGTGTTGTGTAAATAAAAGGAGGCCAAACCAAAGAAACCCTAATGCTCAGTATTCAATATTAATCTCAATATCTTAAGGGTGTGTTTGATTGGGCGAACTAGATAATAAGTTAAGAATCCATCGGACTTGAGTCTGACCGATGAATCTGACTATTTACTTGGGATTGGATGTATATGTCATGTGTTTTTTTTTTTTTTGAGATTAGATGTCTGAAAATTTTTATTTTTAATGAATCCAACGCTGGTTGAACGATATAGGATAAAAATAAAAAAACAAAATTTTTTTTTTTTTTTTTTTTATTTAATAATTTTTAAAAAGATAATTATTTAAATAAATTATTTTGGATAGATAATTTTTTTTTTTTTGATTTATTTTTGGATATAGGATAATTATTTTTTGGACAATTAATCCCAATTTAATTTATTTTAATTAAATAAAATTTTTTTTTAAAAAAATAAAATATATATAAAATAAAAATAAAATTAAATTTAAATCATTCATCATTTAACAAATCATTATTTTTTTTTTTTTACAAAACTTTGTGTGGTCCAACTTTACATCAAACACATACAAGTTTTTAATTTTTTTTTTTTTTTTTTTTTTTTTCATAAAAAATTTTACAAACAAATAAAAATAAATAAATAAATAAATAAATAAATAATAAAAAATAAATTTAAATTTTTATATTAAATTATTTTTTTAAATTTAAATTAATTTTAAATTTAATTTAAAAATAAAAAAATTAAATTAATAAATAAAAAAATTAAATAAATTATAAAAAAAATAAAAAAAAAAAAAAAAAAAAAAATAAAATAAAAATAAAAAAAAAAAAAATAAAATAAATAAAAAAAAAATAAAAAAAAAAAAAAAATATTTTTTTTTATTAATTAAATTTATTTTTTATTTTTTTTTTTTAATTTAAATATATTAAATAATATATAGAATCATAATCATCATCACATCATCATATCTCATCATTCAGTTCATCCCCCCCCACCCCACCCCCTTCATTAGATAGCCCCCCACCATATAGTCCCATAGTCCGGTCCGACGACATCCGGTCAAAAAAACAAACAAAAAACTAAAAAAAAAAAACAAAGGATCCTTAAGTGTCTTCTATTAATCATAAGCCTAATATTTAGAGGCCAACTCAAAAGAAAAAAGAAAAGAAAAGAAATAATAAATTCCAAAATAACCAAAATTTAAAAATAACTCTGTAAAAAAGCTTCGTAAAAGAAGTATTTACAGAAAGGGAGCATGAACCCCACAAGAGTGGTGATATCCGATGCAATTTTTTGTTGTTGCGGATATTGCAGTGGAGATAATTTTATAGATTAAACCCTTCTACTAGAGTGAAAAGTTTAGGGACTTTTGGTATAAGTTACTCAATTTTTTATTTGAAACCGTGAATTTTCATATGAAATTAAAGGTAGTAGCATGAAGCTCACAGTGATGATCAATCCACCACTTGACTTTTGACCTAAAGTGAGGTCTAGTTGCTTGGCTACTTCAAGCTCATTGCTTTTGTCAATCAAGAAGAGTGAGAGAGTGGAAGAAGTGTGGATTTGTGTCAGCACCTTTGTCTGTGGGTGGTGACGGTGAAGGTGACGGAGAAGGGTTTTTGGAGAGATGGAGGGGGACAGTGGCAAGGGTGTGGAGGTGGCTATGAAAATTAAAGACTCAAGTTTTTATTTGTTACAACTCTGTTACATGGGCTCTCCAAAATAACTCAAATACTCGTGATTTGACGCCTGACATTTGGACAAGGGTGTGGTATACATGTCCGATACTTTTTGTCAGACAATTCTTATATATTTGTATTTCACACTATCATTATATGTATATTTTATTGTATTATTGCTATCAAATGAGTACAATTTCTTTTTGACACTGTAATTTACATACAACACTATTTTATCTGACATCACATAATAGATTAAAAAATATATGTATGTATATGACTTTTTTTGCCGAGTCCGTGTATGGTTAAATATGAGGTTTGATGGGTCCGGCCTCTAGATATGCACTCGAACCCAACACCCATACATGTGACATAGTGTTACCCGTACCCGCCAAAACAAAATTGGGTATACATGCTATGTAACTGGTCTATTACTTGTGTTTACTAGGTAGTAGACTACAACTAATTTAATTGTCATGGACCTATATGTAACCCTTTGATTATTATAGACAACTTGTTTCTCTTTTTTTTTTCTTCCTTCCTAAGATTATTATTCTCTTTGTTATCATGGTTTGCTTCTTTCAGGGTCATGTATAGGGTTTGTGTGGTTACTTTAGGACCATTCATGAAATTGGGATGATGATTGTTTACCATTTGCTTGTGTGAGAATATTACGTTTCATCTGCACCCGTTACACTTGGGTTTATCTTATGACTCATAAGTCTAACTTCTTCTAGATATACTGTACTTTCCAGTTTATGGTCACTACTTAGTTTGGGTTTACAATTAAAGTGTTACGGTTTGACTTGGGTGGGGAATTTTTAAAAATGAGTTCTATGAGTATTTGGCCAATTTGGATACCATTTACCAAACTTCTTGTACAGATACACCTACCCAAAATAGTCGAGTCGAGCGTAAACACTGTCATCTCCTTGAGACAGTTAGGTCTCTTCTCTTTGCCTCAGTTCCGGTTTCGTTTTGAGGGAAGGCAGTTCTTACTGCTGCTTTTCTTTTCAACCACATGCCTACTCTTCTTCTTTCTGGTTGGTCTCTTTATGAGGCTTTGTTCTCCTAACTTCCTAACTACTCCCTCCTTTGTGTGTTTGGGTCTGCTTGTTTTGTCATTCTTTCCTGTAAAGATAGGACCAAACTTAGTGTCCGGTTTGTCCTCTGTGTTTTTTTGAGTTATAGTCCTATTCAGAAAGGCTATCGGTGTTACGACCTTGTTTCCCGTCATCTTTATGTCTCCCATCATGTTTCTTTTCTCGAAAGTGTACCTTACTTTCAACTTCCTTCTCTCACTACCCGAGTTTACAAAGAGGATTTGGTTCATATTGATCCGTTTCCTTCTGAGGTCTCGTCCGATGAGTACATCTCCACTGTTCCTCTTGAGCTCATTCTATCTTCTCTCCCTTCTACCCCTCCTGTTGAGTACCCCTCCACTGATCCTCCTGAGGCCATTCCTATCTCTCTGTTTGCGTCATCTATGGCTCCTTCTCCTTTTTCGGCTTCTTCTTTCCCTTCATTGTTGGTCTATTCTCGTCGCAAGGCTCCCCCACTACCAGTTTTCTCTACTCCTGTTGTTGCTCCTTCTGCTTCTAACGACTTTGATCCCGCTGCACATCGATATTTTACTCGTGAGCGTCATCCTCCAAACAGGTTGGATTGGTCTAATACATGTTTTTCTCATTCCTATCGTACTTTTTTGTCTATTATTCATTCTTTTTCAGAACCTTAGTCTTACATGGAGACCTGTCAGGATCCTAATTGGGTTCAAGCTATGAAGGATGAGTTGTTTGCCTTGCAGAAGACTTATACTTGGGAGTTGGTTCTTTTGCCTGCTGGCAAGAGTCTGGTTGGTTGCAAATGGGTCTATAAAGTCAAGATTCATTCTGATGGTTCTCTCAAGCGATACAAAGCTCGCTTGGTTACTAAAGATTTCTCGTAGGAGTATAGTATTGATTATGAGGAGATATTTACCCATGTTGCCAAGATGACTACTGTCCGTACCTTGATTTTTGTTACTGCTATTTGACATTGGCCTCTCTATCAGATGGATGTTAAGAATGCTTTTCTTAATAGTCATCTCACTGAGGAGGTCTACATGCGTCCTCTCCCTGGCCTTCTCCACTCCTCTGGGTAGGTTTGTCATCTTCGGCGTGCTCTGTATGGTTTGAAGCAATCTCCTCGTGCTTGGTATGATCGCTTTCAGACTGCTGTTACCGAGCTTGGGTTACATCCTTTTGCTTCTGACTCTGCTTTGTTTCTGAGACATATGTCGGCTGGTTTTGTTACTCTCCTACCCTATGTGGATGATATGATCATCACTAGTTTTGACTCTTCTATTATCTCTGAGGTCAAGCAACATCTCTTCCGCACCTTCGAAATGAAGGATCTAGGTCTATTGCGGTATTTTCTTGGTATTGAGGTTGCCTCTTCTCCAAAGGGCTATTTTCTGTCTCAGGCCAAGTATGCTAATGAGGTTATTCACCGTGCTAGTCTTACTGATACTAAGGTTTCTAATACACCTATTAAGCTTAATATGAAGCTCAACTCTACTGATGGTGTCCCTCTAGATGATCCCATTTTTTATCGCGAGCTTGTAGGTTGTTCAGTTTATTTGACTGCCACTCGCCTTGATCTTGCTTATGTTGTTCATGTGGTTAGTCAGTTTGTTTCTGCTCCTCGCTCCATACATTGGGCTGCATTGGTTCGAATTCTTTGCTATCTCCGAGGTACTATCTTTCGGGGTTTACTTTTGTCCTCTACTTCCTCTCTAGATTTGGTGGCCTATGTTGATTCTGATTGGACTAGTGATGTTACTGATCGCAAGTTCATGTTTGATTTCTGTATGTTTCTTGGTGATTCCTTGATCTCTTGGAAAAGCAAGAAACAAATTGTTATTGCTCGCTCTACTGTCGAAGCAGAGTACTGTACTATAGCTCATGCTACTGCTGATTGTTTGGCTTTATTGTCTCTTATCTGATTTGGGTGTCCTTTAGTCTTCTCTGACCTCCCTCTACTATGACAATCGTAGTGCTATTCAGATTGGCCATAACACTGTCTTCCGTGGGCGGACAAAGCACATTGAGATTGATTGTCACTTTGTCCGTCACCATTTGCAGTTTGGCTCTATCTCACTTCGTTTCGTTTCTTTGGCTTTGCAACTTGTTGACTTCTTTACCAAGACTTACACCACTGCTTGATTTCAGTTTCTTCTTGGCAAACTCTCAGTGTTTTCTGCTAAAACACCTTGAGAAAACACTGAGAGTTTGAGCGGGGGTGTGAGAATATTACGTTTCATGTATATATGGTACTTTATATATTTTGTATATATTAGTGCTTTTATTTCCTTTTTCAGTTCTAGGGTTAGAGTGATATATAAACCAATGTATTCTTATATTTAATAGATAATTGAATATATAGAAATTCTTCAGAAACTTACAGCTTGAAGGGTTGAAATTTGGAATGCATGTGGTATATGAAGTGTCGACACTCCAAAATAGAAGCCATAGTGGTGTTGGATGCAGGAACATGACAAGGACACGTATTGGGCATGCCATTTGGCGTGTCCCTTTATTTAATTAATTATTGTTTCAAGGGACATGCCGACAGACACGCCAACTAGTTTTTTCTTCTTTTGTGTTTTTGATGAATATTAAATGCTTACTGCATTTTGCTTATATTTAAATAAGTAATAGATCATACATAAAAATGATAACACTACAAAAATTTCAGGTTTTTGCGACGGCAAAATGCCGTCGCTAATACTCTTAATGCCATCTCAAAAAAAATTTAGCGACGGCAAAGAGGGGTCACAATAGAGGGCGTTGCAATTGTTGCCTTTTGTGATGGCATTTTGCTGTCGCCTATAATATGTAAAAAATTGAGACTTTTTGCGACGGCACTATTTTACCGTCGCTAAAAGTTTTATTTGAGACGGCAAGAAATGCTGTCGCAAATTGTGTTTTTTTTGCAATGGCATGACCACTGTCACAAATGGTTCTAATGTTTTTTGCGACGATGTGGTATCATGGCCAAAAAAAAAAAAAAAAATTTTAAAATTACCTTTTTTTTTTGCGACAGTGTGGTGCATCGCCAAAAAAAAAAAAAACACTTTCCAATAAAATTATTAAAAATATTAAAATTATCTGTATTAAATGAAAAATAATTGAAAAAGAAACCAATAATTGCATAATAATATAAAAATTCCTGTATAGAAATAATAATTTCTCCATAATAAAAATATTTTTGCATCCATAACTGCACATCAACAATATTACCCTACTACATAATTTTTCATAATACATATGTAATGTTTAAATACATAATGTTGTTCATAATTCAAAATAACATAAACTAAAATTAAAAGTTTTCCTTATCATTCTTCATGGGTAACAAAAATAAAAGTTAGTTGCATTTTTCACAGGCATGCATTCCACAAGAAGGAAACTCCTACTTGGAAAATATCTGAAAACAAAAAATAAAAATAATTAATGACAATATAATTATGTGTTAATATGTTAATTATAAAAAAATACAAAATTTTAACTACTATACAATTACAAAGATAATTAAGTAAATAGTTTTGCCTAAACCGAAATCCGGCTCTAACTCCCAAACCGGGAACTCGATTCGAGTCTTGTCTTCTCCCACAAGTATCTCGTGCCTAGGCAGTCGTGTGTGCCAAGTTTCGTGCTAATCCGACGCCGTTTGGTGATTTTGGGTTGTCAACACCTTGAATTCTAAGTTTCTTAAGGAACTAGTTTGCCTAGACTGAAATCCGGCTATAACTTTCAAACCGGGAACTTGATTCGAGTCCTGTCTTCTCCCATAAGTCTCTCGTACCTAGGCGGTCATGTGTGCCAAGTTTCGTGCTAATCAGACGCCGTTTGGTAATTTTGGGGCGTTAACGCATCAAATTCTACGTTTCTTCAGAAACTAGTTTGTCTAAAGTGAAATTCGGCAGTAACTCCTAAATCGGGAACCTGATTCGAGTCCCCTTTTTTTCCCACAAGTCTCTCGTGTTTAGGCGGCTGTGTGTACCAAGTTTCGTGCTAATCTGACACCATTTGGTGATTTTGGGGTGTCAACAACTCAAATTCTAAGTTTCTTAAGAAACTAGTTTGCCTATCATGAAATCCTACTCTAACTCTCAAATTGGGAACCCGATTCGAGTCCCGTCTTCTCCCACAAGTCTCTCGTGTTTAGGCAGTCGTGTGTGCCAAGTTTCGTGCTAATCCGACGCCGTTTGGTGATTTTTGGGCGTCAACACCTCGAATTCTATGTTTCTTAAGAAATTAGTTTGTCTAGAGTGAAATCCGGCTCTATCTCCCAAAGTGGAAACCTAATTTGAGTCCCGTCTTCCCCTACAAGTCTCTCGTACCTAGGCGGTTGTGTACGCCAAGTTTCGTGCTACTTCGACGCCGTTTGGTGATTTTTGAGCGTTAACACCTCGAATTCTAAATTTCTTGAGAAACTAGTTTGTCTAGAGTGAAAGCCGACTATAACTCCCAAATCAGAAACCCGATTCAAGTCCTATCTTCTCACACAAGTCTCTGGTGCCTAGATAGTCGTGCATGCCAAGTTTCGTGCTACTCTGACACGGTTTGGTGATTTTGGGGCGTTAACACCTCGAATTCTAAGTTTCTTAATAAACTAGTTTGTCTAGAGTGAAATCCAGCTCTAACTCTCAAACCGGGAACCCATTTTGAGTCTCGTTTTCTCCCACAAGTCTCTCGTGCCTAGACAGTTGTGTGTGCCAAGTTTCGTGCTAATCAGACGCCGTTTGGTAATTTTGGGGCGTTAACACCTCGAATTCTAAGTTTCTTAGGAAACTAGTTTATCTAGAGTGAAATCCAGCACTAACTCCCAAACCGGGAACCCAATTTGAGTCCCGTTTTTTCCCACAAGTCTCTCGTGCTTAGGCAGTCGTGTGTGCTAAGTTTCGTGCTAATTCGACACTGTTTGGTGATTTTGGGGCGTCAACAACTCAAATTCTAAGTTTCTTAAGGAATTAGTTTGCCTATTGTGAAATCTGGCTCTAACTCCCAAATCGAGAACTCGATTTGAGTCCCGTCTTCTCCCACAAGTCTCTCGTGTTTAGGCGGTCTTGTGTGCCAAGTTTCGTGCTAATCCGACGCCGTTTGGTGATTTTTGGGTGTCAACACCTCGAATTTTATGTTTCTTAAGAAACTAGTTTGTCTAGAGTGAAATCCGACTCTAACTCTTAAACTGGGAACCTGATTCGAGTCCCGTCTTTTCCCACAAGTCTCTCATACCTAGGCGGTCATGTATGCCAAGTTTCGTGCTACTCCGACGCCGTTTGGTATTTTGGGGCGTTAACACCTCGAATTCTAAGTTTCTTAAAAAACTAGTTTGTCTAGAGTGAAATCCGGCTCTAACTCCCAAATCAGAAACCTGATTCGAGTCCCGTCTTCTCACACAAATCTCTCGTGCCTAGACAGTCGTGTGCGCCAAGTTTCGTGTTACTCAGACGCCGTTTGGTGATTTTGGGGCGTTAACACCTCGAATTCTAAGTTTCTTAAGAAACTAATTTGTCTAGAGTAAAATCTGGCTCTAACTCTCAAATCGGTAACCCATTTTGAGTCCCATTTTCTCTCACAAGTCTCTCGTTCCTATCTGGTCCTGTGTGCCAAGTTTCGTGCTAATCCGATGTCGTTTGATGATTTTGCGGCGTCAACACCTCGAATTCTAAGTTTTTTAAGGAACTAGTTTGCCTAGCGTGAAATCTAGCTCTAACTCCCAAACTGGGAACCCGATTCGAGTCTTGTCTTCTTCTACAAGTCTCTCATGCCTAGGTGGTCGTGTGTGTCAAGTTTCATGCCAACAATGGAAAATCCTTTGTCTTTCTTTCTAATTATGGAATTAGCCTCTGTAATTTTGGACTGTGTATAGTTAATGTGTTATTATTCTTAGCTTAGAATACAAAGATGCATTTTATATCTGATCTTCTGGTGGTGGTGTATATAGAGTCTCATCTCCTGCAGATTCTCCAAATACCCAGTGGCCACTCAATGCATCAGGAGCCTATGACAGTCCATACATAATATGTTTATCATATTCGAATTTTGTTATGTATATGTATATATATGCTGTGTGAAAATTTAACTATCAAACAATTTAATTTTTATTGAACCTGTCTGTTGGGATCCACACTCGCCCCCTGTGACACAAAGGCCATTATCTCAGCTCTCATTTCCTGTAAATGAGTAGAAAACTCTGCTCGCATCTCCTCCCTCAACTCATCTTTTAGCTCCGCACGAACCTCCTAGGTGATTTGAACAATAGTCGATGGCTGGAATGTTGACCGTGATGGCCCAGCACCATCTTTATACATCGCGTTCCGAGACACGATTCTCCCATAAGTGCGACAATATCCATATCCGTCATGACCTATCAACTCATGGAAAATGGCATTCCTAGCCTCTAAAGTTTGGTAATCCTCAGGTAGCATGAAAAGTTGACGATTAAACTCATCCTGTATTGAATAAGACATACACATATATGTCAAATTAAGATGGTTAACACACAAAAAATAAAAAATAAAATTTAAATTCAATGTTAGGTGTTTGGAAACGACCAAGGTCTAGATAGCCTGAGGGTCATCTGCTCTACGCGTCATAAACCAAACATTCATCTTATCAGTGGACTCCCTCTTGCTGGTCATCTAGATTTTTTTAGAAATATGAAAATTAAAATCCAAATAATTTTCAAATATATAATGCTTATTTATATAAAAAAAATAAAAACAATAAAATATAAACCTCATGCTGGATCTGAGCGAAAGTAGTACACCATGTGGTATGAGGTATGCCGTGAGCTCGCCGATTTTTAGCGTTCCTAGTTGCAATTTTCTATAATAGATTCAACAAATGGCAATTCATAAATATGATTTGTATGTTTACATATCATATATATAACTTATTTGTATATTTCAACATCGGAAGTATGCCAATACTCCACAAGTTCTTTCCACTGGCTTGGCGCAATGTGCAAAGGAACATCATCCTTCAGATTAGGATAAGAACTTCTAGACTTGAAATACTTGGTCTTAATCTTATTCTTGTGATCCTTCCATATACTATTGCAAGTTTTCATGCAGATTGGCTTATACTCCTTTGGATATACATTCAAATTGTCCTACCAAACACAATTTAAAAGTTTAAATAATAATAACACAATTTTGGAATTTGAATTTTTGGACAAAAATATATGTTTACCTTTACATCCTTCCAGATAGCATCGGTAATATCGTCAGGCACATTGATCCAGTCAAGAAAAGTAAGAGGAACAATGTTACTATTGCGCACAATAATACCAAGTTGAGTAGTTAACTTAGACACATTATCCCCTATTGGGCAGAAATTTTCGTCAAATTGTATGTCCAACTTTGTACCAGTACCCCACTTCTTAATGCCCTTGGCATATCCTCTACCACACCTAGTCGAGGTTAATGAAGAACTAACATGACCTGCAAGATACAATAAGAATAAACAATTTACAATGATAATAAATAAATGCAAATTTAAATAATGTTAAGACAAATCGAATTCTTATACCTGAGGTGAGCTGTGAAGAAGTCGAAGGGTCTAGAAGATACAATGAGAATAAACAAGTTATATATAATGAGAATAAATAAATGTATATTTAAATAATTTTCATACAAATCAAAGCAAATTTATATACCTGCAATTGGTTGTGAAGATGATGACTCTAGTCGGGATGATAGTTGCTGTGGTGCCACTAATGGTGGATGCACCGATGGTAAGCGTGGAGGCTGAGTAGATGATAGCTATTGTGGTGCCACTGATGGTGATCGATGTGGTGGCACTAATGGCCCTTCTGATAGTGGTCGCTAGGATGCCTCCTCTAATGGTGGTGCCACTAATGGTGGTCGCTGCAGTGGCTGGTCTGATGGTGGTGGCACTAATAGCCCCTCTGATGGTGGTCGATGTGATGCCTCCTTTAATGATGGTGCTACTGATGTCCTCTTATGTACCACATCGGACATCATGCGTAGGGGATGATCAGGCTTCCTCTTCCTTGCCATAATAATCTATAAGCAATATGACATTAATTGACATTAGAAACATAGAGAATGGTTTTGAATCAATTATAATATGACATTAATTGAACTAATACAATTACAAAGACAAAGTAAATTAAGAAACTGATGATTAACTACAACTTTTGTCTTAATTTAATTACTGATGTTGATTAAAATATCAATCTATTTCAACATCAACTGTTTGTCCTTCTGCGGCTTCCCTCACCTAACCAACTTCTTCATCACGTATATTTTCTTCCAATTGTTGGCTCATATATGGCTCGATTTCTGGATCAGTCGGATTCATATCAAATCAACCTCTTTGAGACATCTTCACCACCACTTGCCAGTCTGGTTCTAACGGGTTTGTAACATACCAAACTTGCTCTGCTTGGGATGCCAAGATGAAAGGTTCATTGGTAATTCGATCGCCTCGGTACAACAAATGATTGAAGTTGACCAACGTGAAATTGAAGACATCTTCTTTCTTCCTTTGAATGTTGTCAATCCAATCACACTTAAACAACATATGCTTCTTCTCATTGGAATATTGAATCTCAACAATATTTGTCAATTGTCTATAATACACAGACCACACACGAGGATTCTTGTCTTTTCGACTAGCATAACTTATGGTATCTGCCTTTAAAGCTACACCACAATTTTGTGTGGCTCGATGGTCATCCATGGCCTTTACTCGATACCGAAACCCATTCATTATATACCTCATTGAACCTCCTTGCCAGGTTATGAGGACCATTTGCCAATAAAATAATCTCTTCAGAAAATGTGACATTACTAGTCCTTCGCAAAGTTTGGACCTATTTAAAATAAAAATGTAAAATTTAAAATGTAGTTCGACTTAGGTAACTAGAATCTGTAGATTTAAATACATACATGTTCCTTGAACCAAATGTGAAAAGTTTCAAAATGTTCACATCGAAGCTGATGATCGTTGACATGAGACATTTTGAGCTAGTACTTCAAGATGTTTGCTGTATAGATTGAAAATTTATCCCAAAAAAAAAAAAAAATTGGTTCAAAAGTCAATAAAACATAATAAAATATTGAGTGAGTGACATAACCTACTTTATGAATGGTTGAACCGCGTTTGTATTGAATAAGGCATACCGATGAGCTTGTATCCAAGAAGTATTATCAAGATAAAAGCTTGTGTTTTCACCAACAGCATGACCCAGATTATCATCACCACTATAGTTCTTCACGGGTCGACTAGATTTGGTTTCCACATCATTAAGATATTGTGCACAAAAATTCATGCATTCTTCCATAAGATATCCTTCAGCAATTGAACTTTCTGGATGAGCTTTATTATACACATATTGCTTCAAAGTAAGAAAATACCTCTCAATTAGATACATCCATCGAAACTGAATCGCTCCAACTAATAATGCTTTGTCGGCTAGATGTACAAGCAAGTGCTCTATTATATCAAAAAAAGTTCGAGGAAATATTTTCTCTAAATGACAAAGTGTTACGGCGATACGATATTGAATATATTGCAAATCCGTCGCACGGTTCACTTTGGAACACAATTGTCTAAAGAAATTGGTCAATTCAATCAAGGGTTCAATTACATTCTTCGGAAACAATCTTCGAATAGCCAATGGAATAAGTTGTTGTATCAAAATATGACTATCGTGGCTCTTAAGACCCCCAATCCTTCTATCATGTGAGCGCACATGACGCGATATATTGGATGAATACCTGTCAGGAACTCTAACTTCCTTCAACACTTTCAAGAACAAATCTTTCCCATCCTTGGTCATCGTGAATTGTGCTGGTGGTAAATAAGCTTTATTCGACCCTCTTAATTGCAAATGTAGGGATTTTCTAAAATTTATATCTTGTAAATCACACTGAGTATTAACACCATCCTTCGATTTTCCTACAATTCCTAATATTGTCCACAACACATTGTCATAAACATTCTTCTCTATATGCATCGCATCGAAGTTGTGTCTTATTAGATTGTGCTCCCAATATGGCAGTTCATAAAAGATACTCTTTTTCTTCCAGCTATGGGTGTGATGTCTAACTTTCTCCTTGTGTACTTGTCTCATATGCCTCTCCTTAAGGTCATCCCTCTTGTATTGGGTTAAAATACCCTCAGATTCTAATTGTAGCAGCATCTCAGTTCCAAACAACAATTTTGGTTTGAGTTTGACTTCCTGACTACCATCAAATGATACTTTATCTTTTCAGAATTTATGCCCACTAGGTAAAAATCTGCGATGACCCAAGTATGATTGTTTCCTACTATGCTTCAACCAACACGATATAGTTTCCTTATTGCAACAAGGACATGCATATTCGCCTTTAGTGCTCCATCCTGACAAGTTTGCATATGCAGGAAAATCACTAATTGTCCACAATAAAGCTACATGCATTTGAAACATTTGATTTGTTGATGCATCAAATGTGGAGACATCGTCATTCCATAGTTCTTTCAACTCCTCAATCAACGGTTGCATATACACATCAATCTTGTCACCAGGTCTTTTTGGGCCGTCAATAAACACATATAAAATTAGAAATTGTTGCTTCATGCACATCCATGGCGGCAAGTTGTATGGAATAAGCACAACAGGCCAAGTGCTATGAACTATGTTCATCGTCCTGAATGGGTTAAAACCATCAGATGCTAAGCCATGCCTTACACTTCAGCAATCATTACTAAAGTCAATATTCCGACAGTCAAAATCTTTCCATGCAAGGGAGTCAGCAGGATGCCTAAAGACACCATCATCAGTTCGTTCCTCTACATGCCATCTCATTAACTTGGCCGTCTTGGATGACATAAACAATCTCTACAACCTTGGCTTTAAAGGAAAATACCTAATCTATTTTGCAGCTATTCATTTGCCACCTTTGTGAGGACCATTCGAACCACCATCACCATTTGATTTCCATCTAGAACTGTTGCATATGACATATTTATCAAGATTGGCGTCCTCGTTTCGAAATAACATGCAACTGTTGGGACATGCATCCTACGTCTCATACGTGAAGCCCAAATCTGTTGTGACCTTTTGAGGTTTATAATATGAGTCCGAGAGTTTCACACCCAACGAGAACGCCTCATTTAATAACTCAAGCAACATGTCAACAGACTTGTTTGTCCACTGATTAAGCACCTCTAGATGTAGAAGTCGAACAATGAATGACAAAGATGTGAACTTCTGACAACCCGGATACAATTCACTTTGTGCATCTTGAAGAAGCTTGAAATACTTTGCAGTCTCTGCATTTGGACCGAGCTGGGATTCAGATGCATGGGGATCAGGCCCCTGTGATTCATTACCCTCCACACTTGTACCAACATGTGGATTTTCCATAGCCCCTTGTATCATTCCAACCATATCATCCCCAATGTCTAAATTAGCTAATATTTCATTTTCTCGATTATCATGCAGAGATACATAAGATTCCCTATGATTAATCCAATGTTTGTACTTTTTTAAAAAACCATTCAAAATCATATGCTTTCGTACACCCTCTTCTACAAGATGGTATCGATTCTCACATTTCTTACTCGTACAACTAATCATCGAACCTTCAGCCCTATTGGTGTAGGCAAACACAAGGAATTGATCAATCTCATTAATGTATTCTCTCGACATCCTATTTGGCAAATCAATCCAACTCTTATCCATCATCTGTACTTCTCTTAAATATCGCTTCTGCACACATTCACAAAAATATCTTATCAAAGTAACTCTAAATATAATATCTACGTATTCATGCATCATGATACTTATCCGTCCAATTTCTCTCAAATAGGTAGGTGGTCTTATTCCATTTAGTTATTTACCGATTTGATGGGAGAACCAATAACCTAATAACAGACTAAAGCAATCATATCCAAAGAAAATGCACTTGACTTTGAAGTTTACATTGAGAACATAAATAAATGAAATACTTATACAACAACACGTGGGACATAAAAATGCTGCAAAACACCAAGTATTCTATCACTAATTCAACTTGTCTAGAACATCAAGAGGTGCACAGAACATCATAGGCTTTAAGAGCCAGGGAAAAAAAAATTCAAACAAAAATAATTGCACCCTTATCTCTCAAAACAAGTAGAACACTTTCATTTCATAGCAATGAATTTAGCTATCCAAAGTAATTCAATTTCTCAACTATTTTCTTGAAGGATTCCTTAGGAAAATAACATGTATAATATAGAATGAACAAATTAGAAGCAGCATACCAATAACTCTATTTCAAGGACCTAAACAAGTTATGTACCTCATCTAGTATATAAAGTGGAGCTGGTTTGAAGCACAAGTCTATCCATAAATGTGTCCATTTAATAAATTTAATTTCATTACTGTCATTCTTTTTCAGTTCCACAAGTTTGAACAAAAGTAATTTGAACAAGTGTTTTCAGTATTAAAACACTAGGAAATAAATTAACTTGGAAAATGTGACCTCAAGTGAGTTCAAATACTAAAAATTACCTAATTACCTCACATGTTGATTGACACCAAAAAATCTTGCTACTGTAATGTTAGGCATTCTCTTCTTTTTCTTGCTCGTATTAAATGGCATGTTAGGGCATCCTTACCCAAATGTTGATTTGAGTAGACAAAACAACCCAAACCCTTCACTCCTTGATTCAAACTTATCAAATTAAGTTTTACTCAAATTTTACACAAATGAAGGGAGATTTGATTTAAATCTTGACTCAAATGTCCAAAGGTTATATGTGCTTCATTTATTTACTAGATTGTCATTTTTGATATGATGGAAAATTTTAAAAATAATTTGAGTAAGAAATGGCATTTTCCATTGGAGTTTTTCCTATCAAATGAAGCTTTTACTTAGATTTGAGTCATGATTGGAGGTGGCCTTAAGTGTTTGTGCATTGTACATTTATAATAACTGTGTATAACAACATTAAGTTTGTTAATTAATGAATATCAAATAAACCCAATACCGTTGATTAACTCCCCAAAAGACCAAACATATTAATCTTTGCAGGCATTGGTTTTGAAAGCTATTCAGAGAATAAGGCATACATCATAATGGTCTAATGGTTTCAAACTCAATGTAATGCATCAACAATAAAAATAATTTAAAAATAACGAACACCAATTAGAGCTAAAGAAAACTCAAAGCTTAAACACTGTCTTTGCATAGTAGTACTAACAATTTGACTACCAAACATCCATAACCGCTCAATTACGAATCAAAACTAAAAACAACCCATGATTGATTGAGTTCCAATAGCTAGCGTAATTGTGCCATCATACAGAATTGTGATTGGTCATTTAACATAAGTTTCAAACATCAATTTGCAATAAAAATTCAATCAATAACATGAAAATGTTGAAGAGATTTAGATCAACAGCTAGAAAATGCATATTAGTGAGCCCCATTGTAACCACAATTGTCATTACATGGAAATCAAATAATGAAGAGATCAAGAGGAATCGAAAGCACAACTTTCTTTCCTAATGAGATCTAAAAGAAAATTGTGCTGTGTGTGTGTGTGTGTGTGTGTGTGTGAGGGAGAGAGAGAGAGAGCATGCAGAGGTCGTCACTCGCTATGTGAGTGAGAAAGGCGCGATTGAGACTGACTGGGCTCGTGCGAGAGAAAGACAAAAACGCTACACGACCGTTGCTACTACTAGCCATCGTCACTCTTGCTCGTCATCGTCACTCGTCGAGAGAGAGATCGTAATACGCCGGTGAACACTCGCCGTCGCCGCTCGTCAAGAAACTAGTTTGGGTATTTTTGCTTCAAAGGTTTTAGGGATTTTGGGGGAAAATGATCTTGCTTCAAATGTTTTAGGGATTTTGGGAGAAAACGATCTTGCTTCAAAGGTTTTAGAGATTTTGGGGGAAAACGATCGAGCGCCAATGGGCTAAAGGAGCGGGATATCAAAAAAATTTCATTACTTTTTGCAACAGCATATTTCAACCGTCACAAACGATAAATCTAATAGGTAAAACGACGTCATTTTAATAAGGGTTTTTTTGCGATGGACAATTCCCGTCACAATTTGTTCACTATTTGCGACAGTAAATTTCTCCCGTCTCAAGAACTTTGTTTTTGCGACGGTGCACAAGGCGTCGCGAATACTTCTGTATTTAACATACCTTTTCCTTGTATGCTTATTAGTGACGAGGTAACTACCGTCGCAAAAGCTATTTATTTACGACAGTTTAAAATGCCGTTGCAAAAGATCATTTTTTGTGACGGGATACGCGCCGTCGCAAAAAGTTCCGTGTTTTATAAGGCCTTTTCTTGTAGTGTAAGAGTAGCTTAATAGTTGAGGTTTATATATATATACATATATAATTTTTTATATTGAATTTGTTCTAGTTTTTGTTAATTTTGAATTTTTTTTTTTTTTTTTTTGGGATGTAATTTTAGTCTACGTAGCAAATAAGAATATATAAAAAGTAATTTTTTTATTTACTGTCGTGTCTTTGTTGTGTTTGTGTCCCTATTGTTTTTGAAACAATTGTGTCTGTGTTTGTACTTCTTAGTTTATGGTCATTTTTAAACACCATTAAACCATTTCATTTAAAAGTGCATTTTGATTACTTATAAACTCGAGCATGCCTAGATTCTTATGTGGAGTTTTCTACTTGAAAATATGTGAAGATTGAATTGGACGAACAATCACCCTACTTTGTTGAGTTTTCATTAAATATATATTTCAAATTGACCCTACTTTGTTGAGTTTTCATTAAATATATATTTCAAATTGAAAAATAAAAATTAGTTTGATGAAAATAAATACGAAAAATTATTTTTGTCCGAAAAAAGAAAAATCTCTATAAAAATGATGAATGTTTTATATTTTTTCATTATTTTTACCGAACTAATTTTCATTTTTTAAAAATAAAAAAATAAAATAGGTTTTGAAAATTCAACCAAGTGGGGTGAATGATACTCGACTTCTCTTTCTCTAAACAATTTTTCCTTCCTTTGTCTTTCTGCTGTTGATTATTGATCCTAATTTTTGAATTGTTGTCTATGGTTATTGTCTTTTCAAATTTATGTTAGCATTTACAACTCCTCTTTAAATTTGATGACATTATTTAATCAACTACAGTTCCTGTAGAAGAACAATGGGTAATCCTTTTCAAATGTTTGTAGTCCTCTAGTGAAAATTCAATAAAATTTAAACAACACCAAACCATTTATTTGTAGTGTGAAGAATGTCCTCTATATCCTTTAATAGATTAGGGGCTTGAATGAATAAGAATCCATGGTTAATGAGTAATGAAGGTAGTAGATGCATTTATTATTTCATTCTTGCATTGCAAAGCATGTATGTACACTTGATTGTTAATATTGATTTTAGCTAATTGACATAATTTTTTTGGGTGAATAAAATTTTTTTTTGGGTGAATGCTAATTGAAATAATTGAATCATTAAACGATTACATTTTTGGTAAGGTTGTCATAGATTTGTGACACGAGTAATTGAATGAAGCTGATCCAATGGTACTTATGTATGTGTATATAAGGATGTGTGTAGGGGTATTCATGGGTCAGTTTGGTTTGGTTTGGTTTGACACTAAATTTAGATCCAATCCAATCATGATCGGTTTTAAATTTTTGGACCTAGAACCAAACCAATTATGTACTAGACCCAACCCAATCAATGTAGCACGGGTTGGTTTGGGTTGGAACCATGGTTCGACTATATAAAAAATAAGTAAATCAATCAATAATAAATAATTAAAATAAACAAGTCTTTAACATTTAAACACTACACAAACAAAGAGCAAAATATTGTTTAATGTAGGCCAATACAAATTAAATTCAGCTCAAGCTTAAACATAACTAATACAAAATAAATTTATTAATATGACTAATACAAATTAAATCATGGGGGATTTGGTCAAAGTCCTCTCACAATAAAACTTTAATACATTAAGGACAAGCATAAAAAAGTTTCCATTGAAAAGTCTAGGACACACCACTATTGTCAAAATATTCTTAGTGACTAATTTAATATTTTAAACTTTAAAATGATATGACTTTTGATGTATCAAACAAGATATAGGTTGACTATGAAATTCTTTAAAAAAAATATCATTGTAGTTGACGTAAATAATAAAATTTTACTCTGATTCACAATAAAACTTTATTGTAAAGTCTATTTTATAGTAAAATTTTATTTTGATTCACAGTAAAATTTTATTCTGATATATTTTGAATCAGAGTAAATTTTTGCAATTGACGATAGTTTCAACAGGACAAAAAAAAGTATGATTTTTTTAAAAAAAGAATTTCATAGCCAACATGGATTTTGTTTGATAGATCTTGACGAGAGGATTTTAAAATTACTAATTTTATTAAAACCAATATATAGATTAAAAGTGATATCATTTTAAAATTTAAAATATAAAAGTAGTTACTAAGGGTAAGATTGACTATAAAAAAATTGTCCTTGATAAAAGAGGTGCTTCTTCTCTGGGGGCTTATAAATTAAAAAAGTTTGGACTGTCCTTTTCAATTTAAAGGGGACCATTGAGGGACTTTTGGCTAAATATCCATTAAATGACGAAATTCAACTCGAGCTTCTACTACTTTCTTCACTCAATAATTCTTGTATGTGGAAAATTATTACGTGTAACCAAGTCTATTGTAATAGACTAATTAGGTAAAGACATGTCAATATAAGTAAAATTTTAAAATATATATAAATTGGTTCGGCTCTGGGGGTGGTTTGGTTTAGGTAAGGCCTAAGCCAAGAACTAACACAATCCTATTCGTTTGATGATTTGAAGACCTAGAACCAAACCAATGCACTCAACAACCAACCCAACCCAACCCAAAGAGGTTGGTCTGATTCGGTTCTTTGGTTCATTGGGTAATTTGAGCACCCTTAGTTTTGCATTGTTTAGAATGTAATTACTGTGTAAATGGTATCTTGATATTTAATTTATGAAGTATATAACTTTTTAATGTAAAAAATGTGTTGTATTATAATTTTTTATTATTTTTTAGTAAATTATTCATATTTATGACATATAATAAATTTATAAAAATATAAAACTTTAACGTATCTCAAGCATGTCGTGTCTTGCATTTTATGAAAATCAGCTTGTTGGCGTATTGGTGTCGTATTCGTGGTGTGTTGCGTGTTTGTGTCTATGCTACTTAGTGTAGGCCCTAGTTGTTGGTGTCAAGAGAGGCTAATATTTCACAGATTGTTTGACCTGTTAAAATGTGAAAGTTATTTATCTAATTCGTCACTTAATTTTCTCACAGGATTTTGAAAGATATCCTCAAGTTCCTTGTTTCATTCATAGGATTCAATTTTGACAGTTTAAGATTGTCATCATCTTTCACAGGAAGCTTATATTGGCATGAAAATTGTTTTCTTTCCAAAATAAGGATTTTGAAATTGTACTGAGAAAGAAATTTACATGCGACAAATTCGTTGACTCATGTCTTTCTGGATGCAATATTTGTAATTGATGTTTAGTGCCGGCATGAATCACCATGTGACAGTTTAACTGTCACTACGTATAGCTTGTGGTGTTGCGTGTCATCATCTCTATAGATCATATTCTCCCATCATTAGTTACATGAGTTGCATTGCGTACACCCATTTCACACAATGCACTATTTTTCTTCATAAATAGCACCACCTGCTATACCCTTCTAAGCCTCCCAACAACTCAGTCTGGTGAAACACCCTCCCTTTTCATGGATTTAGGTCCAAAGTCAACTCTGCAGAAGGGAAGTCGAGGGAGAAAAGGTAAAGGTCCTTATAGAGGTGTCTGGTTAAGGGAAGGAAGATGGGTCTTAGAAATATGTATTCCAAAGACCAACTCAAGGATATGGTTGGGTTCTCATTCCTTGCCCGAGAAGGCAGCTCGAGTTTATGATGCTGCCTTGTATTGCATAAAAGGCGAAGAAGGTTCATTCAATTTCCCTAACCATAGAAGGCCAGATCTGGCTAATAGATTAGTGGGTTTGTTGGCCAATGATGAAATAAAACGTATTGCAGCAAAGTTTTTGTGTTCGGCTGATTCGGGGTCAAGATCAGAGCCTTCTCTGATGTCGCCTCTTAGGGCATCATTTGTCACTTGAACCTTCAAGTTTACCAGATCTACAGAATACAACTGAAATGGTTGCAAACAAGGTTGATGGTCAACTATATGTCTCAGCTTTTGCGCCTGAAGAAGAACCGTATGTCCCAACTTTTGTCCCAGAGGAACCATATGTTCCTGCTTATGTCCCAGAAGCGACCTCCATGTCACATGGAAATTTACAGTTAGATGAGTAGTTTACGTTAGATTTCATTAACTACAAATCTTAGATATATAATATCATGGATCCTATTAGATTGTGCAAGTATATGTAAGATCATTATCAATGAAAGCCTTGTCCTAGTGAAGATGGTCTGAGTCAATTTTAGAAAATGTATTTAATGCATCTTTTTAGATGTCCTGTTCATGTAGGAAAAGAAATTCGAAATTATCTTTTCTTTTTGTTCTCTTAATTTATCAAAATTGTATGGAAAAAAAATGTATCGCAAACTTGTATCATTGGTAACTTGAATCATGAGGTGCTTTTTCATATCGTACAATTGCTTATCGTATTGTGATTCAATATGTATTGTATGATACATTAATCTTTAGGGTAAATTATGCAAATGGTCCTTATAGGTTACACGATGTGTCAATTTGGTCTCTATTATTTTAATTTGCTCGATTTTGTCCCTTAATTTAACGGCTTGTGTAATATTGGTTCAATAAATAATGACCATTAGGTTTGGTGAATGAAAACTCAAATGATGTGTCAATTTGATCTCTGTAGTTTACACGATGTGTCAATTTGCGATTATGACAAGGATCAAAGTGACACATCGTGTAAACTATAAGGACCAAATTAATATATCGTTTGAGTTTTCATCCAGCAAATCTAATGGCCGTTATTTATCAGACCAATATGACACAATCCATTAAATTAAAGGAAAAAATCAAACAAATTAAAACAACAGGGACCAAATTGACACATCTTGTAACGTACAGGAATCATTTGCATAATTAACCCTAATCTTTATCTTCTCCTTGAATTTAGCTCTGTTAGCAGGGTTTTTTTCCCTCCTCACTGTCAATCACCATTTCAAATATTTATTGAACAATCATGAATCATATTCTCATAAAATTCATTACGAAAGATACCAAATCCAAATAAACTCACTCACAAAGAAAAATGGCTCCCATACTTCGTTGCTACAAAAAAATTGAACTACTATAATGGGTGTAATTTTGGTTTTAAAAAAAAAAAAAACAAAGAGTTGACACACTAACTATTGGAAAAAAACATAGAGTTTACACACTAACTATTGGAATTGAGTTTAGATCTTCCTAGGGTATACTATTCAATTCTCGACCATTTGCACCAAAAGACTTGTTTGGACCATAACTACAAACCATATAGCACAATGCTTGGTACTACTTATCCAAACAAGTCTTACATAATGTCTTTGGTTGCAAATCATGAACAAAATGGACCGGAGATCAAAGTAGTTGAGTAGGATTGAGAAAACAATGAACTTGTCTAATTTTTAAACTTGCAATGTAATATCATTTCCCGTTTGCTATATTATTTTTTTAATTTGTTTTTCTAATTTCTTATGAGATTTGTTACATTTTAGAAAGAAAAAAAAAAATTGCCATATCTTCTCCCAATGTTGAGGTCATTTAATGGTGAAATAGATGGGAAGAGTTTAGATATATATGTTAGACATAGTTGTTGGTAACAATCAATTTTAAGGCTGGAGTAGATTTGAGGCATTGGTGTGCTTTTATTTATTGTTTGTTTGGTAATGCCTTTAAACTTCGGATACTAGAGAAAAGGTCAAGGAAAATGAGTGTAACGCTTCTCCCCCCTCATCTCCTTTACTTTTTCTATTTTCGTTGCTTCGAATACATGTATTTAGGTGAGATGATGGTGGATGATAGTCTTAAGATTGACTAGATGATGAAAAGCAAGAAATACTGGAGATCGTAATGCTAAGGTTGGCTAGATGACGAGAGGGAAGAAGGAAGATCATTATGACTACTAAAATTTGAAGTCAAAAGGATGTAATTTGGCCATAAATTCGTGTGGATTCTGTATTAGTGTGAATTCTAGGTATGTACATTTCCTTCATTCTCTCTACATATTAGTGTTCATTCACATCCACAAATTCTCTCCCTTTCTCCTTATATATATAGCATTTAATAATTCCCAATTGTGGGCTTTAAATTTGATAATTCTACATGTGGATTCTGTATTAGTGTGAATTCTAGGTATTTACATCTCCTTTATTCTCTCTACATATTAGTGTTCATTCACATCTACAAGATCCCCCCCCCCCCTCCCCCTTTTTCCTTATATATATAGCATTTAATAATTCCCAACACACAAATTTATGGTTAGATTACATCCTTTTGACTTCAAATTTTAGTAGTCATGATGATCTTCCATCTCCCCTCTCGTCATCTAGCCAACCTTAGTATTACGATCTCCATTATTTCTTGCTTTTCATCATCTAGTCAATCTTAACACTAGCATCGACCATCATCTCACCTAAATGCATGTATTCGAAGCAACGAAAACAGAAAAAGTAATGGAGATGAGGGAGGAGAAGCGTTACACTCATTTTCCTTGACATTTGCTTACCAAAAGCACACCAATGCCTCAAATCTACTCCAGCCTTAAAATTGATTGCTACCAACAATTATGTCTAACATATATATTTAAACTCTTCCCATCTATTTCACCATTAATGACCTCAACATTGGAAGAAGATATGGCAAATTTCTTTTTTCTAAAATGTTACAAATCCCATAAGAAATTAGAAAAACAAATTAAAAAATAATATAGCAAACGGTAAATGATATTACATTGCAAGTTTAAAAATAAGACACGTGTATTGTTTTCTCAATCCTACTCAACTGCTTTGATCTCTGGTCCATTTGGTTCATGATTTGCAACCAAAGACATTATGTAAGACTTGTTTGGATGAGTAGTTCTAAGGATAGTGCTATATGGTTTGCAGTTATGGTCCAACCAAATCTTTTGGTGCAAATGGTCAAGAATTGAATAGTATACCCTAGGAACATCTAAACTCAATTCCAATAGTTAGTGTGTGAACTCTTTGTTTTGTTTTTTTTGTTTTTTTTTATACCAAAATTACACCCATTGGCGTAATTCAATTTTTTTGCAACAACGAAGTATGGGAGTCATTTTTTATTGTGAGTGAGTTTATATGGATTTGGTATCTTTTGTAATGAATTTTATGAGAATATGATTCATGATTGTTCAATGAATGTCAGAAATGGTGATTGACAGTGAAGGGAAGAAAAAAAAAAAACCTGTTAATAGAGCTCAATTCAAGGAGAAGATAAAGATTAATGTATCATACAATACACATTGAATCATGATATAATAAGAAATTGTACGATATGAAAAAGCATGTCATGATTCAAGTTACCAACGATACAAGTTTGTGATTACTTCTTTTTTTCTTTTCTTTTTTTTCCTTCATATGATTTTGATAACATTGTTGTTGACAAATTAAGAGAACAAAAAGAAAAGATAAGACGCATTAAATGGATTTTCTGAAATTGACTCAAACCATTTTCACTACGACAAGGCTTCCATTGACAATGATCCTACATATACTAGCACAATCTAACAGGATCCATGATATTATATATCTAAGAATTGTAATTAATGAAATCTAGCGTAAACCACTCATCTAATTGTAAATTTCCATGTGACATGGAGGCTACTTTTGGGACATAAGCAGGAACATATGGTTCCTCTAGGACAAAAGTTGGGACATACGGTTCTTCCTCAGGCGCAAAAGTTGGGACATATAGTTCACCATCAACCTTATTTGCAACCATTTCAGTTGTATTCTGTGGATCTGGTAAACCTGAAGGTTCAAGCGACAAATGATCTGCCCTAAGAGACGACATTAGAGAAGGCTCTGATCTTGCCTCCGAATCATCCGAACATGAAAACTTTGCTGCAATACGTTTTATTTCATCATTGGCCAACGAACCCACTAATTCATTAGCCAGATTTGGCCTTCTATGGTTAGGGAAATTGAATGAACCTTCTTCACCTTTTATGCAATACAAGGCAGCATCATAAACTCGAGCTGCCTTCTCAGGCGAGGAATGAGAACCCAACCATATCCTTGAGTTGGTTTTTGGAATACGTATTTCTGAGACCCATCTTCCTTCCCTCAACCGGACACCTTTATAAGGACCTTTACCTTTTCTCCCTCAACTTCCCATCTCCAGAGTCGACTTTGGACCTAAATCCATGAAAAGTGAGGGTGTTTCACCAGATTGAGTTGTTGGGAGGCTTAGAAGGGTATAGCAGCTGATGCTATTTATGAAGAAAAATAGTTCATTGTGTGAAATGGGTGTATGCAATGCAACTAATGTAATTAATGAAGGGATAATATGATCTATAGAGATGATGACACACAACACCACAAGTTGTACGCAGCGGTAGTTGGACTATCACATGGTGATGCATGCCGGCACTAAACATCAATTACAAAGATTGCACTTAGAAAGACACGAGTCAACGAATTTGGTGCATGTAAATTTCTTTCTCAAAACATTTTCAAAATCCTCATTTTGGAAATAAAACAATTTCATATTAATATAAGTTTCCTATGAAAGATGATGACAACCTTAGACTGTCAAAATTGGATTCTATGAATGAGGCAAGACACTTGAAGAAATCTTTCATAATTCTTTGAGAAAATTAAGTGCAGAATTAGATAAATGACTTTCCCATTTTAACAGGTCAAATAATCTATGAAATATTTGTCTCTCTTGACACAAACAGCTAGGGCCTACACTAAGTAGCACAAATACAGACACGCAACACGATATGGACACGACACCAATACGCCAACAAGTTGATTTTCATAAAATGCAAGACACGACATGCTTGAGACATGTTAAAATTTTATATTTTTATAAATTTATTATATGTTATAAATATGAATAATTTACTAATGATAATAAAAAATGATAGCACAACACATTTTTTACATTAAAGGACTATACTTCATAAATTAAATATATCAAGATATCATTTACATAGTAATTAAATTCTAAACAATGCAAAACAATTATATAATATTGTATTGCACATAATGTATTCATCTTATAAATGTTTCAAAAGATGTTTAGGATGCATAAGTTGTGTTATAAAGAATGGAGAACACTGTCATAATGAAAGGATTCATCATATAAGACGTATATGGAGGATTCAAGAAGTGTTATAAAGAATGGATGACGTTGTCATAATGAAGGGATCATCATATAAGATGTATATGGAGGATTCAAGAAGTGTTGCTAAAGTGCCTGATGTTATAAATTTGATTTTTTTAATCAAGACATATTGAAGGAGTGCCAGACATGCTTTTAGGAGTGTCTAAAGAGTGTCGTGTTTGATACACTTATCGAACATGACATGCTTCCTTCATAGAAGTTTCCGTGCTTCATAGTGTCTACACAAAAAGGCAATTTCTTATCTTCTTACCTTGGAACAAATAACCAAACCTATAAGTTCACAATTGAGGGCCCAAGGAGACATCCTAACTTGAGTATAGCTAGACTGGCAAAAGAGAAAATATTCACTGTACATTTATGTGTTGTTCAGAATTTATATAACAGAAGCAAAAGAATCTTGCTACGTATTGATATTTCACATAAGGTTCTTTTGCAATTCTAGCACTTACCATCCCACTTAACTCTCTCATGTGGAGTAGCGAAGCAAGGAAATTAAATCAGAAGGGCACTTGTTGATTACAACTTTTTTTTTTTAAAATTTTTTTTTTTCCGTAATCAACAGTAAGAAGATAATAATAATTTTTTATTTAATAATAAATACAAAAACTTAAATAAATTATTAGAAAAGTATTTCGTATAAAATTTTACAATTAACTTCGAGTAAAATCGAAAAGAAAGTATTGTGTATAACTAGTATATCATAGACAATGTAAAAAAGTCATATATTTACGTCTTAAAATAAATTATATAATGGTAAGATAATTTAAATTTTTACAAAATTTGAGTAAAAATTTCATATAATAGTAATATCATATCATTATTAACATATAATATCACCAACCAATAGTAACGCAACATATGAAGGGTGAACTCCATATGTAAATATAACTAACATTTTAGTAATTTTTACATATATATACTGAGATTAATTATATTTGCATATTAATAATGATGGATATTACTTTTATATTAAGATTTTTTCACAAAATTTTCATACATAAAAATATAATTTGTTGTAATCACTTTATTTTCAATAAAACAATCACTATTATTTTCGTAAATTTAAAAATACCCTTGACATTTTATTCTAAATATTATTTTTGTTTAAAATTTTATACATACACATGTTAAAAAAAATGAAAAAAAAAAAAAAAATCCAGGAGACACGTGACTCCCCTAGGCACCATGTGGCTCCGCCACTGTTCATGTGCCACTTTCTGGTAAAAAAGTTGATTGTGTACATGTACGTACACATAATTTAAAAAAATAAAAATAAATTAACAAATAAACAAACAAACAAAAAGCGCAAAATGATAGAATCCCATAACAATTCAAAAATAATATATGAAAATTTTAGCTATGTTCTTAACACGACAGCTTATTTGGACAGGCATGAGATGCCAATTCAGAACCAAATAACTTAGCAAAAAGTGGTAGATCTTCTTGTTTATACAATTTCCTCACTTTATATTTATTCTCCTTATTGTTCTTATGGAGGATTCCTCTTTAATTTCTACCTTTTTTTTTTTTTTTTTTAACAGCTCTTCTTTTAATCTTTGTTTCTTATCAAAACATATGTTTTTCTATACCATATACACACATCCTTAAATACACATACATAAGTACTATTGGATTCGCTTCATTCAATTACTCTTGTGTCACAAATCTATGACAACCGTATCAGAAATGTCATCGTTTAATGATTCAATTATTTCCTAAAATCAATATTAACAATCAAGTGGACATATGTGCTTGCAATGCAAAAATGAAATAATAAATGTATCTAGGAACTTCATTACTCATTAACTATGGATTCTTGTTTATTCAAGCCCCTAATCTATTAAGGATATAGAAGACATTCTTCACACTACAAATAAATGGTTTGGTGTTGTTTAAATTTTATTGAGTTTTTCACTAGAGGACTACAAACATTTGAAAAAGATTACATTTATATTTCGTGAATTATTTTTGGACTTTTTAATTGTTTTTTAGTTTTTAGATTTGTCTACACACAAGATGGACTTGAAAAAAAAAAAAAAAAAACATTTGACATAATTTTTAAAAAATCACTAAAGAAAAATATAAAATAAATTTTTTTTTTTACCTTTTTAATTGAATGCCAAGCACCCGCTTAGTTAGTTAGTTAGTCAGTTAGTTAGTTTTTTTTTTTTTTTTTTTTTTTTTTTTTTTTTTTTTTAAGTTATTCTGCCTATAATAAATTGTAAGTAGAAGTTGCACCAATATAAATTAAATAAGGGTTTTTTTTGGCCAAAACCCCCTCATTGGGCCTCTAATTAGTGAAAAGGACAACCCGAAGTTTTTCATATCTTATAAACCCCCTGAACAAGAGGCGCCTACTTCACGAAGGACAAGCAAATATGTTTGAATTTTTTTTAAATTTTTTTTTGGCACAATCTTGCCCTTGTGTATATTGATGTTCTCATTATCATCTCTACTCCTAAGAGCCAAATGCAAAGTGCTGCAATTCTGGATCATGGGGGGCAGATGCAATCGGTTCGAATTATGGTAAATGAACATCTCTTCGTAGAACATTTGCTTTCTCTGATATATGATCCATCATGTCCACGAGTTCAGGCCCCTCAACAACCTAACAAGAAGTGCCTTCCCAATGATCTCATTAAGCCTTTTGTACCTTTTGAGGTGGTTGAACACATTGCCGAGGAGGAACATAATGACCCCTTTCACCCATGACCTTTGAAACTGATTTTCACTTCCTCTTTCCTCACTGTCTGATTGTTGTATTGATGTTTGTTCACTAGTTTGTAAATATGAAAGTAAAATTTCATCTCTAATTGTTGTTGCTATTTTAATATGTACATTTTTTTTTTCTTCTCTGATGTCCTGCTCAAGAATGGCAGTAAAATTTTACTCTGGTAGTGTGTTCTTGAGTTATTTCTTCTGTTATACAAACTTTACTGTAAAACAAAGTAAATTTTACTGTTTACGTCAATTTCGAAAATAATTTTTTTAATACATATATTTTGTAAAGAGTTCTGTAATCAGTTTGGATTTTGTTTAATATATCTTGATGAGAGGATTTTAAAAATACTAATTTTATTAAAAATTGACATCTAGATCAAAAGTTATATCATTTTAGGCCCTGTTTGTTTATCGGATATAAATGCCGAATATAAGTGTGAGACCAGATATAACAAGAGGTGGGTCCCACATGTTTTTTTTCTCTCTCTATATCTCGTGTTTAGTTGCTCTAGATATGGGGAGTTCGGATAGTATATGATGCAAAAAGAAGATATGCAATATCCTTATGGTATTGTATATCCCTCACCGTTAGATATAGCTCATCTTTCATTCAAAGGTAAAAAATAATCACTCTTTTTTTATCCCATTTTATATCCTATCTTAACCAAACATAGTATAAGTGACCCCATAGTATATATAATCTATCTCATATTCTACAACATATTATATCTCATCTTTATCATTAGGTATTACGTATACTCTTAAAATCCTTATATTCAATTCAATACGGACAACCAAACGGGGCCTTAGAGTTTAAAATATTAAATTACTCATATTTTGACAACTAGGAAAAAAGTCAAAAAAAAATTTTCCCCCTTTTTTTTTTGTGTGGCTTTTTTGAAAAAAAAGTGTAAAAAAGTAAAGATGATGTGACTCCAATAAATTAATAAGATGACTTTTTTCTTTGTTGTCAAAATAGGCCTAGTGGGGTGTGGTAGCCTTTTAAAGAATTTTTTTTTATATTTATCCTTAATACATTAAAATTTTATTATAATTTATTTTAATTTAAGAATCTATCCTAAATTTTTTTTGGTGGTATACTAAACATAGCCAATCTGACACCAATATATATATACTAGCGGTCGCGCACACGCGATGCGTGTGCAAACTCGTTTGGAATTATAATATGAAATTTACATTAAATTTTTTAATAATGCACATATAAATCACATGTATAATTATGTATAATGTAACATTTGATATTAAGATATTTGATAAATGAAATAGATGTACACTAAAATTTGTTCAAATTTTTTTTTAAGAAAATATAATATTTACTAATCTTAATTAAAGAAAACTCTAGAACAAAAATTCATATGAAATCTCAATTTGGTAAGATAAGACTGAAGATCTTACAAATCTTGCAAAAAATATATAAGATACATGTAAAAATTAATTTACAAACAATGTACATTGATTAAATTAGAATTTTACGTTGTTAAAATGAGACACAATTGTTCACATGCATACTTTGACTAATAGAGTACAATAATAATTTTGATTTTGTAATTGGCTTATTATATATAAAGGCACAAAATGTAAATATTATTGAAGTTTTTTATAAATGAAACTAAAAAATTTTTAAAATACATTTTGGCATCAAATGGAAAAGAAATCCCAAACTTTTTAAGTCTAAGTCTAAATAATTACACACATTTTATGCTTCACAGATTTTTAAATATATATATATATATATAATGAATATAAACTTACAAACACAGATGTTGATATAAACCAAGAAAAATAATAATTGATTTATTTTAACCTAATAACACAATGAAACATTTTATTTTGTAAATTTTATTTATAGAAAGTATAACTAACGGTATTACACCAAAAATTTATAAATTAAAAAATACAAACTCAAGACACTCATTTTATATGATTTTTTAAGACCACTGGATTTAATTTTAAATAACATACAAACAAAATTAAGTGAACAAACATAGAATAAAAATTTATATATGCAAACTCAAGACACTTATTCCATTTTTTTTTAAAATTTATATATTCAATCTAAGGGAGAAGTAAATTAGCAATCAAATTCTAACCATACATTAACATAGAATAAAAATAGCTAGTGAATAGGATGAGATCACACAGATTTGGGTAATTGAAGTTGAAATAGAATTGAAATTGAAGTGACATCAATAACACAATAGAACAAATAAAATCAATGTTAAGCTGAAAATATACCCTGCATCTTGTAAATGCGGTACTTGATATCCTCTTAACAACCTTCACTGTGCATGTAAATCTTCAACACGACTTCACTTTGGTGCATTATCAATCAAACTCTCAAAAATTTTATTTCAGAACCAAGAACAGATATATGTATACAAATTTATGTAATGAAATTAGAATTGAACCTCTTGTTTCTTCGCCCTATTGTTTTCTTCTTTCTTCTCTGAGAATGGGGGAGATGAGTTTGACATGTTTGTTGGATTTCTTTGGAAGCCTTTCCAGAATCTTCATTGGATCCGCTTTTTTCCCCTTCACTGTCATTGTGGGATTCTTCATATCAGTCTCGATTTGTTCAACACCTGAACATCGTCAACAACCAACAAAACATAAATCTCTTAACAAATTGATCGATCGAGAGAGAGAGAGAGAGAGAAATTGAAAATTGATCGGAAAAAGTACCGTCGAAGCCTCTCAAGTACTTGACGATCTTATCAGCACATCCCTGGCAATGCATGTAGACTCCCAACACAATCACTTCCTTTGGATTCGGTTTGTTTTCTTTTTTCTCTTCTTTGATCTCTTCGTTAGTGTTCTCGGCGTTGATTTCTTCATTATTGTTTCGCTGTGGTTGATTCTCTGCTTGTTCTTGTGTTGGCCCCTGATTGTTATTGTTCTCTTTCTGCACAAAATGAAAACAACGCTCAAAATCAAATCATTGAAGATGTTGACACTGATTTAACTGCACAGCAGTTTGGAGACGTGGGGAGTAACTGCAAAATGCAATGAAATATTCAAAACTTTTTAGTGAAGATATTGTAACTGCAATAAGGAGACGTGGAGAGTGGGAAGTGGGAAAGTGAAATTGATAGTTTTATTTTATGATTTTACCCTTAATTAAAACTGTTGGAAGTGTAAAAGGTTAAGGTCATTTTAGGAAAAGTTGAGAAAATTTTTTTAGGAATGGCTTCAAGACACCAAAGTTGGTGTTGGCTTTTAATAATAGAATAGATATATAGAAGCAAATAAGATAAACTGTATCAATGTTGCTGATTATGTTATTTTGTGCTTTTGATTTTGGCCACTTCAGTAGACATGAGATGTTATGTGATGTGGCATCTTAAATTTTGTCTTACAAAATTTCGAGTGGTACTTTTCAGTTCAAAATCATATTGGAACGTGTTGTCATGGAGTTTACATTGATAATTCAAACTGTTCAATGCATAGACCTCATTGAGTATTTTATCTATACAAAAAATCTTGTTGATTGGATATCAATAGTTACTTGATCAGATCAATTTATGTCTACGGTAATTATGATTTTAAAAATAATTTGTTAAAACAAATGTGATCTAATTAAGTGCATTGATATCCGATCAACGCAACTTTTATAGGGATGAAGGACTTGACGAGCCTTACACATTAAACAGTTCAAATTATTAATGTGAGCTATGTAGTGAGTCCATGGAAGCCTAATAGCACGTCCCAACTGGAGAGAAGTTTTTCCCTTTCATAAATAACAAATAAGATGCCAGCATCCTTCCCATTACATGAAGTGTTATTTTTATGTTAATTTGTTGAAAAATGCTATGGACTTTAAATAATTTACTAAATTTCTTATCAAAAATTTCACATGGATGTAGGATCCACACAAATCTACATGTGTGTGGGTTCCATACCCATGTGAGAGATTTAATAAAAAATTTGATGATTTATTTGGGATCTCTAACATAACCCTAATTTTTTAGAGACTATCTGTAATCACATCTTCGGAAATAAAAGCAAAATATTGCTCTACTATTTTTAACGAATTTGCAACGGATTCTTTTGCACACAACTTTCAAATTGAGCCACTCCATGTTATTAATTAATGAATTATTTATTTAATTTAATGTAAGTGGACCAAAGGGATTTGGTCATTAAGTGCTCACTACAAATGTCACAAATCCACTTTCCCCGGGATGCCTTTGGCGACTAAAAATACTAAACCATTTGTCGCCAATAGTTAATTTTTATTTTATTACAAGTTTCAACCTATGACCATCCATTTCCCATGTTTGTCAACATATTAATGCAACAAATATTATTTATATACTAAATTTTCGGTTTTAGTACAAACTCTATATATAAATAATTATTTTTATTTAATGTTATTTAATGTAAAAATTAAAGTATTTACTAAAAAAAATATTAAATATGAATTTTGCTACTAAATTGCTAAAACATGAATTTCAAATCAATTTTATAAATGGTTTTTGTTTTTCTTGTAGTGGCTAGAATCTCAATATTAATTCTTAGAGATTATTACTATTAATTATGAAATCCTTACAATGTTAAAGAGGAAAACTAGGTGGGATATGTGAGGGACGAGGTGCTGTTGGGTACACCATGGGATCCACTTTGATTATTATTATTGAACTGTTCTATTTAAAAAATTTAAACCGTTTATATTGTAGAGTTTGATGAAAAATTATTCTTACAAAAAATTAGATTAACTGAACAAATGTATACATATTATTAAATTATATTTATTTTCAAAATAATGAATGGTCTATTTTCAATTGTCATTTATTTTTTTATTTTTTTAATAATAAATATGATCTAATCATATGATTGCGATTATCTAAATAATCTGACTTTTTGTAAAGATAACATTCTCAGTAGATCCTATATTATAAACAGTTTCTATCATTAAAGTGGATAGCTCGCAAGGCCAAACAACACTATTTATTTAGAGACATTAATTTAGTTTCCGGAGGTAGCACCACACCTAAAATATTACTAGTGGTGTATGCCCACAATATGAATGTACTGTTAAATTTGTAAAATGCCCACTCTATGAATGTACTGTTAAATTTGTAAAACGTTGATTTTGATTAAAAGTAAATATATTGTGCTATTAAGGTGGTAAGAGTCTTATTTACCAGAGCAAAGGTCTTGAGTTTCCTCCGTGTGCATGCATTATATTCATTTAGAGGACGACACAAAGTTTTCTCATTAAATGCAATGGAGGCTTGATCCGAATATAAAGGAAGTGGTGAAGAAGGATGTGTTGGAATTGTTAGATGCAGCCATTATATACCCCATCTCCGATAATAAGTGAGTGAGCCCTACACAAGTGGTGTTTAAGAAATCAAGTATCACTGTTGTTGAGAATAAGTAAGGTGAGTTAGTTCCTACACGCACCACCATTGAGTGATGTGTGTGCATTGACTATAGGAAGCTCAGTTCCATGATAAGGAAAGATCATTTCCCATTGCCATTCATTGATCAAGTCCTTGAGCAGTTAGGGATCAGAGTTGTTATTGTTTTCTTGGTAACTACTTTGGCTATAATCAAATTCCGGTGTACCTTGTTGACCAGGAAAAGACTACTTTCACTTGTCCATTTTGTATTTCCACAAACCTTTTCATCTCTATGTACACACTTAATGAAAGAAAATTTTGATAACAGTTTTACCATGAAGCAAAATGACCATAATGGACAATAATACACACACTACAAATTAAATCTAGATTTTCTCTGTACACATCTTTAAAAAACAATTATTTTTAGTGTATTTTGAAAAAAACAAAAACTAAAATCCAGTTCCTCTATTGTTTCTCACTTCCTCTATTGTCCTTCATTTTTTGCTACACTCCATTATTACACTTTATCCATTGCTTGCATAAACTACTCGCTTTACTCTCTAGGTTTATACTCCATTGTTTATACCTTATTCCATTAGAATCCATCATTATTCTTGATTTTTGTGATGGAAGATTTGCAAACCAATAGAAGTTCATATTCAAATAAGAATATGCTTGGTTGCAACCAATGCAGTGATGAAAAGGTGAGTTTTTTTGTGCAAAAGTTGATTTAAATTTTTTTTTTCTTGTTCGCGATTCTCATTCAGCAAACCAATGTCGAAAATGTTCGTTATTTTCAAACATCAACTGCCGAATAAATTTTTTTTTTATATAAAAAATTCGGCTTTAAAATGCCGAAAATATGTAATAGCTATAAAGTTTGGAACTAAATTTTTTTTCTCTCTCTCCAAATTGCATCCACTCAAGAAAGTGAGGTTCAATCTGATATGGTGATGGATTGTACTAGTCATTTTACAACTAAACAGATAACCTTAAACAAGAATTTTGTAACTTATGAGTTTTTTGTTTCTTAGTTTGTTCTTATTAAAGTTATTTGACATTATATACAAGTTTTTGACAACAAAGATGAATTGCTTTCTTGGATACGTAATATTGGAAGGATGAATGGTTTTCTTATTGTTATAAAGACGTCGGACTATGGTAGCAGTCGTAAGAGACCGATGATTTATCTAGCTTGTGAGAGGAGTGGAAAGTATAGATCAAGAAAGAAGTTGAAAGATGGTTCAAAAGACACGTTGAGACAAACTGGTACAAAGAAGTGTGAATGCCCATTTGATTTAAGGGCATACAAGTTGAAAACAAACGATGAATTAAGCTTGACTGTTGCATGTGGACTGCATAACCATCTAGTTGTGGAGCATCTTTAAGGACACTTGTATGCAGGGAGATTGTCATATGATAAGAAATCATTGTTAGTGGATATGTCAAAGAGTATGGTAAAACCAAAAGAGATATTAATTACACTAAGGTATGGTCAGAATTCTCAAAGGTGCTTATAAATCTAAGCCTCAAGGAGCGTCATATAACCAACTATTTGTTTTACATCGTACCTGGTACCATACGCCAACTGTCTATATAAGTATGTCAATGTAGCAACACCCCAAGAATATAAATGTATGTGTAACAACCACATCATGCATCATAGATTTTTGCATTTATATAATCATTTAATTTAGGAGTTTCATATTTTGCATTGCACTATATGTGTGATATGTATATGTTAGGTTTTTATTCTTGGCAATCCCATTTGACAAAATTCCTTTCAGTTGTACTTGTTTTCGTACTTTTATTTCAATGAGGCTATGAGTTTGTTAGATGCGAATCCAACCCGAATTGTGCCGTGCAGAGAAATTTATGATGTTAATTCTTTCAAGATTGCCACTTCGCTGATTATGACAGGGATCAAGCTGCCCGGTCAGCTCGCGGGGGTCTAGAGGGTAGCGCCCCTTGACGGGTCGTCGAGGGGCAGCGCCCCCGAAGCAAAATGCAAAAATGCATTCAAAGTTGCTTGTCCGCTCGAGCGGACATTCCCCCGCTCGAGCGGAGAATGTTGAGTTCCAGAAGTTTAGTTCACCTGCAAAAATACTGGATGTTGTTTTTTCCCGCTCGAGCGGAACTTTCCGCGCTCGAGCGTAGGTCCGCTTGAGCGGCCAATCTGACGCTCGAGCGGAGATCGCGGGATAGTTTTCTATAAATACGTATTTAAGTCCAAATCTAAGATTACTTCTCCAGATCTTCTTCTTGGGTTCTAGGGTTTGTATCTGGGAATATTTTGCTAGTTTTCTTTGATGTTTTAATTGAGTATTCAAGTCATGGTTTAAAGAGTATATATCAAAGGATTATTTGTTTGTTCTACACAAAAGAGAGAGTTGTTCTTCGGTGGATTCTGAAGAATTCGAGCCTGAAACTTTGGTGGATTCTGGTGTGGCTCATCGTCAAGACAATTCCCCTAGATGTTGATTTGTGATTATGTATCAATTTTAAGCAGTAAATAACATTAGTTGCTTTTGATGTCCTAGATTGTTGGGTACCAACTAATATAGGTATGTTGAGGCTTGGTTCTAATTTGCAAAATTTTGGATCATGTTTTGTGATTTCCTGTCTTCATTATATTAGTGATATTATGCTCTGCATCTGTCATCCATTAATTTGCCCTGCATCTGCTTGTGTTTGTTAGTTTCCTCCTTTTGTTAGTCTCATATTTGTTTTAATTATTATCAATCTCATTGTTACTAATGTTACTCATGTTCTCTGTGTTGGTTTGCTTTGGTCCTTGTTTGATTTGGTTTTTGGCTTTGTTGGGTTTTTGGGTTGTAGTTGTGTCTCATCTCATCATGTGTGCCCCTAAGTGCCGAAAGGCTACAGTGTCTCGTCCTGCCTTTAATACTGAGAGGTTTTAGACAGCCAAACAGGCCAAATTGTTCCATAAATCTTTTGAGGCTCGAACTGTTCACCTAGAACAGAATGTCCAGCCTATCACTTTCGAGTCCATTCAAATCCGTCCATTGTTTGACCCTCTAGGTGGTGATTTGGTGTTGTCTTTTTCTGGTCGTCAAAATCTCGACTGGGTTCGAGAATTTTACTGCAATATTCAGCAAATTAGTGACATTGAGCCTTCTTTCACTACCTGGGCTAGGTCTCAATCTATTTTTATCACACCTGATCTCATTCGCAAGCTTCTTAAGATTGAGAGAGTCTTTCCTGAGTTCTATCCTTTTCTAGTCCATCCCACGTGTGATTTCAATAATGTGGCTGAGGTGTTATGTGGTGCTTCCCATACTTGGCCTACGGGTGCATTGATTAAACAGTTTGAACTTCTTCCGGAGTTTAGACTGCTTAATCTTATTGTTTGTGCCAACATCCTTGTGACCACTCACTCATCCGAAATTAATCAAGACCAAGGATTTGTTTTGTTTTGTATCACCCGTCATATGTCTATTGATCTAGCCACACTGATTATTAAGAAGATGATAGGTGTTTCTGGGAATAAACAGTTAGGACTTCCTTATGGTTGTATGATTAACCGTCTTTTGTCCGAGCTTGAGGTTCAAGTGTTAGAGGATGATGAGTTTGCATTTCCCTTCCGAACATTCACAAAGAAAACTGTTTCTCAGAGTCGGGCTCATGTTAAGGGGGAGTCTTCTCGGGCCGGTACTTCTGTAGGTACCGCTGCTGGACTAGTTGAGAAAGCAGAGTTTGACGCTGCTGCCACTGGTGGTGAGGCGGATGCTGTTCCACCTCGAGCTCTTCATGATCAGCTTCATCATTTTGAGGAGGCTATGACCCGGCGGTTGGACTTTCTGGATGCACGCTTTGATGCTTTTGATGGTCGCCTTGGTCAGTTGGAGCAAACTGTCGTCCACACTACTTCTCAGCTGGCGTACATCATTTCCTTACTTCAGCTTCAGCAGCCACTACTTCCTCCTGGTGCCTGATTCATTGATTCCTTGATTCCCGGTCAAAAAATGGGAGAGTTTTGGTGATACATGTGATACATGGTGATTCATTGCACATTGGTGGTATACATTTTTGGACATTTTTTTTGATATTTTGATATTTGGATATTTTGTTCATGTTTGGATATGTTGGATACTTTGTTGATATTTGGATATTTGGTTTTGTCTTGTTAATATTTGAATATTGTAGTTGGTGGTTAAGTCTGTTTTGTTTGGATATTATTGTGGTCATTATGGACTGTATCATGGTTATCTTTCTATGTATGTTTTGATATATTCTTATACAGTTCCACAAGTTTTGTTTTTTCTGGTATGTAAGCTATTTCACAGGTAAATGTTGGATGAAGTTGGATGGATGGATTGATCACATGGCAAGATTATTTGATAATAGAGTTGTTTAGAGTCTTTTTTTTCTTTGTTTTTAATCTTGTCTAGTGCATGTGTTTTAAGGACAATTGTTTAGAAAGGTTTTGTCCAGGAATTGACAAAGGGAGAGATTGTTAGGTCCCTTTATTGTCAAATCCGGGTACAAAACTTTGTGTTGAAAAAGTTGTAATTGTTTCTATGTTTTTGTCTTTCCCGCTCGAGCGGGACCATTGGCACTCGAGCGAAGATTGAGGTCTCTCAGTATTTTGTCAGGTCTGTAAAAATACTGGAAGGTGTGATTTCGCGCTCGAGCGGGTTCTCAAGCGCTCGAGCGGAACTCTGTTTCATCACACGCATATTTTGCTGAAGCCGCTCGAGCGGGATGTTAGGCGCTCGAGCGGAGATCGCGGACTCAGATTGTCTATTTATACCTGTTTAGGCTGATTTTATTTTTTACGTTTCTTAGATCTTATTCAAGAGTCCTAGGGTTTTGTGAGTTTTCCTTTGAGGTTTTTGTGAGTTTTCCTTGATGTTTTGAGAAGAGTTCTTCACTCATGATCTAAGATACATACATCAAGGAGTTTGATACTTTAAATTCAAGAGAGAGTTTTCTTCGGTGGATTCCTAAGATTCAAACGTAGAGTTTCAAAAGGCGTTTGATTCTGTACGTAGTCGTTAATTCGACAAGTGAAGTTGTGGATTCAACTTCAAGATTGATCAGTTCCGAGACGAATGCATGGTGAAAGAGTTACAGAAGATTCGAAGACAAATTGACTGAGTTGGGTAATTTGTGTATTATCTTTGTAATCTTTCTTTCTTCAGTAGTGGATTGATTAGTGGCGTTTCGCCCGTGGTTTTTGATTACAATTGAAGGTTCTTTAATTGTGGTTTTTTCCACGTAAAAAATCGTTTATGTCAATTTATTGTTTATTCCGAAAAACAAACAATCTAAATCACTTTCGTAAGTGCTTGTTGATTTAGATTGTGTGTTTTGGATTATTGGGATTTGAAATATTTTAATCTTGATCTAATCACGAATCACTTAGGATTTTCAGTATATTTTTGAAGAATTTAGAAATATTTGATATGATTGAGAAGCCTTGTAGGAGAGTTTTGATGATGGAAGAATTTTAGAATACTTGATTTGGAAAGAAAACTTAGGAAAATTGGGTCAATTAAAAGAAAGGCCTTAGTATAAAATTTTTGTGTACAATGTGGAGTGAGGGAATAGCTTTGAATTTAAAAAGAAATGTTTAGACATATCTAAAACCTTAATTGAGGAGCTTAATAGATTTAATGAATAGAATATTTTAGACACTTTATCGAAAAATTAATCGGGATTAGTGAAAATTAAGTGAGATTAATTTAACTTGGGTAAATTACATTGACACCTCATGATGTTCCTATTTAATACAGATCTTCTCTTCATATTTGAAAAATTACACTTACCTCTTTGTCAAATTCAAATGACATATTTGCCTCTTAACCTTTATACATATAAAATAATAAAATAATATAAATATTTTGTTCATGTCATTCAAGGGAAATAACAATCATCTTCTTTGGTTTAACTCATAAAAAAAAAAAAAATTGAGTTTTTTTTTTTTAATTTCACCAAATACAAAATATATATATATATATATAAAAATATAAAAAATTCAATACATTATCTTATTTTGTTGTATTCAATGGATTTTTAAAAAGGTTTTTTGTACAAATTTTTATCATTTTTAAATATATCTAGATTAAATTGATCTAATCTAGATATAATGGTAAAAATAAAAATGAAAAATTATATTCATATATAAAACTTTATACAAAAAATATCATGAAAATGTTGTGATAGTGATATTATTGTAAATATAAATCATGTTTATGAGTGCTTTGTTTTAAAGTGAAAGATTACCAGGAACTTCTATTTCCACACACCATTTCCTCTAATTCCACACACTTAATGATATATATATATATATATATTTACATTTTTGTCCTAAAATAAAATTACCAAAATATCCCTTTCTTCTTCAACCAAAACCCTAACCTTAATTTTCTCTCTCAACTCAAACCCTAACCCTAAAATTACTACAACCCTTTATCGCCGCCGTTGTCGTTGCCGCCGCTGCTGCCGCCGCCTCGCCCCTTATCTGTTGTTTTCCATCACCTTTTCTTCCACTATCGTGACCCATTTCACCTACAAATCTAAGAACACGATCGGCGCAACCCCTCTCTTCCTTCGCTTCACCCTTCTGTTGCTGTTGTCGACGCCTCTACCCCTTCGCCATTATTGTCGCCTCTCTACCTCCTCATTTTCTTCTTCTTCTTCTTCTTCTTATCGGTCGCATTCCTCCTTATTCTTTTTCCTCTTCTTCTCCTCTATCGTGCGATCGCACGATCTCTAATTCCGGGTATGAGTGCCTCTCTCTCTCTCTCTCTCTCTCTCTTTTCTTCCTCACTGGCAGAAAAGAATTGCCAGAGATGATGGCGGCAGCAAAAAGAGGCTGTGGTGAAGATGGGTGGCTGGTTTAGGGTTAGAGTTTGGCAAATGAAAAATGTAAGGGTATTTTTGGTATAATAGGATGTGTACTAAGTGAAAAGTAATAATTCAAATTTATTAGGTGTGTGTATTAAGAAAAGATGTAGAAAGAAAGGAAGTGGTGTGTAGAAATAGAAGCTCTCAAGATCACCATTAAGCTAAATTATTGTGTTTGAAAATTTTATATAAAATTTATGTTTGTATATCATTACTCAATAAGAATATGTTCATGTAGAATTTAACGATAGAAACTTTTAGAATGTAATCATGCTGATAGGAAGAAAAAGGGGCAAGATGGTCATTTAAAAAATTTTAGGGCATGACATTAGTAATCCATGAGGTAATTTGTAATGAGATTATAAATCTCCGAGAGAAGAATGTCATTTTTCAAATGTGAGGGGCATCTACACTAAACAGAAACCTTAGGGGTGTCAGTGTAATTTACCCATTTAACTTAATCGAGATTAATTAACAAATGAAGATTAAGAACTAATATTAATTAATTAGAGATAAACAAGATTAATTAAACTTAGTGAAGGATTATTTTAATTAATAATTGGAAGATGACAGAAAGTGGGTCACCGGAAAGAGAAATGTACTAAATATCCGATGATCTCGCCGGAAAAGATGAACCAGAACACTACCGTACCATTGCACAGCTGGGCACAACAAATGGGCCAAGTCCTTCACGGCCCACTGGGCAAGGAAATGAAATGGATCTGAATGAAACAAGCAAAGAAGGATATGGGCCTTAGACAACAGCGCCTAGCAGAAGAAGAAAAGCGAAACAGATTAAGCCCAGACAAAGAACACCCCAGCACAGAGGTAATAGATTTGAAGTTCTCCAAGAAGGATAAACCCAGCCTGAAAGTACGAATAATCAAAATGGTAAGGAATCTCTAGACATGGGCTACAATAATGGGGTTAAACGGAAGACTTCCTAGAGACAAAGGCCCAAAAGAAAAACAAACGGGGAACAACCAATTAATGGAGATAGATCAAGCCCAAACAATTGAGGAAAGGAATAAAGACAAAGAAAGTGAATGGGTAGTGAGCCCAGTGAAGTAAGGGAGAAAATTCAAAGCAACCAGCACAACAACAATTTGAAAGAGATAAGCACAAGCGGTAATTTTTGAGTAATTCGACACGTCATATTTTATAGTATCGTGATTGGTGAAAAAAAATGAATAAGTAGGATATTATGTTAGGTGATTGAAAAATATTATGGGACATATTAAATGATAATTAATTAAAAAAAACGGACAGGTGGTACTCCAAAAATATTCTATAAAATTTAGTGCGGGTAATTATTCGGGGCTTTTCTCAAAATACCAAGCTATTTCCCAAACTAAGCTTAGTTCAGACGGAATTCTCAAAATAGGCTAAAACGTGGTTACAAACCAAGCTTTTATTGTTTTTGTGGTCCTCCCGTGAAAAATTTGTAAAATCGTAAAAACGTGATTACAGAGTATGGTCCTCCCACTTTTCCCATTATTCCCAAATTTATAAAATAAAATTTATATATATTAAAAAGATGTGAGTGTGTGAGTGTACTGGGGGTGTGTGTGTGTCACATAGAGAGAGAGAGAGAGAGAGAGAATGAAGAGTTTGTGTTTTATTGAAAACGTGTTTTCAAGACAGGTTTTTACATTTTAATTAAAAACACGGTTCCTAACCACGTTTTTTGAAGAAAAAAAATTTACTTAAAACCGTGGTTTGTAATCACACTTTCTTAATTAAAATCATGGTTTGCAACCATATTTTTACGATTTTACAAATTTTTCACGGGAGGATCACAAAAATGATAAAAGCGTTATTTGTAATCACGTTTTAACTTATTTTAAGAATTCCGTCCGAACTAAGCTTAACTTGGGAAATAACTTGATATTTTCACTTATTTTTAAAAAAGCCCCTAATTATTCAATAATCCAGAATATAAGTACTGATGGTGTCAACTCTGATAACCAACTAGAAACGTCAATCACTTCTTCGTTCAATATAGCTATTTATCACAAGATAAAAAGATAATGATAAAGACCATGGCAAAGTGATGCTCTAGAGCTAGTGACATTCACTTCTTAAAAATAAGAGAAAAAAATAGACACATCAATACTGTGGTGGCAGTGGGTGACCACATCATTAATGGTGGCACCATCCCTCTTTTTGTCAAGATAAAATACCAGAGCAAGCCCTTGAAAGCCTTCATAAATCCAAAATTCGAAAACCATAGAGGAAACAATGGAGAAGGCACTAGTGGCGAAGCATCGAGTGGATCAATTTAGAGCTCTGATGTTTTTAGAGCCAGGGAAAGAAGAAAAAGCGAAGCTATTGATCCAACCTTGATGGGAGACAGATGCACACAACGTGAATCACATTAGTGCTTGTAATTTGTAAAGCCATTGGTAACAAACATGATTACTATGAGGCTAATTGCTTAAATGATAAATTATTTGAATGCCTGTGGATGGAGGCTAATTGCTTAAACTGGAATAGTTTGATCAAATGTGCATATGAGATCACTTTTTCAAGTGGTACATATTCGAAACAATTTTCAAAAAACATACATGAAATCAAAGTGTTCCAAATTTTGCAAATTAGTCTATACTCGTGTGCAACACATAGTAAAGTTAGTCTAATAATCGGAACAAGAGCATATAATGTAGATAAGAATCACATCATGATTAGTAGAGACCAATCTTTGATAGGGCAAGTGGGGTGCTTAATTCATGACCTTCCTCTCTCGTACCTAAGTTCCCAAGCCAAGATAATCTTGGTGATGACGAACACGTGTTCTGGGCCTCACTGAAGATGAGGAAATGCCAAAAATTAATCTGTCCTCCATGGATCTTCTCATCTGGAACTGTAGAGGTGTTGGAAATGGTAGATTCAAAAGGAATCTAAGGGAGCTTGTGAGTGTACACAAACCAGACACTCTCATTGTCATGGAAACGAAGGTGGAACTTAACACTATGGGTATGTTTTTTAACCATATGAGGTTACAGCACCAACCTATATGGACACGATTGACAAAAGTTATGGAATATGGGTGTTATGGAATCCTAGCCAAGTTAATGTACGTATGACAGATGCAAATTCCCAAATGATAACCACTACAGTTTCTCATCAAGAGTACTCGGATTGGGCATTATCTGCAGTTTATGCTAGCCCTAATAGTAGACAGAGGAATGATTTATGGGAAGGTCTGAAATCTATAGCTCAAAATACCTAAGATCCTTGGCTTTTAGCAGGGGACTTCAACGACTACTCCAGTTCTAAGAAAAAGCGTAGCTTCTCGGTAGATCAGAATCAGAGCCAAAAGCTTTAGCTAAACTCGTAGAAGAAATCAATAGAATTAATGCTTGCAATCTGATGGACATGGGGTGTATTGGAGCGAGACTAACATGGACAAATAATAGAAAAGAGTCGGCTAACACCATGGTCAAGCTTGATTGTGCCCTCTATAACACGGGATGGCGAACTTTGTTCCCTGAAGGCTTCATGCGTAACCTGCCTCACACCTACTCGGATCACTCACACTTGATGGTCCTTACCCAAGGTAATACTCTCTTTCGCTCTACTTTTAAGTCCTTTAAATTTCAAGATGCTTGGATTCCTCATGAAGGTTTTCGCAAAGTTGTTGAGCATAACTGGATGAATTTTAATCAAAATCGACTACTATAAAAACTTGACTCTATGGCCAGTACAACTGTGGAGTGGAATAGAAATGTTTTTGGTAATATTTTCAGGAGAAAATGCTGGTTGTTAGGAAGAATTAATGGTATCCAAACCTCGCAAGCCATTAATTATTCTCACAATCTTCATTGTTTGGAAAATGAACTTATTGATCAATATAATAAAGTGCTTTATCAAGAGGAACTTTTGTGGTTTCAAAAATCCCGTGCAAATTCAATTACCCAAGGTAAAAGGAACACAAAAAAATTTCATCTATCCACTATTATTAAGAGAAGAAAGTAAAAAATTGAAGTTCTTAAAAATGATGCTGGGGTGTGGGTGGACAACTTAATTGATCTGAAAGGGATAGTGAATGACTACTTCTAAAATCTTTTTTTCTTTCACTCAAACTATTTCACCCACCCATTAGAATAACTTGGCTGGCCACATTAGCCCTGAGGAGAACTTGGACCTTGTTAGAGATATCACCAATGATGAGGTTTGGAGAGCAATTAAAAACATCAAAGCTTTCAAAGCGCCTGGGGGGTATGGGTTCCAAGCCATTTTTTACCACATGTACTAGGTTATTGTTGGAAAATCGTTGATTGATTTTGTGCGTCAGTGTTTCACGGCTAGAACCATCGTGAAGGAAATAAATAGAATACTCATAGCCCTCATACCTAAAGTAGATAGCCCTGAAACTGTTAAACAGTTCCGACCCATTAGCCTTTGTGATATCACCTGCAAAATCATCACCAAGATCCTTGTGGGTCGTAAAAGGTCTCTTCTAAGTACCATTATCAGTCCCAACTAGAGTAGCTCTATTTCGAGGAGATCAATTAGTGACAACATTATTATAACCCAAGAAGCTATCCATTCCTTGAGAAAGAAAAAAGGAAAGGTTGGTCACATGATTCTCAAAATTGATTTGGAAAAGGATTATGATAATATCTCTTGGTGTTTTCTTGAACAAGCTCTTCTTGAATTTAATTTTGACTGTAAGATTGTGGAATTGATCATGAATTGTGTCACCAATTTGAGCACAACTATTCTTTAGAATGGGGAACCACTCAAGGAATTTAGACCTAGTAAGGGTCTAAGGCAAGGGGATCCTCTATCCCCTTACGTGTTTGTTTTGTGCATGGAAAGGTTATCGAACATGATAAATCAAAAAGTAAAAGAGGAGTGGTGTGGCTTAAGCATGTCCAAAAATGGTCTCATCATCTCGCATTTGTTCTTTGTGGATGATTCGATCCTCTTTGCTAAAGCTAATGCTACAAACGACAAAACTGTCCTTGAATTGTTGAATGAGATATATCTAGACTCACGGTTAATCTCATGAAGTCTAAGCTTTTGTTTTTCCTAATATTGAGAGGAGGAAGGCCAAAGACTTGAGCAATATGTGTGAAATCCCCTCGACCCAAGATTTGGACAAGTACTTAGCGGTTCCTCTTCTTCACTCCAGAGTTAGCAAAAATCATTTTAATTTTATTTTGGAAAAGCTGCAACAAAAATTGGTTGGTTGGCAAATTGGTGTTCTCTCTTTGGCAGTGAGGCAACTTTGATTCAATCAGTTACTAATGCAATCCATGCTTATACAATGCAAATTGTGGAAATCCCTCATTAAGTGTGCAATGATATTAATAGAATCAATCACCACTTCCTTTGGAGGGATACTTTGGAGAGGAAAAATGTTCATCTTATTAATTGGCATCAAGTGTGTAGGAAGGCTAGGGATCAGAGCCTAGCCATCCTATCCAAGTTGGGATGGAGAGTGTTGAATGATAAAGGACTCTGGGTAGAGGTCCTTAAGAACAAATATCTGGGCAATCACTCATTTCTTACCAAAAGAAATGGTAGGTTGTCATCTCACACATGGAAATGAATCATGAATACTAGAAATCTCCTGTCTAAGGGGGCTAAATGGACCATTGGTAGGGATTCTAATGTAAGAGTCTAGAAATATTGGTGGTGTGGGGATAAGGCCTTGAATGAGGTCAAAATAACTCACACGAGTCAAGATACTAACCTTGAGAATATCAAGGTGAATTCGTTGCTAGATGAGAATGAGGAGTGAGAACAAACATGTATTTATAATACTTTTCCCCTCCCTATTGTCTTGGAAATTTTGAAAATCCAACCTCCTAGAAATAATGATGAGAAGGATAAACCTCGATGGAAGAAATCTCCTGATGGAGAATTCTCTATTTCTAATGCTTATGACCTTATCGTGAACAATCAAAATTTGAAGGGGGATTGGAATTGGGTTTGGAAACTGAAGATTCCCCAAAAACTTAAATGCTTTTTGTGGTTAATTTTACATGGAACGTGAGATTTATAAAGGGACTCTCTGAATACCGAAAATGCCCCAACTATAAGGAAGTGGAGGATCTAGATCACTTATTATGCTTTTGCCATAAAGCTAAGAGTGTTTGGATTCATACTTTCAAAGCAGATTGGTAGTCAAGAATGATTTCAGTGCCTATAAAAGACTAGTTCAAAATGAATGTGAAAGGGAAGAATCCTTTACCTCATCTTTTTATTGTATCTCTTTGGATTATTTGGAAAAATCGTAACAAAATGATTTTTGAAAATAAACAGATTAGTATTCAAGAAAGTATGAAAACTATTCTTGATTACTCTAAAGAAATCTTTCAGGCATTTAAATTAGATGTTACTACGACATTTCAATCTAAAAGCTTATCAATGTGGTCTTGTACACCTGTAGGAAAAATCAAGCTCAATACAGATGGAAGCATCTGAGGCAAGGATGGCCATGGAGGATTTGGAGGATTATTCTGAGACGAGAAAGGATCTTGGATAAGCGGATATTATGGTAGATTGGAGAGGTGCACTAGCTTAGAAGCTGAGTTATGGGCAGTCTACAAAGAACTACAATAATCCTTCAAAGAGGCATGAACCAAGTGATCATTGAAACCAATGCGGAGCAAGTGGTACAACTACTAACTGAAGAATCTGGTGAGAAATACCCATTCAGAGGGATTGTGGAAGATTCAATGATCATCTTGAGAGGATGTGACTATTCAGTCCAACATGTTCGAAGGGGAGGAAACATCTGTGCAGATGCTGTTGCAAAATTATGAGCTAATAAACTTGTTGAGCTTTTTATTGTAAATGATCCACCAGAGGAAACCCGCAGCGCCTTAATTATGAATATTGTTTACTTGTCTGGGGAAGATAGGGCTTAGTCCCTTTTGCTTTGTTTCTTTCCGTTGTACCCAAATAATAATAATAATAATAATTATAAAAGAAGTCAAGAAATGAGAAGAGTCATGCTGGAAATTCTAATAATAATAATAGGGAGAGAGAGAGAAATTGAACTCAAGAAGAAGAGGAGAAGAACAAAAGAATGGAGGTTCATAAGAACATTAGTTTCAAGCTAAAAAATTATGGAAAATTCATCATTAGGTAAGGAATTTCATCCTTTTTCTAGTATTGTGTAAATAATCTAGACATAAAATCATCTAAGGTAAGTTTTGAGAAGATTAAAAATGGAGAATTGGAGTAAGATTGAAACACAGATAGGTTTTATGAAACTTTCATGAAAATCATGTTTTGTGTCATTTAATCTTTAAATTCATTGTAAACAAATATTTTTCTATGGATTTTTTTTGGTCATGTTTTAGAGTTTATGAGTTTGAATTTGAGTTTAACAGGAAGAATAGATGAAAACCAAAAAAAAAAAAAAAAATTGAACAAGTTAGAAATAAAGATTTTGATTTTGTTTTAAAAATTAAGAATTGGTTTGATTTTGATCTTTAATCCTTGCATGCAAAAGTATTTCTATGAGTTTTATTTAATTTATACATATTTTCAAACATGTATGGTCATAATTTGAGCTTTTGGGTTGAAAATTTGAGTTTGAATCATCAAGAACATGAAGAACAACTTTAGCCTATCCAATCCAGAATTTCCTACACATGCCCAAGCTTACCCGCACGTGCGGCCAACCCTCGTCCAGTACCCAAACAATCTGTGCAAAACCGCTCATGCGGCTACTTTCCCGCATCTTGTCCCGCGCGTGCCTCGGAAGGTGCGGCAAATAGGGCATTTGCCCAATTCGACCTCTTTTCGCTTATTTCGATGCACCGGACCTCATAAAACTTAGGCCTCGTTTGGGAACAGGCTAATTTAGTAACTTTTTGGTTATTTGGCTAAAAAAGTAGGTAAAAAAAACTTGTATGTTTGGGATGACTTTTTGGCTAATTACGAAAAGATGTGCAAAAGGTAGAGAGAAAAGAGAATCTTTGACTTTTTGATTTGAGTTGTTGGCTTTTTGGCTAATTTAATAACTTTTTGGCTAATTGACTAAAAAAGTAAGTGCCCAAACGGGGCCTTATTTTAGACCTAAAATGGGATTGAATAGAGTTTAGAAATTGACTTTTAATAAGAAGAATTAAGGAAAGAAGTTTAGAATTCGGTTAACACATTTATTTTGCATATTGTTTTATCGAAAATTTGTATAATTGTTTATGTCGGTCGAGATTTTTCGGACTAAGCCTCGCACGGGAGCTAATATTATAGTTAAGCTATGTTTAGAAGTTTATTTTATTTAGAAAATAATAATTTTTGTGTTTGAAATGTTATGTTTTGTTGCGAATGAATGAATATCAAATTATTCTTTGTATCAATGTATATTATGTCATCCTCAGATTAGTCCCAGTCATTTGGGCACCGTAAGGATGCCAATGACTATTAAGGATCTCCTCCACCACCTATCGGTGGGTTTGTTTAATCGGTATTTAGATCGGTTATTTCTCGGTTTTGTTCTGTTCTATTCCATTCCGTTCTGTTCTGATGAATGTATGCAAGTATATGTCTTGAAAATGCTATGCTTAATATGAAATACTCTGATGCAAAGTTTTGAAAGTCATTGAATTTGAAATCGACTCTAAATGACTTTAAACATTGGTAATTCTCTATATCTCGCCACTTTTTTTTATCTCTCTCTTCCTCTTTCCTCTCAAACTAGATCTATTGCAAATAAGTGAATATGTATAAAAGTAAATGACAATAAGTGAATGTGTGTATATATAATTGTTAGTGAGTGCATGCAATAATAAGTAACAGAGTAGTGGAGATGGTGGCAATAGTGATATGGCAGTGTTAAATGTCATTTTTGTTGAAAAAATGCTAAAAAATATTGCCGAAGGTGATTGCTGGTAGGGGAAGGAAGAGTCATAAATGGTGTTGATAATAGATATGAAGAAGGTAAATGAAGGATATTTTAAGAATATTAATATGTGAAAAAATGAATAGGATTTAAAGGTAATTAAGTTTGGACAATAGGACCGATTTGTAAGTGCCTCTTATATTTACATACAAAAAACAAATGAACACTCAAATTATAGGCTTACTTATGAAATTATTGAGCTAATAGACCCAATCTTAAATTTTGTTTGGACAAAAAGGCATTATCTGTTCAAAAGCTTATTTATTTGTCTATCTGTTCAAATGTAACATATTTGTCTAAATGTTACTTATTTGTACACGTGTCAATTATTTGTCCAAATATTATCTATTTGTCATCGTGTCATCTATCTATCCACCTCATCGCAACCAGTCGCCGTCGATGACCGTTATTGACCACCAACAATTTTTCCAGTACCGATGACTTTTTAATGCGTGTCCTTATTACAAAAAAAAAAAAAAAAAAAAAAACTTTAGGTCAAATAACATATGGCCCATAGGGACTTTTTACCAATTCACCAAAAACAAATTATGTTTAGGTATAGAAAAAGGTTAAAGACACATTATTTTTTTATTGGATACTTTACTAACATCAATAAAATATGGGATAAAAAAATGATGTGTTTGTAGTCAAACTCATAAGTATATCGTATTTGAATTATAAAGTTGTGAAAAAAACAAAAAAGTAGAGATCTGTAACAAGAATTTTTGATTTTGATTTTATTTTTATTCTCCTTAAGTTTAATCTCAAACACAAAAGAATAAATTAGACTTTGTCTTTTTTATGGTAGCCTTTTTTTTTTAGCCCCTTAAGTTTGTTTGTTTGTTTTTTTCTTTTTTTCCCCTTACTTTGGGCTTTCATGTTTCAATTTTTTTTAAAATTTACTTCTAAAGTTAACTTTTATTTAAAGTTAGATGAAAAAATGTCACGTTAATTGTCACATAATATAAAAATATATTATTATATTAGAATTTGGATTTGTGTAAGATATGTGAGTTATACATAATAAAATAGAGTGCTTGGGCGATAAATCTAATTTTGAATTTTCTTTGCCTAACACTGTGTTTGGTTGAAGGATTTGGAAAGAAAATAAGAAAATGTATGTGAAATTAAGTGAAAGTATATATATTTAATCCATATTTATCTTTCCTCTTTCTTTTTTCAAATCCCTAACCAAACACAGTGTAAATGTCCAGGCACTAAAATAATATGGCCATAAGGACATTATTTTGCAAAATGTCCAAAACACACACACACAAACTCTCTCTCTCTCTCTCTCTATATATATATATCTATATATAATTACACGGTAGCAAATATCAAAACGCACCTCTCTCTTTCTTCCTCTCTTCCTTCATCTTCTCTCCTCCGATTTGAACCCTAGCCACCTCTCTCCGGCGACGCCACTCAATCTCTATCTTTACCTTTGTATAGTCTCTGATCTGGTTGTGGAAGAAGCTGATGATAATGATGAGTTGTGTGTGTGGGTGCAGATGATGGAACTCTTCCACCGCCTGACGGAGATGTCGCTGTTGATCTGAGAGGCTTTGTAGTTGATGAATTTCTGGCAGATCTGATGTCTATAGAAAAAGAGATAATTGTGTGTGTGTTTTTGTTGTTATTGATGATGATGCTGATGTAACAAATTAAAAAAATTTGACAGATAGTCAAAAAAATTTTTTTTGAACAGATAGAAAATAATTTGAACAGATAGATGTAAATTTAAATAGTTAGTAAAAAAAATTCAACAAATAAATTAAGAAATAAAATTAAAAATAAAATATTCTTTAAAATCAATAAAAGGACTTGTAACGAAATTATTTTACGAAGAGTGATTCTCTTATCAATAAAATTTTTTATTGAACCTAATGTAAAACCCTAGTTTTGTATATTATTATTTTTGAATAGATTGATAATTAAATTAATTTATATGAGTCACTTAGTAATATCAAAGAATTAATTATGAGATGACATTATTATTTCTATAACGTAGGTGGGTAATTTTACAATTTTAAAAAAAGAAAAGAATATTAGGTTAAGTAAGCCAACTGCCGTGGCTTTTAGTCTTAGAGAAAAAAAAAAACAAAAAAACAAAAAAAAAAAAACAAAGAGAGGCTCATGCTGCGGAAAGGGTTTGGAAGAGTTAAAGGTGAAGGCAGCAAGTAAGGGTTTGGAAAAGTTTAAAATTAAAGAAAAGAAACCAAAACCAAGGAAGAAGGCCGATTCATAAGAGTGGTGATTTTGCTTTATTCATCACTTAGATAAGATTTATTTTATTATATTTCTATATGTGATTTTAGTGTTAATATATCAATAGATGATTTTATGAGCATATATGATTAAATAATTATATTGATGTAGTCTATGTTGGGGTTCTCGATTTTGCTCAATTTTAGAGTGTATTTTGCATTTCGTTTGGGTGGTTCGTATTTTGAGATTAATATGTGATAGGTTAGGTTTAATGGTGGTATGTTTGTGGGATACAAGATTGACTACAAGCAATTACAAATTTTTACATGTATATAAACAACAATAGAATAATATGGATTGAGAATTTCCGAAGCCGTGATGGCTTTGTTTTGATGCTAAATTGTGGGAGTTCCTAATAGGCGATTGGGTTAATTTATTCTATTGTTGTTACAAGAGGCGAAAGATAAGTGCACATAATAATTGTTTATACGGTGTAATATTTTATTAGGTTTGTGAGATTGAGGTAGATCTTGGTAATTTGAGATTAGCTTGGGAAATATTATTTTAGCTGTTTGAGGTAAGTAACCCTCTATCACTGTTGGTTCATTTTTATTCCTACTGAATCGTTTAAAATTATAAATATTTATTTATAGCCTTTATGTTCTCTTAAAATAAAATATGGGTTAAGTATAAAATAATATCGAATATTATTATGAAAATTATTTGAATATTTTGTGAAACTATTCTGAAAATTGTACCAAATGTTTATTCCGAAAATATTGAATATTTTATTTAAAAGTTGTGTATTGTTTGAATTTTGAACATCACTCTGGTCTGACTATGATTTGGACCCTAGCCAATGGGGGTTATTTATTGGCACAGAAACTAGTTTCTTTTGGGGCTTTACCACTGGCTTATGTGTGGTTTTGGGCCTTGTCACGGGCTAAGTGACCGTAGTCATTAAGACTTGGGTTTTGTGAATCAAATCATTGAACCATCAGAATATCGAACTATCGATTAGAACAACGAATTACTTTGAATTATCTTGTTGGCTTTTCATTTAAAATGTATTGTACATTATTTATTTTTAGCTATGAAACCATCTTACAAATAATTGTTCATTTATTGAACAGTAGAAAAAATTATATTTATTGGTTATCAATTTATTTATTTATTTTTTTGTGTACTTGATCCAGCTAGCAGTGATGGTTGGTTATTTACTAGGCTATCTAGCTTACCCTTATTTATTTTTTTTTTTTCAGATTTTGAAGACTAGAGCTGCGCGGGATTTTTTTTGACATGTGGGAGTGCCGAGAGTAGGATTATGATTTAAGCACTTGGATTATTGTTTTGTTAGTAGATTAAATTAGTAGACTTGGTTGACATTTTCATATAAGAACTATTTATTTTTATGGATTTTGGCATTATGACAATTAGGGATTTAATTTGATTATTTTACATTGTGAGTTATGTGATTGGATTCTTAGCCTTGCATGCTCACTTATATGAGTGTGTGGCGTTGTCACGGAACTTGGAGCGTGACACCTAATGTTTTAAAAAATTATTAGAGTGATTTTTTAGTAATTTTCTCAATAAAATATACCCCGCACCAATAAAAATTTTTTTTTACTAATCATACCATATAGAACTTTTTAGGTATTTTTTTAATAAATATTAATATGTAATGTGACTGTTAATACATCAAAAAATTTTTTTTCCTAATTTTAAACACAAGTTGAATTTGGAGTAAATTGGAAAAAATTTAAAAGTGAAGGGTGAAAGTGGAAAAATGATAACCATAAAATGAGTAAAGCATAATTTAATCAACACAAAAATAACAATTAAAAAGATTAAAAAATATTAATAACTCACTAAATATCTTATATAGATATGTGAGACCGTTCATAATAAAATATTTAGGATTCTGAACTTCATCAAAAAGATTCCAAAAAAAAAAAAGAAGAAGCAAAGTTGGACAAATTGGACATGGGGACAGACAGGTAACCAAACAGCATTTTATTCCTTGCTTTGCCTTTGACGTCGCTGAGGAGGAAGACGCCGTCGAGCTTTCTTGATACCATCCATCTTCCACAAAAACAACAACAATCAATCAATAATGCTAAAAAAGGCGAGCTTTCTCTCTCTTCTCCAAAGAAAGCTCGCTCTCGCTCATCAATGTCCTCCTCATTCTCCAAATCCCCTTTCTCTCTCCTCCTCTTCTTCTTCTTCATCTGTGCCCTCTCCGTCTCTCTCACCGTCCGATCAGACTACTCTGACTCTTCCATTATCCGATTACCCGTCGATGACGCTGGAGCTCTCTGCGCCGGCACGGCGCCTCCTCCCTCTTGCCCCGTCAGGTGCTTCCGCACCGACCCCGTGTGCGGCGTCGATGGCGTGACCTACTGGTGCGGATGCGCCGACGCCCTCTGCTCCGGCACTCGTGTTGCCAAGCTAGGGTTTTGTGAAGTTGGGAATGGAGGAAGTGGTTCGCTCTCTGGTCAGGCATTCTTGTTGGTTCACATCGTGTGGCTCATACTTCTTGGCTTCTCTGTCTTGTTCGGACTTCTCTGATTTGATTTCTTTCACAGTTCAATCCTTCACCAGCTTTTTTCTTTTCCTGATTTTTGTACTTGGACGAATATATTGTTAATAAGAGAGAGAATCGCAGCCGTTGCCGATCTTATTCTTTTATGAATTTTTGAGGAATTGAGATTATTTTATGTGTGTATTAGTTGAAGTTGTTTGCAATTCGACTATGTTATTCAGTAGAATGTAAATGAAGATGACCAAATGTTGGTGATTTTATACCTGAAGCTCTTTGCAGTGTGAGTGGAGTAAGTTAATGATCCATCTTTGTGCTAGTATTATGCAGAAAATATTGCCAAAACTGTTTTTCTTTTTTCTTTCTTCTTGTTTCTTCATTGTAACTAGAGCATCCCCTATCCCCTCTCTTTATTAATTTTTTTCTGATCAAATTTGAATGAAAAATTGGTTAAATACTTTGATATGATATACAACATTTTTTTCATCTAATCTTTTTGAAAAATTCCAAACTTATTCTAAAAATCCGTTTTAACCATTTTTTTTTATATGAAAGACAATCATCTCCAATTCTTAAACTATTTACATGAAATTTAAATTTTTGATCAAATATGAGTAAAATATATGACGGTTGGGAATTTGGTGTTTTTTCATGAAAAATTTGAGGAAGGATTGAAGACCAAAACTAAAGAAAATTTCAATATGTCAATGTATTCACAGCAAGAATCAATAGTTATTACCCCTTTTTGCAGGCAATCACAGTGATCAGAATACTTGCCCTGTTTTCTGGCTCTTGAAAGATTTCACTAGTTTTTCTAGATCAAAAAGATGTTTAGCTGCCTTCGAATCAGTTTTTTCTTTCTATTACTTGTACAGCTTGATGGCTTGAACGTTTTCCGAATTGTTTGAGTTCCACTAGCCCTATAGGCCAAATTCCTCATTTTGTTTTGATGATGTGAAGAACATGTATAGCTTATTTTTACTTACCTAACAAGGCTATCTTAAATAGCTGATCTCTGATCTTCTTCTAACATCTGCTTACATAATTGTCTGTGCATCCATCTAAAATTTCCTATCATCCCTTCTGTTGTAGTTCCTTTGGTTGAGTCATATTCATCATAATTGTCTATGCGAGGATTAGGTAATTTTCTTGGCAGGGAAGGAACAATTTTGAGACAAAAAGTAGCTCCATAACAGAATTAGCACATTTGGATTAGGGAAAAGGTTTTACGTGCATCGGCAGACATTGACTTATTGAAAATTTTATAGAGGGGTGGGGGTTTCGTTCTTTCGTATTTTGGGGATTTGGTTTGCACTTGGATACTTACAAGCAAATTGACTTGTTGAAGCGGTGAAGGCTGTAAAGAAAGAAGCACACCACCTCCTTGCCCAGGAAGATCTGAATGGCTTTGCCAAATTCTCATGTCTGAAATAATATTTATCTCAAATAGCAGGCAAGAGAAGAACACAAGTACTTGGAAATATTCAGAAAGAATGTTCTTTCTTCATATGAGCTTTTTAGAGTGATGGTATTCAATATTTTGGGTTGGTTCTCTTCGACAAGTTCAAGTTATCAAGTTCCATCAGGTTGGCTTTTTGATATTTGGTACCCGGCTTGTTCAAACAAATATTCCACAGTTTAGATTGCTTCTTGAGGTTTCCCTAGGTTTCTTTGCAACAGCAGATTATCATTGTTTCTCCTAAGACGCTTTTTTTTTTTTTTTTTTTTTTTTTGAAAGGGGGGGGGGGGGGGTGGGGTTGGGGTGTGGTCCGACAAGTTCAAGTTATCAAGTTCCATCAGGTTGGCTCAAGTTCAAGTTATCAAGTTCCATCAGGTTGGCTTTTTGATATCTGGTACCCGGCTTGTTCAAAACAATCAAATTAAAAAAAACACAATGAAAATAAAGGGTGGGTGTAATCCAATTAATGGTGGTGTTGGAGAGAAATTGTGTGGGCAAGTGGAAGATAATTGTGCATATACTCTTTTGACGAGTAGGTTAAAAGTCAACTTATTAATTTTTTGACTTTTTAAAGACACATCACCTCTCTATTTTTTTTTATACTTTTTTATATGTTTTTAAAAAAAAAAAAAAAAAAATAAAAAATGCAACTTTTAACTAACTTTTCAAAAAAAGCCAGGTGAACAAATATGAACCCACTAGTCAATTTTTATCACCTAATACACCCAACACAACCCTCCTTTTTAAATTACACTGGTTAGTTTGGGTCGTTGTAGTTTGGCCCTTTTTTTGCACACCTCTATCATGCAAAGATAATGTAGGTTGTTGGTGCATGCAGTTTTATTTAATTAATTAACATCACCAGACTTTTATGCAGTTGATGTTTGCTCACCTAAATTGCAACAACCTTAGGTGTATGGCTGTTGGGAATCCGGGTCACACTTGGTGACTTGATTTGAAGTACCACTTGGTGACTCGATTTGAAATACCACTTGATGATTTGATTAGGGAGAAAATTGGCATGCAAAATGTTGAGTCTATAAAAAATAAATGTTGAACAGATTGCAAAATCATAATGTTGTTGACAAATAATTTTCAATTCCCTCCCATATAATGTTTCCAAAAAGACAAATGAACTCTGCCTTGTATAGTACACTCTATACGTAGCCATCCTCCATGCTTTTTCTGTACTAAAGTAGAAATGGACTGAACAATGAAAGGAATCCACAAAACTAACCAAACCAAATGGTACAATAGACCTTTGATGTGCAGGATGAATTGGTGGCTGCCATGGAGTCTAATGTTCCTTCTTGGGGTTCTGGAGAGAGAAGACTGGCTCTCCTTCATCATCTCCATCACTTGATTCAGCAGACATGGAGCTATCTTGAAGCATATCACTAGAATTGTTGCCAATCAAGCTTTTGTATATGTTCATAGCTTGAGCCATCATGCTGGCTGGATTGGAAGCCGTAGTTGGAAGCAGCAATGTAGTGCCCTAATAGGACATATGAAAAAAACGGGGGGAAAAAATTATACCTAGATCACATGACCATTAAAACAAAACGTTATGATACAATTTTTAATAGTTCTGTTGTTTACCTCCTTGGCAATCATGCCGAAGGCTTGAATATATTGCTCAGCAATTCTTAAACTTGCAGCCTGCAAATTCCAATACAAGTTTGAGTCTCAATCGATAACAGATATGATTGTCATTCGATATTCTACACAAATGGCATATATTCCATATCGGCATCTGTATTCTAGTAGGCATTTTAATTTTTAAGGAGACTAATCCAACTGGTATCAACTTCTTCAATCAGTATCAAAAGCATAGTTCCATTGTGAAGACTTGAATACATGGTTTCTTACACTTCAGCACGTCATCATACCAATAGATTGAATGTGCATAGTAGTGAATAGACATTTCAAATGAGTACAGTGCAGAGAACAGAGTATCAATTAGCACAGTCAGGGAATACTAGTGGAAAGAACATTCAAGTGAGTAATGCACAGAATACTAGAATGGTTTGCAAGATGTGTAATGTGTGTTTAAACCCCCATCCACAGCCTGGAAATGATTCCCAATGGCTGAAAAGGATCCAACAATCCAGAAAAGCAAGGATAACATACATTTGTAAGGCAGTCATGCAAAGGTCAACAGCCAGTATTTATCATGCAACATTTTTACTGCACAGCTTTTTCACAAGGGCATCATTGTTGTTGATTGGATATGGAAATATGCAACTCACACGCAGACAATGATAATAAAACTAAGAGGATGCAAGTAATTCCAGTGTTTCAATGTAAGGTGGAAGGCCTCTGCAAGGCATGTAATTTCAGATTACCATGTGTGCAAACCAAGAGGAACGAAGAACCTCACCTCCACACCCCCATGTTCTTTAAGAGCCTGTGACACCATGGCAATTCCTTTGGCTGTTGCTTGTGATTTAGCGAGAATTGCTTCTGCTTCTCCTGATTTAACAAAAAATTATAACAAACAAAATTGTTAATAAAGAGTGATGAAGATGTTGAGGAGGTGGGTAACAATGCTTTGAAGTGAAGAAACATTAACATAATCCTCTTCTAGAATTGTTCAAACAATTTAGATTGACCAGAAGAAAATATTAGTGGGCAGTGGGCCAATAAAAAGGATGACTAGAACATCACTGAAACAAGAAGCACCTACAATTTGATATTCAGAGACAGTGCAAAAGAACAAGAATAAGTCCCTCCTTCACTAACGGGAAAACCGAATTCAGTGAAGAGTTCAGTTCATTCCACATGCAACATCCTTTCACAAAAAGCTCTACAAAGCTCCATCCTCATGCAACATCTTTAGCACATACGGAAATCACAATGTAAACTTTCCACCATACCAACAAAATTAGCCTTAGTTGAAAATGATAGTGATGCTATTCATGGTTTTCTTTGATAATATATTCCATTGTCATGTCAAGGGTCAATCCCTCACCACACCCCCCCCCCCCCCCCCCCCAAGAGCAACAAGTTGAAGTTAAGTTTACAGCTTATCAAGAGTCTATTTTGCTCAACGAGTAAAAAAAAAAAAAATTTTTTAAAAATTTTTTTAAAAAAAAGAAAGAAGCTGCTATTCACCTGGGCAAATAAAAAAAAATAAAAATAAAAAAAGTTAAAAATAGATTGATCAAACTTTGATAACTAACCTAGTGCTCTATTAACCTGGTCCATCTTTGCAGCTTCTGATGCAAGGATCACTGAACTCTTCCTCCCATCAGCAATATTAATATTTGCCTGCCTTTCGCCTGTTAAATATAAAAGCACATCAATTATCAGGAATATGTGAGAGAAAAAGACACTAGCCAGGGACTACATTCATTGGTCAGAGAATAGGTTTTCAATGTGTTCTTTGCCTATTATAAGACCTAAATATGGTGTGAGGTAGAATGAAATCCATCTTTGGAAGAGGTTCCTTTATAGTGATTTCTTTCCAGTGGAGCTTCTATTAAATGATACAGGACTTCCCTTGTGAGGTAGTTTTTTTCTACCTGAACTGCAGCTACAGAGACTTTGACATCAGGTCACTTGATAAGTAAAGGTTGAATGATTCTTAACAGGTTCTGCACATATGCAGATGAAACCAGTTAATTTCCCCATCCATTGTCCCATTGCTATTGAGATTTGGTAATTAGCTTCTTCCACTGGCTGGGGTGCTCCAAGATCTTTATTAAACAATGGCCTCGTTTGGGAAGTGGCTATTTTAGAGGCTTTTTGGCTATTTTAGTAGGCTATTTTAGTTTTTGTGTTTGGAAAGATGAGATGGATTTTTAGTTGGGTTGTTGTATTGAAAAGTGTGTTAAAATGATAGTTTAAATTGAAATGACAAATTTACCCTTGACTTTATTTTTTCCAAAATTGATGTATAGGGGTAATATTGTAATTTAACAAACCTGCAGCCTATACTGTTGGTGGCAGTGTAGGCTGGCTGCTGCAGCAGCCGGTCAAAAGTCAAATTATTTATTTATTTTTTTTGAAAATCAGTAAAAAGGGTTGCTACAGTTAGGCTTTTGTGCTAATTTTCGTTTTCAGGCTATAATAGCCCTGACCTGCGCTTCCCAAACAGCGCCAATGCTGAGGCTGGTTTAAGTTCAGGAATTTCCCAAATGGGGGAATTTAGGTCAGCTGCAGTGTTTTCCCTTTAAGGTACCCTTTTCTGCCTGGACAGCGGCAGCAGAGACTTTAATATCTGATCACTTGATTAGTAAAGGTTGAATGATTCTTAAAAGGGTCTGCATGTCTACTAACGAAGTGAAATCAGTGAAGTTGCTCATCCATTACTCCAATTCTATAGTGATTTGGTAATTTATTTCTCCAACCAACTAGGATGTTCGTAGCCCCTGCCTTCTTTTGGGGAGGAGCACTTGTAAAGTGCATGCACTAGGAACTTATAATCGTCCCCACCATTGATGGAAAAGACCTCAACATCCTTATTGGGTTTGAAAGAAGCATAGTGGAGCTTTCATGAATTCTTTCCAAAGGGGACATTCAAGTTGATCATGTCAAGAAGAATGAGGTAGTGTTTGGAAGAGTTTTGGAAATATGATTTGAGAAAAGAGTTGTATTTTGAGTTTGTGTGTTTTGGAATTATGATTTGAGTGTAGAAAATTTGTTTGGTTATGAGTTTGAAAAGAGTTTTGAATTGAGTGGAAAATTTTTGATGTGACATATGATATCTGATACAAAATCTTACAATTCATAACCAAACATACAACTCAAAAATCTATTAAAAGCTCATAAAAAATTCTGAAAATATTGTTTTATTAAAAATTTAAAAAAAAAATGCCAATTGCAAGCAAAAAAATAAAAAATGCACTATTCCGGTTGACTAGCCGGTCAACCGGCCAGACGACTAGTTAACCCAAATTTCAAAAAAAAAAAAATCCCGCCTGACATGGAATTTTCTACAAAGTTTTCTTTTTGTTGTGGAAATATAATTTGAAAGATGTATCCAAACATGGCATTGGAATGTAGATGTGGAATTATAGTTTGAAAATCTATCCAAACACAGCCTCAGTTTTTTTTTAATAATCTTTCTTTTTTCTTAACCTTGATGGACTTCAATCTAGTGTTAAAATCACACATATATGGAAACTTTTCTCACCTTTCAATCAAAATATTGATATAGCAGAAGAAATATGGGTCAATTATAGTTAGTTGTATTGTTCTTTTCTCTCTTTTTAGAGTTTGCAGTCTTAGTTTCATATATATAGCTATTTCTTTTTAGGCATTAATAGTCAAATCAAATGTGTATCCTAGTAAATTACAATATTGGTTAGGGTGATTTTTATGAAGTCATCTCTATTCTCTTTCCTATCAACCTTTTTGGAGCCTACAAACATGCCATGAAAAGGGCACAGATTTGGTAGATTCAGACTTTTTTTCTTTCCTAGTGGATTCAAAGATTTCCCTCCTAATGGATTGTAGGAATTCCAAATTGAAGACAGTGATATTTCTATTTCACTTCCAATATGTCCAATATAGCTGCCATGCCCCTAAACAAATAGATCAGCACATTTGACCAAAAATAAAGGATTGCGATGCAATCTAACTGAAGGGGAAAAGAAAAGGACTTCATCACCTTCTGACTCAAGAACTTGAGCTCTCCTTTTGCGTTCAGCTTCAGCCTGCATCTCCATAGCTGCCCTCACTCCACGAGGAGGAGATATATCCCCTAACAAAGAAAAGACAACGAGAAATGCATGATAAGTTGCAAGTAGAACATTATTAAAGAGAATTCAACAGATGGTATTAGGACAGAAAAAGACCGACTTATTTCATAACGAAGACACTTCAAGCCCCAATCCTTTGCAGCATCATTGATGGAAATCTGGAGAAAATGTGCATATAAATCAACCAAATCTAAGTATATAAGGCAGTGAAACAGTAGCTGTAGCAAATCTGAACAGAAACATGCAAAGAGTGTTAGACACATACTACAATAGCTTACCTAAGGCCTTGTTTGTCATCCCCTAAAAAAGCCAAAAAGTCACTATCCTATTTAAGTCACATCATCTTATTTAAGTACATCACCTCTCTACCATATCACTTCAAATCCAACCCATATTTCATAAAAAGTCAAAAAGTGCACTTATTTAGAACATCCCAAACAACCCTTACGGTGCCAAAATCAAGGGTTCTGGTACACTAAAGAATTATACAACCACAATGATGGAAATGTTCATATTGGCCATCAAAACTAAATATTATGTAGTGTTCTTCGATCCTGGTTTCTGATTTCACCCCTCATATATATGTAGTGTTTCTATCAAAATACTGAAGTGAAGACCATTTGTTGCATCATTTCTAGTTCAGATCCAGGTTTATGCCAAATGTATCTTCATTAAGATTATGTTATTAGCAACGGCATACACAATGCAAATTCTTTCAACATAGTTTCAGCTGGGTGCATCTGAAACAACCACTACAGTGATACAATTCAAGTTGCAGAATAAGTTCATTGTGAAAGAAAATTTACTTTGTCCTCTTTCAATGCACATGCCAGATGAGGCTCAGCAACAAATATCCTCCACCAATGATTTCAAAAACTTGCAATATTACCTTTCCAAGCACTTGAGAACATGCTTCATATAAATCAATTAAGTCCATAATTGATCTATCCAACATGATATATAGTTGTTTAATCTCACTACCAATCCACTTACTATCTCCAAAGTCATATAGTACACCTAATAATATCATCCTACATTAATTTCATTCCTTCTCATATAAGTACCACATGTTTTCTATTCATTTGTACTTCAATGGCTAAGACTGTAAATTCATTCTCTTAAATGAATTGACCTTTTATCTAAATGTTGCCTTTTGAATTCAACAGCAATTTTATACTTCTACTATTATTCTAGCAAAAGCTATAGACACTGAATATAGTTTAGGCTGTGTCCACCATTTATGCAACATGCCTTCCGCATATTATTAGTAATGTGCTTTAACTAATCCATAAAGTTGATCATTACTACCATGACAGACAACTCATGCAATGAACAACAATCTTTGCCAGCACATTTTGACCCCTGGAAATCAAACACACAGTGGAAAGTAAACAGCCAACCAATGAATTCTCACCACTATCTTGTCATTCAGGGTGTCTCTTTCCTCGAATGTCTTGTCAAGGGTGATCTTCCCAAGCTCACTACGCATTGTTGTCTGTGCAAGCTGTATAACTGCATACAAGGGATTCTCAACACCATATGATGCCAGACGAGGGTCCACAATCTGCAATCACTCAACTAAAATACCTTTAACCATCGCTTCAGAAAGCCAATAAACCAGTAAGAAATCCACTAATTCAATGAAAACAAAAAGGCAGTCCTGGTACCTTAACATACAGAACCCCGTCAATCAAGATACTAACATTGTCCTTGGTGATGGCAGATTGGTCTGGAATGGGAATCGCCTCTTCCTTCAAGGAATGCACGTAAGCAATTCGGTCAACAAACGGAATGAGCAAGTGAATTCCAGGAGTGAGAGTCTTTGCATACTTTCCGAATCGTTCCACCACAAAAGCCTTCTGCTCAGGGACTATTCGGATTCCCCAATTGACAGGAGGAGAAATTTCATATCTGTTCTCATAAGCACAAAATTACAAACTATAAAACCATCTCCAATCCTTTCTCCTTTTTTTTCCCCATCAAATTTGAGTGGAAATTTGGTTAAAAGCTTGATCTAGGTCACTTTTTTTCATCAAATCTTTTTAAAACGTTCCATACGTATCATAAAAACATGTTTTTAACCATTTTTATGATAGAAAACAATCTCCAATCCTTATTCTTTTTAAAGTTTCATCAAATTTGAGTAGAAATAGAAATGTTGAGAATTTGGTGAAAGATTTGATTCATCCTTGATTTGATGAAAAATTTGATGCTCTCCCTTGATTTGATACAGATTTGATGAAATGGTTGGAACACATTTTAGCTATTTTCTCATCAAATTGAATTCAACGAGAAAAATGATGAAGGATTGGATTGGAGATGCTATAAGGTATTTAACAATTATGTAAGTGTATATATATTATATGTGTTTGTATATATGTATATTATGGTTAGTTTAGTTACCTCGTAGTGGGATCACGAGAAGTACGGAGATAGCGGACGGTGGAGGAGAGGGCGGAGGACGGTGGTGGACGCGGCGGCGAGAGGTGATGGGAGAGGAGTGAGGACTGTTTGAGGATGAAGGAGGGAGATGAAGTTGAAAGATGTCTGCAAATGGAGGCCGATTGGCGGAGGTGAATCAATGGCCTCAAGCTCCATTTTGCCAAATTCATTTTTTTAGTGTTCTTCGTCTGTCGATTGGTTGATGAGTTGTTCGAAATTGAATTGGTTGAGGCTGGACTTCTAATTTTGATTTTGATTTTGAGAGAGAGAGAGAGAGAGAGAGAAGGGGGGGGGGGGGGGGTTTACAAAACCCTAGTAAAACCCATTGCCCAAGCAACTAAACTCTCTCTACTTGTTCTTCAAGTCTACTCTTCTGGAAACCGCTTGTGGTTCTCTGTGGGGAGATCTCTCGTTGAAGTGCCGACGAAGCCGACTTTTGGGAGGGTCAACAGACCGGTCCAGTCTAAACAACAAGCTTGGATGAGTGTGGTTCATTTTAGAATGGTCACGGTCCGGTTTGAGGCGAATTTGTAATAATCGATTTCATCCCGTGTTATAGGTGGAGTTTTTTTTTAAAGTTAAAAGTTGATAATTATAAAATAAAAATTAAAAATATTTATATTTTAATTTTTAAATAATTAATTTTTTTAGCTTATTTAATGTATTTTTGCTTAATAAGTTATAAATGAAAGTTGTACTAAATAGTTTCACATAGATTTTTCAAATCAAAATAAACTATAATCATCTTCAAAAATTATAACAAACAGTACCATATTGGGGTGAGGCAAATCGAGAGTGACAGTAACAGTGACAGCATGAGAGATGGATTATTTTTACAAGTTGAAAAATAAAAAAATTAATGAAAATAATAGATAATTTAATATATTATAGACAATTATTTATAGGAAAATTTACCCATAAGTCCTAGTTTTTGAAACGTTGAACCATTTAGTCCTAAAAGTTTTCTTATGCTCCATTTAGTCCCATTTTTACATCCGATGTATGAATGATGAATGAAATGATTTATTTTTTTTTTTTTTTTCAAATTAAATTTTCTAAATGAACATTAATGTTTTTTTTTTTTCATTATTTTCAATTTTTTGAATTTGATGATTGAATTTTGATGTTGAAATCTTGTGTTTAATTTCGATGTGATTATTATTAACATTGTTCTGTTGTTTATTTTTATAATAATTACCTTCAAATAAAAATAAAAACTTAAGACTAAAGAATTAGTAAAAAGTTATTAATTTATTTATATATAATGAGAATTATAGGATATAAGATTAAAAAATAAATAAATAAGTAAAAAATAGTATTAAGTATAATATTTTAATATTTTAATTTTATTATAATGAAAAATAAATAAATAATATATATTATATACATATAAATATAATTAGGGCAGAAATCGAGTAGAACGAGATTAGGAAAATCAAGGCATGACTAACGGGAGACGTAGGGACGGAGTTAGGGATAGCAACAAGTAGGGTATGGGTTGGGAGCCCCCTATCCCACCCCCACCTCTACCTCCACCTCCACCTCCACCTCCACTTTCATTTTTGCCGCTTGCCCCCATTCCCTACCCCTACCCCCACCCCCACTCAAATCTACAAATATAACTCTCACCCTTGACCCTAACCAATCCGCAACATAATAAGAAATTTAACAACAATATTAAAATTTAATAATTAAAACTAGAAAATACTATTTATAATTTATAAAGTATATTATATATATAACATCATAGAAACTCATTAATACATTGTATAGAAATATATATATATATTTTATAACAATTCAACAATATTATAGATGTATTTTATATATATATATGAAATATTGTTATTTATTTATTACTATATTTGCAGGTCGGGTAGGGTTCGGCTAAAAAAATACTCTCCCGCCTTCGACTCAAATCCAATCGGATTTTTCAAAAGCTTCTCCAAATCTGACCCTATCTTATTTAACCACTCTCGAACCCGTCTCATTAGGGTTAGAGAGAGAGTCAAGAACTTGACGGATCAGGATATTTTGTCATCCCTAAGCAGAGTAGGCCAGGAGGAAATGACTATCCCTAGTTGATTTGGTTCAATTTTAAAGCAAATTAAGATCAAATTATTATTTTTCATTTCATAAAATTTTAAATAAAAAAACTAGACTTGGTATCTAAGTCTTTGTTTGCTACTCCTTATATCACAAGTCTCTTATATCCCTATTTTAAAAAAAATGAGAGACAAGTGTATGAGTCCAGTCTTCACTTAATATAATAGTACAAATACATATGTGTGGAACTCATATCTTTGTGCTTACTAATAGAAAAAATAAAAAATAAATTCTCTTATGTATAGTATTTTGGTAATATATATATATATATATTAAATTATTATAAATTTTGTTTATTTATGAATTTTAAAAAAATTTAAATTCTGTTAACAACGTTTGCAAATTTTTTATTTATAAAATTTAATTTTATATTTAATTTATATATTTCCAAATTTACTTATGTTTCAATTATTGGGCATTGGTTTGGGTTAGGGTTACAAACAAATTGAGCTAAGCTGAGCTGAGCTTTGTTGGGCTCGAACTCAGCTCTCTAACAAATCAAGCTCAAGCTGAGCTTGGCTCGTTAATATTAGCTGAGCTTGAGCTTAGCTCTGAAAAACCTAAGTGATTCATGATTCATAATAGATTCAACTATTATAATTCCCAAACGCACAAAACAAACAATCTAAATTATCTAACTCGTACGAAAGTGATTTAACTTGTTGTTTTCACAATTGATAAATCAAACACAAACGATTTTAACGTAGAAAAAATCACAATTGGGACACCTCCAATTGTGATTAAAAAATCACAGGCTAAAAGTCACTAAACAATCCAATCCACTAAGATAATGAAATTACACGAGTACATACAATTACCAAACACTCACTCATCAATTGACTTTCACTCCTTGTGTCTATTCCATGAACTTCTTCGTCTTGAGATTACTTAGCCAAGTAGTGAATACACAACACCCAAGTTGAGTCCACGACATTGAGCAGCTTCAAAATCCTTCAAAGCTTCTAAGCCCAAAACTTTAAAATCCATCGATGAAACACACTGTTAAAGTTGAACCGACAAACCCCTTGATGTATATATTTTAATCCATGTGAAGGGATGAACTCACAAAGTTATCAAGGGAAGAACACTCACTAGGCTCTCCAGATGAATACTTAAACACCCACAAGTCTTTTGTTTTAGATCTGGAAGTCGTAACTCTAACCATCGCATCTTTCGTAGTTTTATATATAGCAGAATCGCGAAACAGCTCTAGCACAAGAATGGTGGCTCAAACAGTGGCTTGAGCGGTGTCTTCAAAAAGAGGTGGAACCATAAGTGCCTTTCGCTCAAGCGATGGAATAGTCGCTCAAGCAATGAATAAAACCTCCAAGTATTTTTCAGACCAAGTCTGAACTACTAGAAGAGAACTTTCTTCGCTCGAGCCATCATTTCACTGCTTGAGTAGTCCATGGCCAAACACAATATTTTCAGACCAAGTCTGAACTACTGGATGAGGTCTTTGTTCGCTCAAGACACCACTTCATCGCTCGAGCAGTCCATGAACATTCTAAAGAACAAACTTTACAACTAAAATGTGTTTGTTCGCGGAATTGATGACATAAGAGACCTAACAATATCTCCCTTTGTTAATTCCCGGACAAAACACTTCTAACAATGTAGTGTAACACACATGCTCTAGATACAACCAACACCTATTCTCTCTAACCATTCTAAACCACTTGTAAAGTGTGCCACATGCAAATATCACAATCAAACCAGTACAAACACAAGATATGGATAGATAGATAGATATGATTAACAAACCATTAGCAAACCACAACTCCCACAAGCATAACAAACATGGTAATTATGATTACTTCCCCTTTTTAACCGGGAGAGACAAAGGAACAAGTACACTAAACCAGGAGATTAATACAAGAACAAAGAGTGAAAAAGTCCATAATATCTATCAAAATCAAGCTAACCCAAAAATCCAACAAGAAGTCCATAAAAAAAGTCCAAAAGCAGGAGCATAAACAAGCCCAAGATATGAGAAGTATCAGAGAAGAGATAGAAAAAATGAAGCAACAAGAGAGAGAGAGAGAGAGAGAGAGAGAGAGAGAGAGAGAACATCACTAAAATGGTGATGGAGATGGAGGATGTTGCATCTGAAGGCTAAAGAGAATCTGAGCAAGCTAAAGTGATGTCTGATTCATGGAATGCTCAACACGGCTGCCTCCAATGATGCAAAACGGTCATCAAATGCATCAACTAGAGCTTCTAACCAATGAAACTACTAGAGCATGGTAGACTCGAACTGCTGAAGCTAACCATGAATAGTGCGAGGCCAAATAGGTTGTTTTTTCTCACCAGCAACATCAGAAGCCTCGAGTTCAGTGTCTTTGTCCATTTGATCCTCGGCAACACCTGAAAGACCACCTAACCCAGAAGACTTCCCTTTAACATGGACTCTACTTTGGGAAATAGTCTTTTTAGTAATCGGTTTGACAAGGGTGGCAAACTCATTACCTATAGAGGATAAAATCTCAAGGGAAAACAAGATTTGATTTATAAGACACCCACATGGAAGACCCAAAAGATTTTTTTCCCTCAAATATGAAAATCATTTTTTGGACTATCATGTTGGGAAGGTCAATAGGTAGGTGATAGCCAATGCAATACAAGACATACCCTTGCTCTTGGTTTACGTTAGAGCTGTGAGTGGTAACATAAATGTTGGCACAAAAAATGATATTAAGGAGATGAAAACGGAAAAGGAATTCATTTTGCTTGAGTAGTGTCTCGGGGACCCAATTCCGAGGCATTTCACAAGGTTCAGTAGCAACCATATTGAAATCAATAGTGGGAGTTCAAGAAACGGGTAATGACAATTGATGACCAGAGAAATACCAAAAAGAGACCAAACTAAGGCCTTAGAGATAGTGATTTCTTTAGAATGGACCGGCCATACTCATCTATGGAGTTAATGTTACAATAAAACTCGCTAACCCAACTAAGATTTTGAGGACTCGAAAAGAGTAAAACCCTGTCCCCACCTAAATGATGAATGGGTATAGATTTGATGGTGTCTGGTTAGACATTCCTTTCAAGGTGGACAGTTCATGACCCATAGAATTCCCTAAAATGATTGGCTTTGTCTTTGGAAGGAAATTTTTCACAATTAAAGGATGGGCGATTGACAGTGGCCTTTTTTTGCTTGGATGACTCGGCTATGAGGAGACTGGAGGGAAAGGACAACCAAGACCACCCGACAACCAAAACCCACCATGTGACATCCAACAAAGACCATGAAACCCAAGGATCCCCAATGACAACCCAATAACCCACAATGGCAACCACCAAGAACCACAAACACCAATCAACAAACTGTATTAGTAAGCATTTAATCAAGCACGACCATTAGAGAGCATTATGTATATATGAAAGAGAAATCAAGGAGCACAGATACAATAAGCATATATAAGCCAAAGTAAACTAATAGGGGATAAAGGATAAATAAAATCACCGAGCAACCTATAGCTGCACAAGGATGCACAACATAGCAAACTACACACCTAAGACAAATAAAATAAATAACAAAAATAGAAACAAAAATACAATCTTAAAAAAAAAAAAAAAAAAAAAAAAAAACATAGATGGATGTGAACACAAGCATGAATGGCAATAAGAGATAACCAAAAGAACAAAAGGAACTAAAAGGGTAAAAAATAGAAACCCTAGGTAGAGAGAGGATAACACAAACAAGAAAAAAACAACCAAATAAAAAGGGAAAAAAAAGATAAACTTACTAGAAAATGATGAAAATCACTTGAGAATGATAAGAAGCAAGGTGGATCCAAAAAGGGACAGGCGACACAACCAAAGGACAAGGAATCGCCTTAGGAAGAGTGAGTCGAAGAAATTTGAGGGAAAAAGTGACAATGAATAGATAGGAAAAACCTTTTAAATAGCGCAGACCACTTCAGCGAAGAAGTGGTTGCTCGAGCGAACTCACTAAAATGCGTGACCATCGCTCAAGCCAGAATGTCATCACTCCAGCACAAAAAGCCCTCTCTCAGAAAAAAAAATTTATGCAGACAAAAATACAAGATTAGTGCATTCACTGCTCAAGCTACCCTTTCACAACTTGAGTGGTTTCAACAAGCAAGACGAACTTCCAAAATTCTTGAGCACAACCCTGAGCATCCAAAAAACACCCAAAAACACAGAGTATCACCTGAAATAGAAATGTATGGAGTAACATAGCCACAATGTGATATTAAGATGGGATAATCTACACATCATGAAACCATCAAACTTGCAAAATAGACAATAGGAACATGAGATCATAAGCAAGCAAGGTAATAATGTGGAGTAGAACATAGGCAACACACGAATGCAATGCTCAAAGAAGGGCATAATATCTCATAAACCCAGTGTGTGTGTGTATGTGTGTGTGGGTGTGTGCAATCCTTGAATAACCATAACTGTTAGAGTTAATCCTAGTAGTGATCGGATGGCTGGACCGCCAGCAAAAGAATCGATACGAAACCAAGAAAAGCCAAACCACTAGTAATCAAGGGGTATTTGTTGAGTAAATATAGAAGCTTCCCCTCAGTCCAATCAAACCATTTTTGTGCACACTCACTAGTTGCTTTCTCGCTCAAGAGTATCGAAACCTAGCTAGAGACGAATGAAGAGGATAATGATAACCTGGTTGGTGACTCTAAGGTACCTTTGTTAATCACGTTGTTTAATTTTGATGATTTCTAAAATATTATTTGATAAATTGTGATTTTTCTAATATTTTTTTTTTTACAATCATCTGACACAATATATTTTGCATATTGCACCGGTTATAAAAATATTTGATTTATATAGTGCATCTTTTGAATATATGATGTTTATACACACATATATATAATATAATATACAATAAAAGTTAGTGAAGTGCATACTCTCTCTATATATATTATAGTGGTTTGACTACCTAGCATCATTTCCCATCAGACTCTATATATATATATTATAATAATTTGAATACCTAGCATCATTTCCCATTAGCTTTTTCCATGAGGAGGCGCCACGTGATGATTAGTCAAACAAAGAAGAGGAGCATCTGTTCTGTCAAGAAAAGCATCTCCTTTCCCAACGGATATATTTTTTAATATAAATAGAAGTATTTTGTATGCAGAAAAATAAAGGACTTGAAGGGGAAAAAAAATATGTGTTCTCCAAAATTTTGAGTGTATTTTGTACTTTGCTCTTTCACTTTCAGATCTAAGTGTTGTCTTTGTTCTTGCACTTTCATATTTACTCTTTGTGAGAGAATTATTGTAAAAGAGGGTTGAAGTACCTCTTATCTTTATAGATTATTTTGTGAGAGAAATTCTATAAGAGTGAGGCATTTATTGTTGAGGGAAGCTCAACAGATAAGAGTAAGACCTGTGTAAAATCCACAAGTTTGGTAAAGATTTGGTGTTGTATTGATTCGCTTTGATAGTGAAGAAATTCTTGAGAAAGATCTTTGAGGAGTGGACGTAGGCCTAGCGTGCCGAACCACTATAAATCTCTGTGTTTAATTTCACTACAAAAAATTCAAGTTTTTGCGACGGAAAAATGCCGTTCTCCTAATACTATCTCAAAAAAATTTTAGTGATGGTAAATGACTTTTAGCGACGGCATCATGCCGCCGCCTTTTTTTTTGCAATGACAATTGTTGTTTTTTGCGACGGCACTTTATTGTTGCCAATAATATGTAAAAAAATGAGAACTTTTGCTACGACATTGTTTTACTATCACTAAAAGTCTTATTTGAGACGGTAAGTAATGCAGTCACAAATTGTGTTTTTTTTTTTTTTGCGACGGTGTGGTGCCGTCACCAAAAAAAAAAAACTACAATATAATTATTAAAAATATTAAAATTACCTGTATTAAATAAAAACAATTGAAAAAGAAATCAATAATTGCATAATAATATAAAAATTCCTGTATAGAAATAACAATTTCTCCATAATAAAAACATTCTTGCATCCATAACTACATATCAACAAAATTACCCCATTACATAATGTTCCATAATACATATATAATGTTTAAATACATAAAGTTGTTCATAATTCAAAATAACATAAACCAAAATTAAAAGTTTTCCTCATCATTCTCCATGGGTAACAAAAATAAAAGTTAGTCACCTTTTTCACAGGTATGCATTCCACAAGAAGCAAACTCCTACTCGGGAAATATCTAAAAACAAAAAATAAAAATAATTAGTGACAATATAATTATGTGTTAATATGTTAATTACAAAAAAATATAAAAATTTAACTACTATACAATTATAAAGATAATTAAGTAAATAATTTTGCCTAGACCGAAATCCAACAAGAACACGGTTTGAGTCTTCTCCTCTCCCACAAGTCTGTCATGCCTAGGCGGTAGTGTGTGCCAAGTTTCGTGCTAATCCAACGCCGTTTGGTATTTTGGGGCGTCAACACCTCAAATTCTAAGTTTCTTAAGGAACTATTTTGTCTAGCGTGAAATCCGACTCTAACTTCAAAACCGGGAACCTAATTCGAGTCCCGTTTTCTTCCACAAGTCTCTTGTGCCTAGACGGTCGTGTGTGCCAAGTTTCATGCTACTCCAACGCCGTTTGGTGATTTTGGGGCGTCAACACCTCAAATTCTAAGTTTCTTAAGGAACTATTTTGTCTAGCGTGAAATCCGACTCTAACTTCAAAACCGGGAACCTAATTCGAGTCCCATCTTCTTCCACAAGTCTCTTGTGCCTAGACGGTCGTGTGTGCCAAGTTTCATGCTACTCCAACGCCGTTTGGTGATTTTGGGGCATCAGCACCTCGAATTCTAAGTTTTTTAAGGAACTAGTTTGCCTAGAGTGAAATCCGGCTCTAACTCCCAAACCGGGAATCCGATTCGAGTCCCATCTTCTCCTGCAAGTCTCTCGTGCCTAGGCGATCTTGTGTGCCAAGTTGCGTGCTAATCCGACTCCGTTTGGTGATTTTGGGGGATTAACACTTCGAATTCTAAGTTTCTTAAGAAACTAGTTTGTCTAGAGTGAAATCTAGCTCTAACTCCCAAACCATGAACCCGATTTGAGTCCTGTCTTCTCCTACAAGTCTCTCATGCCTAGGCGGTCATGTGTGCCAAGTTTCGTGCTAATCCGATGCCGTTTGGTGATTTTGGGGCATCAATACCTCGAATTCTAAGTTTCTTAAAAAACTAGTTTGCCTAGAGTGAAATCCGGCTCGAACTCCCAAACCGAGAACCCGATTCTAGTCCCATCTTCTCCCACAAGTCTCTCCTGCCTAGGTGGTGGTGTGTGAAAATGTTTGTGCTACTCCGACGATGTTTGATGATTTTGGGGTGTTAACACCTCAAATTCTAAGTTTCTTAAGAAACTAGTTTGTTTAGAGTGAAATTTGGCTCTAACTCCCAAACCAGGAACCCGATTTGAGTCCCGTCTTCTCCCACAAGTCTCTCATGCCTAGGCTGTCGTGTGTGAAAATTTTTATGCTACGCCGATGCCGTTTGGTGATTTTGGGGTGTTAACACCTCGAATTCTAAGTTTCTTAAGCAAGTAGTTTGTCTAGAGTGAAATCTGGCTCTAACTCTCAAACCGGGAACCTGATTTGAGTCCCGTCTGCTCCTACAAGTCTCTCGTGCCTAGGCGGTCGTGTGTGAAAAGTTTCGTGCTACTCCGACGCCGTTTGGTGATTTTGGGGCATTAACGCCTCCAATTCTAAGTTTCTTAAGAAACTAGTTTGTATAGAGTGAAATCCGGCTCTAACTCCCAAACTTGGAACCCGATTCAAGTCCCGTTTTCTCCCACAAGTCTCTCATGCCTAGGCTGTCGTGCGTAAAAAGTTTCATGCTACTCCGATGCCGTTTGGTGATTTTGGAGCGTTATCACCTCGAATTCTAAGTTTCTTAAGCAAGTAGTTTGTCTAGAGTGAAATCTAGCTCTAAATCCCAAACCGAGAACCCAATTCGAGTCTCGTCTTCTCCCACAAGTCTCTCATGCCTAGGCTGTCGTGTGTGAAAAGTTTCGTGCTATTCCAACGCTGTTTGGTGATTTTAGGACGTTAACACCTCGAATTCTAAGTTTCTTAAGCAACTAGTTTGTTTAGAGTGAAATTCGGCTCTAATTCCCAAACCGGGAACCTGATTCGAGTCCTGTCTTCTTCCATAAGTCTCTCGTGCCTAGGAGGTCGTGTGTGAAAAGTTTCATGCTACTCCAATGCTGTTTGGTGATTTTGGGGCGTTAACACCTTGAATTCTAAATTTCTTAAGAAATTAGTTTGTCTAGAGTGAAATCCAACTCTAACTCCCAAACCTGGAACCCGATTTGAGTCCTGTCTTCTCCTATAAGTCTCTCGTACCTAGGCTGTCATGTGTGAAAATTTTTGTGCTACTCTGACGTCGTTTGGTGATTTTGGGGCGTTAACAACTCGAATTCTAAGTTTCTTAAACAACTAGTTTGTCTAGAGTGAAATCCGGCTTTAAATCCCAAACCGGGAACCCGATTTGAGTCTTGTCTTCTTCCATAAATCTCTCATGCCAAGTCAGTCATGTGTGCTAAGTTTCGTGCTAATCCGACGCCATTTGGTTATTTTGGAGCTTCAACACCTCGAACTCTAAGTTTCTTAAGAACTACGAGTTTGCCTAAAGTGAAATTCGGCTTTAACTCCCAAACCGGGAACTCAATTCGAGTCCCATCTTCTCACACAAGTCTCTCAAGCCCAGCCGGTCGTGTGTGCCAAGTTTCGTGCTACTCCGACGCCATTTGGTGATTTTGGAGCGTTAACATCTCGAATTTTAAGTTTTTTAAGAAACTAGTTTGTCTAGAGTGAAATCCGGCTCTAACTCCCAAATCGAGAATCCGATTCGAGTCCCATCTTCTCCCACAAGTCTCTCGTTCCTAGACGGTCGTGTGTGCCAAGTTTTATGCTAATCGAATGCCGTTTAGTGATTTTGGAGCGTCAACACCTCGAATTCTAAGTTTTTTAAAGAACTAGTTTGCCTAGACCAAAATCCGGCTCTAACTCCCAAACTGGGAACTCGATTCGAGTCCTGTCTTCTCCCACAAGTCTCTCATGCCTAGGCGGTTGTGTGTGCCAAGTTTCGTGCTACTCCGATGCCATTTGGTGATTTTGGGGCATTAACACCTCGAATTTTAAGTTTCTTAAGAAACTAGTTTGTCTTGAATGAAATCCGGCTCTAACTCTCAAACCGAGAACCCGATTCGAGTCCTGTCTTTTCCCACAAGTCTCTTGTGCCTAGACAGTCGTATGTGCCAAGTTTCATGGTAACCCAACGCCGTTTGGTGATTTTGGACCGTCAACACCTCGAATTCTAAGTTTCTTAAAGAATTAGTTTGCCTAGACCAAAATTCGGCTCTAACTCCCAAACTGAGAACCCAATTCGAGTCCCGTCTTCTCTCACAAGTCTCTCATGCCTAGGCGGTTATGTGTGCCTAGCATACATAAGAAAATCTTCTCCCTCACATCCTATTAGACATGGATAACTAAAGACCATAGATAAAGAGACAATGATTGATCGACAAGTAAAAACATCTTTAAAATTTAAAACATGTAAAATTAAGCAATGCTAAAATGGCACTTTTTTTCTGTCACCAAACGACACAAAATTTTATTGTAAAGTAAAAAAAAACAAATATATTGTTCCAATATGTTAAATACATCATTTGAACCCGTTGTGTTCATCACATTTAAAACAAACTATTTCTTTTCATTAACAATTGTTCATGTTAGGTAAGATTAACTTGCCCATCAACAGATGATCTCATACCATTATCACCATCTAGTTGAACATTCAAATGCTATATGATTCATTACAGAATACTCCAACCAAGCATACTAAAAAATGTCCACATGAGATTGGGACTTGGGCAACAAGCATACTTACATAGCAAGAATCCTCACATTATAAATAGACCTACAACCTCATAGGCTAAGGTATGTGATACAAAAACACACAAGAACACTGTTATTTGTATTTGAAGACCTTCACTGACTTAAGCAACAAAATGTCCTTCGTTCTTGTTTCGCAACAATTAAAAGATTGGTGCTTACTCATATCTTTCACTGATTCATCAAGTTGCACTGCCAATGTTAAATACGTCCACTATATAACTCACTGCTGTATGCTTAACATTACCACAACTTTTTACAATTTACAGCTCAACAAACTCTTGGGCACTTGACTATTTGACCACTTAATCAAACTAAGTAAAAGCTATCAAAACTTGCAATAGAATTAGACTTCCACCTTGTACAAAATATTGTCATTGTTGGCATCAACTCTAATGCCAGTAAATGTTAAATAAGCAAGAAGGTTCAAAGTAACATGGTTTAAAGTCCCCATAAACTTCCATAAACATGTTTTATTTTCAAGAAACAACCAAGTGTAAAAGAGACAATGTTTAAAATCTTGTTCTATATTGCAACTTTCCAAGCAGAATTAAAGTAGCAAAAGATGATATAATATAGACAATTGTAACAGGCTAAAGAATAGAGGACCAAATATGAATTAATACTAACATCACAATGCAGACAAAGAATAAACAGAATTGGTAAAGTTATTGGTTTAAGTAATATGCATTGACCTCGCTGCTTGCTCACATTGGCACCGGCTCTCAAGCCCCTCAACCTTCCAACGATCTCATCCGTTATCTTCTATTTCAAGTGCTGCGGCAATTCGACGGGGCTTTGTTCACTTAAAAATTCCTTCTTGATTTCTTTTACCTTTTATCACAACAAAATGTTCCTCATTACACTATATTTTATCAATCCAATTAAACTTATCAAAAAAATTCCAAAACATGGTACACAGATTCGCGAAAACCTAAAATGGGTCTTACCAATTTAATTAGCTCTACAGGTTCGGATGCTTTTCGTATTCGAATTGAATCTTCCATTTTCCTAATTTGATCTGGGGTGTACTTGACAACTGTATACAAGAAACTCATTTTAGAAAATAAAAAATAAAAAAAAAATAATAATAATAAATGGGGAATTGGGTATATGAAAAAGCCCCAATTAGGAAATGGATTAAAGAAATCCAAATAAAAACTAGGCGTATGGAGCTGGAAGAACACTTATCATTTCGTGAATCGTTATAAGAATAGATGTAAAGCGGAGTGTACAAAGAGTGAAGAACATAGATAGCAACGCCAATGTTGATTGAGCATATGATGAGAGTGGTTCGCTTGTACAAACACCATTTCCCTCTCCTATTATACCTCCACTCACCTCTACCCCTCGCCATCTTCCTTCGTTAACTTCGTCTCCAACCAAGAAATTGTTCCAACAAACACACCATTCAGTCAATTAAACAAACACATAAAGTGCACAGTAAGACTAGTACCAGTAACCCAAGAAACCCACATTGAAGACGACTATATCATACTTACATTTGAACATAAATGGAGAGAAAAATTAGGGCAAAGATGAACAGTCCATCTTCTGATTTCGTTTCTGACGCATTAATGTGCCTCACCGCCTGATCTTTCTCATCGCAATCAGCCCGTTCGAGATCGTTGTTCTGACGAGTCCGACGGTAGTCCTTTGTAGACAAAGGTTCTTAAACAGTCGAGGGGAGTGTAGGGTCCGGATTTGAACATATGGCTTGTGGAGGGATTAGAGAAGATTGAAGGTAGGGTTAGGGTTTTGGAACTGACGACGAGAGTGGAGAAGACGGAGAAGACAAAGTAGACGACCGGTGAAGAGAATAGAAGAAGAGAGAGAGGGCGGTGAGAGAGGAGGTGTGGCGGCGACAGTGGTGGTCACCGGTGCGCGACACTAGAGGCGACGACGTATGCAAAAGAGATAAAGAGAGAGGAGAGTGAGAGAGAGTGACAGGGAGTGGGAGTGTTAGGTTAGGGATTGGGGATTTGAGATCGTGAGAAACAAAAGGGGGGAAAGAATGGGGGAATTCAGATAGAAA